>CM056049.1:541215521-541740521 GCA_029574335.1 Rana kukunoris | reverse complement strand
CCTATAATAACAAACAGGGAGAAGAAAGAGAGCAATGTTCATCCTTGCACTACCCACTTGTGAAGAGGATTGTACAATCAGATTGTACAGTGTATGGCCACCTTTGGATGGCACACCACAGTAAAGTCTTCCAGGGGTCTCCAAACTATGGCCCTTCAGTTGTTCAGGAACTACAATTCCCATCATGCCTAGTCATGTCTGTGAATGTCAGAGTTTGGTTCATGTCACAAGCGGCACCTGATAAGTGCACAGACAATAAGCTGTGATGGTAATGGCACGCATTCTGTATAAATCAGTGACAGCACAGAGGAAGTCTAGGGCTCTCCTGTTGTGCTGTGCTGCTAAGAGTCCCATCCATGTCACTTTACCTGCGGGGTGCCATAGGAATCCCTGTGTGCCAGTGCCCTGAGTATTATGGGATGTCAGTGGTAGGCAGGCAGACAGGGAGGAGGTATAACCCAGCCAGCAATGATCTGTATGATGGTGACTCAGAAGGAGCCCTGGGTTGCTGTTCTCACCAATGCCACCCAGTAAAACAAATAGATGTGTTTAAGGCGAGTTAATCGGTGGGCGTCGTTTTCTCCGCATCAAAAATCTGTCTTGAGCTGAATAGAAATGCACTCGGTAATACGCGAAACGCCGCGAAAGAACTCGTTATTTATAGAATGCACTTTGTTAAATATATAATAATACAGTAATAATGGGCTGTGCCGCTGTCACCCAACCATACCCCACATGGGAACGTCTGATTACATTCATACATACCTGCCTTTTATGACGCCGGCCCATTTGGTTTCAATAGGGAGCAGCAGGGACACAGCTTGCATTATTCCACATTCTTTACAACGTTGAGTAAGATTGAAGGCATGTCTGTCAAGTGAAATCACATTGTGTGCTTGGTTTTCTCTACCACCCTGGCAGCAGCGGGACTGGCATTGATATGAATAACCCCCTCGGTGCCATCATTAGGAAAGGGGGACAGAGCTGGGAAAAAAAAAAACTCTACGCAGGAGTGATATTATCCCTCAGGTTTTTTATGCAGCTGATTTAATCACATAGGTTAGGTTCACATTATTGAGTGGCGGGAACAAGTGCACAATCGGGGGCGCTTCAGACAAGCAAGCGAAAGCCGCTGCTCCTTAGCAGACGCGTAATTCTTAATGGTACCCCTACGCATCGGCAAAGCACCATGCGGTTCCATACGGCGCAATTTATACAAAGAGTCGGGGACTTCTTTCCCTGCATTCTGCTGGAAGGGCAGCCCACTGAAATGAATGGTCTGCTGTACATGCGGAATACAACCCACACGGGTGTGAACCAAGCCTCACTGAGCATGCAACTTCTTTATCCTTTAATCCTTGCCTAGCTTGCCGACCAGCCGCTATACTGCGACAGAATGGCTCGGCCGCGCAAATCGCCGTACTGGTATGGCCGTCCCTTTAAAGGTTATAGCAGGCCCGGAGTCGATGCACGTGACCGGCGGCCAATGATGTCCACCGACCACTCGCGATCGCTCCTTAGAGAGCCAGAACAGGGATCTGTCAGTGTAAACAAACAGATCCCAGTTCGGACAGGAGAGTAGAGAGAGATCTGCTGTTCCTAGTGATCAGGGACAGCGATCTCTCTCCTCCTCCAGTCAGTACACCCCCCCCCCCACAGTTAGAAACACCTCCCAGGGAACATATTTAACCCCTTGATCGGCCCCTAGGGTTAACCCCTGCCAGTGACGTTTATACAGTAATCAGTGGCTATTTTTAGCACTGATCGCTGTATAAATGTCACTGGTCCCCAAAAAGTGTCAAAGGTGTCCGATCTGTCCGCCGCAATGTCACAGTCCCGCTTAAAATCTCCGATCACCACCATTACTCCACCGGGAATCCCGTGATCGTCTCACGGAGAGGAAGAACTGGTAATTGCTTGTTTACATCAGTTCTGCCTAGTGACAGGACACTGATCACTGCTCCATGTGATTTGGAGCAGTGATCAGTGTTGTGTCACACGTAGCCCAGCCCCAACACAGTTAGAACACATACCTAGGACACACTTAACCCCTTTAGCGCCCCCTACTGGTTAACCCCTTCACTGCCAGTGTCATTTAAACAGTAAACAGTGCATTTTTATAGCACTGATTGCTGTATAAATGACAGTGGTCCCAAAATGGTGTCAAAAGTGTCAAATGTGTCCGCCATAATGTCGCAGTCACGATAAAAATTGCTGATCGCCGCCATTAGTAGTAAAAAAAAAAAATATTCATAAAAATGCGATAAAACTATCCATTATTTTGTAGAGGCTATAACTTTTGCGCAAACCAATCAATATACGCTTATTGCGATTTCTTTTTACCAAAAATATGTAGAAAAATAAATATCTTCCCAAACTGATGAAGACATTTTTTGGGGATATTTATTATAGCAAAAAGTAAAAAATATATATATATTTTCAAAATTGGGGGTCTTTTTTTGTTTATAGCGCAAAAAATAAAAAACTACAAAGGTGATCGAATACCACCAACAGAAAGCTCTATTTGTAAGAAAAAAAGTCCTACATTTTTTTTTGTGTACACCGTCGCACGACCGCGCAATTGTCAGTTATAGCAATGCAGTGCCGTATCGCAAAACATGGCCTGGTCATTAAGGGGGTAAAACCTTCTGCAGCTGAAGTGGTTAAAGAACTCTATATTTCCACACACTTTACATAGTTTGGGCCAAAGCTTCCTTTGATTGGCTGAGTCAGAGAGGCAGGCTGATGATGTCATGTCTCGACTTGCACCTGGAACACATTATGCTGTATGTACCGGATCCAAAAACACACAGGAGCCTTTTTCAAACCGCACCGCAGCGAAACAGCTCCATTGAAAGCCATTCACATGCTATGCGAATATGATGTGGTGCTTGTATTGGTCCAGCAACACACCAACACCTTTGCAGCCATTGTGCTACATGGTGGGTGTTTGGTGTGCTCCTGTACCTTTAAGGAGGGGTGGCTCCCCTTCAGTCCACCTTCCCTCATCTATCTATTAGAATGCGTGTGCCTCCATTGTGAGGACACTCACTGTTTAGTGTTAGGACCACAGATTACAGGGTGCCTTGGCGCGGCTCTGTGGCTTACGCATTCGTTTGCAAATGCGTGCGAACAAAACCCCTGTTTTTAACGCATACTGTTAAACAGGTTAATTGGTTGTTCTGCGAGCTGGTCGGTAAGTAGGCTTGGTTTTTCCCTGGGCATTCCCCAGGTTTTGTTGTTATATGCAAATTGGATGTTGTTAAAAACACATCCAATACGCATATAAACCATATTGTCAAAAGTATTGGGACAATTGCTTTTACATGCACATGAACTGTAATGGCATCCCAGTCTTAGTTTGTAGGGTTCAATATTACGTTAGCCCACCCTTTGCAGCTATAACAGGTTCAACTCTTCTGGGAAGGCTGTCCACATGGTTTAGGAGAGTGACCATTCTTCCAGAAGTGCATTTGTGAGATCAGGCACTGATGTACGAGAATGCCTGGCTCGCAGTCTCTGCTCCAATTCATCCCAAAGGTGTTCTATCAGGTTGAGATCAGGACTCTGTGCAGGCCAAGTTCCTCCACCCCAAACACGCTCATCCATGTCTTTATGGACCTTGCTTTGTGCGCTGGTCCACATCATTTTGATGGAGGAGGGATTATGACGTGGGATTGTTTTTCAGTGGTTGGGCTTGGCCCCTTGGTTCCAGTAAAGTGAACTCTTAGGCCTCGTTCACACATAGCCGACTCCGTCGCAGTCCGTTCCGACGGAGTCCGCCTGTGTCTGCCAGCTCAGCGGGAGATCAGTCCGCAGATCTCCGCTGAGCCGACGGATGACAAGCTCCTCTCTGCTCACTGAGCGGGGAGGAGCTTGTCGAGTCCCGCTGTCCTCTATGGAGCGATCTGATGAAAACGGACAGCATGTCCGTTTTCATCAGATCTTTCCCGATCCGATCCGCATGGACGGATGGGGACGTGAGCCCCATACGTTTGTTTTTAGCGGATCGGATCAGGTCGGATGTCAGCGGACATGTCTCCGCTGACATCCGACGCTCCATAGGGGTGCATGGAGCGCCCGTTCAGGTCCGCCTGAAAAACTGACAGACGGACCTGAACGGATCCATGTGTGAACGAGGCCTTAAGGCCTCAGCATACCAAGACATTTTGGACAATTTCATGCTCCCAACTTTGTGGGAACAGTTTGGGGGTGGCCCCTTCCTGTTCCAACATGACTGTGCACCAGTGCACAAAGCAAGGTCAATAAAAACATGAATGAGCAAATTTGGGGTGGAGGACCTTCACTGGCCTGCACAGAGTCCTGACCTCAACCCAATGGAACACCTTTGGGATGAATTACAGCGGAGACTGAAAACCAGGCCTTCTTGTCCAACATCAGTGTCTGACTTAACAAATGCGCTTCTGGAAGAATGGTCGAACATTCCCATAGACACACTCCTAAACCTTGTGGACAGCTTTTCCAGAACGGTTGAAGCTGTTATAGCTGAAAGGATGGGGCAACTCAATATTGATTATTGAACTCTATGTACTAAGACTGGGAAAACATTAAAGTTCATGTGTGTGTAAAGGCTGGTGTCCCAATACTTTTGACAATATAGTGTGTGTAAACACCGCTTAACAGGCTGCGGGCAGCAGGGCTAAATGCTACACCTATACCCCCTGGGTGCACTAAAATGCCCAGATGCAAAGGGTTACTTAGTAAATCAAACTATGATAACTCATAGCAACCATCAGATATTACATTTTAGCAGCTGACGTAATGAAAGAGGACTGGTGATTGGTTGCATTGAGTAAGTGTAACTGCATTTTGCATATCACTCATTGCTCTTCCTTACTAAATAAGAAATAATGTGCATGGCCTTCTGGGATTTGTAAAACCCAGTGAGCACAGGTTTATTTAATAAAGTAACAGGGGGGAGACATAATTTGGTGAAGATGAACATTGCACATTGAAGCAGACCCACTATGACCCACTATGGCATAGTGTGTAGCAACCTCAGCCTGGGCTCCAACCAGGCCACACCCCAACGTGTTTCGCCCCGCCGCCCTTCAGAGCTTAATCACAGGGATCACGGAGGGGTGAAGCTAGGGCCGTTTGAAGGAATTTGGGAGCCCCAAGCAAAATGGACATGGAGGGCCCCCCGACCCCCCCCCCCCACGCACGCACGCATGCAAAGCCTACAGGAACCACAGCATAGCGATACAGTTTAAGTTCACCCACACTTTATATAAATAAAAATGTTTACAGTGCAAATACTGCTGTTGCATATGCTGTGCATAAATAAAAAATGTTTACAGGGCAAATACTCCCTCCCCCTCCCTGTGTCCTTCCTACTTACCTCCTCCCTATGTTTTTTTTTTACTCCCCTGTGTTCTTTTTACTCCCCTCCCTCCCTCTGTTCTTTTTGCCCCCTCCCCCCCATCGTACCGCACTGCAGGAGATTCAGTTTCCTGTTCCCGGCCAGACTGACAGGAAGTGTGCACTTCCTGTCAGTCCGCCCGGGAACAGGAAACCGTATCTCCTGTACCACACAGCACACGGCCGGACTGACAGGAGGAAGGAAGAGGAGCTCAGCCACGCTACAGGGAAGGGGAAGAAGTGACGAGAGAGGCTGCAGTGCTGCAGCTGCCTCAGGTGGCTGCAGCATTTAAAGGAAGCGCGGAAAGGGCCCTGCTTGGGGCCCCCAGGTCAGCTCGGGGGCCCCAAGCTTGGTTTGCTCGCCTTGTCGCGACGGGCCTGGGTGAAGCAATCATATTGGGGGCATGGCCTGGTTGGAGCCCAGGCTGAGGTTGCCACATATTACACCATAGTTGGTCTGCATTGATATGCAGCTTATGGTACATCAACTTCACCACACACTGGCATTTGGAGCCGGTGACAAGCTCCCTCCCAGCTGGCACTCACAGCAGTGGACATAAGACTAGCTCCCCTTCACATACATTTTCCTTTGGTTCACAAGGAGAAATAATTCTATTCAAACTGTAGTAATTCATTGCAATCATCAAAGCCATTTGTCCTTAGTATTTAGTAGCTGGCACAATGTGTGTGTCAGTCAATGCTTCTTCCTCTTACTGAATAGACCAGATTGCATAAGATCCTCTGGGGTTTTAACTCATTACTGCTTTGTAAGCACAGGTGTCTTTAATAAATATAACTGCAGTAACCCATAGCAACCACCAGATTGTATTTCCCTAGCTGAAAAATGATTGATAATGTGGGCAGTGGGTTGCTGCACTTTGCAGATCACTCATTGATATTGGTTACTGAATAAGCAAGACTGTATAAGACCTTCTAGAGTCTGTTCTTTTAAACCAAAGACCACAGGTTTACTTAATAAGAAAGTGCAAAGGGACTTAATGCTATAGAAGCTGCACTGACTGATAGCAAGCATCAGATTTCATTTTCCAGCAGTTGGAACAATTGAAAATAATGACTAATTGGTTTCTGTGGTCACTGCACTTTGCACATCACTTATCACCCTTGGTTACGGAATTAAGCAGTATAGTGTATGGTGGTCATCCTGAACAATACTATAGAAGACCTTTTGGGGTCAGCTCTTTAAAGGATATTAAAGGATCACTAAAGGATTTTTATTTTTTTTAGCTAAATAGCTTCCTTTACCTTACTGCAGTACTGGTTTCATGTCCTTATTGTTTGTTTTTGCTTTGAAGTTGCTGTAATCCTGCTCTGATCTCCACACTTTCTGCTTGTCTGTTTCCTTATAACCACCATACTGGGAGCTTTCTCACGGTGGTCTGAGCTGTCATTACTGTGTGTCTAAAACTTCCCAGAACCAATCAGATTAATTTTAAAAACAAAACACTGCCCTGGATTTGTTTGTTTTTGTTCTATGTGTCTATTTCTACTTTGCAGAAACATGAAGCCAGTTCAAAAGTGAAACTAACCTGCAGGCACATTATACAATTGATTTTTATCTATTTGTAATCATTTTGAAAATGAATCAGTTAACTTTTATGTCTCTATACCCTGTAAACATTCATTTCAGCAAAAATTTTTTTTTCCTTTAGTGACCCTTTAAGCAAAAGCTCAGTTTGTAAGACAAATAAAATAGATACAATACTATAGAAGCTGTAGTAACCAATAGTAGCCATCACTTTTATTGTTCCTCTGGAAAGAAGTGGAAAATGATTGGGAAATGGTTGCTAAGGGTTACCGCACTTGGCACTTCACTCAAAACTGTAAGAGACAGAATCTGGGGCAGTTGTGCATGGCAACCGATCAGCATTTATATTTATGTTCAGTTTTTTTTTAAAACCAATTAATGGTTGCTATGCACATTTGTTCCAAATTACAATGTCAAATATTTCACATGGTGAGATTGGGCTCCACACTACACAATCCCATCTGAGGTGCTCTCCACCAGAGCAATCAATTATACCGACAACATACACTGAGATCCAAAAATATATTCTTCCTTTATTAGAATATCCTGCAGGAACAGGTTCTCTTCTATTGCACGATCAGAATCTCCGATGGAAAAAGTACGATGCATATGCCCCATCAGAGTAATTCCATCGAAAATTCCAATGAATTCCATCGGAGTTTAGATAGAGAACATGTTCTTTTTTCCTCCTATGTCAATTTGGTCAGACAAAGGTCCGATCGTGTGTATGGGGCATTACAAGGTTTGTGTTAGGTACATTGCTTCAGATTCTGGCTGCCCCAGTGTTGAGAAATTTCCCTCAATGTTCCTTGTTAAAAGGTGTATAAAGTTTTATGGAATTGGTTCTTTAGGTGAAAAGCTGAAGTATAGGTATGACATTTTGTAGGATAGTTAAATTGGTCTAACTTGGTGACATACAGTTGCGGCTGGTGTTTTTTTTATTGGGGGGGAAAGCAACCAAAGTCCCCCGCAGCACTTCAACCCCCACCCCCCCGCTGTCAGCCGGTCAATCTACTGGCACTTGGTGGACATCTGAGGAGCAGTGGCAGGGATCAGGCATCCAAGAAGTGGCGGGGATTGGGCGTCCATGCATCGGCAAGGACCAGGCATTAGTGTGGACTGGGCATCCAGGTTTTGGCGGGGACTAGGCATCCAGGCATCGGCGTGGACTGGGCAGCCAGGAATTGGCGGGGACCAGGCATCCGCGTGGACTGGGCATCCAGATCCAGGCATTGGCAGGGACCAGGCATCCATACATCGGCGGGGACTGGTCATCCAGGCATCGGCAGGGACCAACGCATCATTGGGGACCGGCATCCAGGCATCAGCCAGCAGCTCTTCTTCTCCTTTTTTCCGCCGTACGTCTCTCTCGTCCTCCTAGGCATCCAATAGGATCGCCTGTCCTTTCAGCCAATCGGGTGACAGTATCAGACCCACTTCCCGATTGGCTGGGAGGAGGATCAGTGTTGCAACAGTAAATATTTATTAGCTGTTGCAACACACCTGGGTGGGTTCCAGTCACACTCTCTGCATCCCGAGCCCATCCCATTTTAAATGCCTATTAGAGCCTCTGGCTCCAATCAGGTGCGTAAAAAAAACCTGGCTGCTTTAATTCATGTACCCGGTGCCCTAATAGGGTCTGGATGCAAGAATAGGGGTTGGCTGTGATGGCCAAGACTAGATTCACATACTATGCATGAATCTATCCATTACATATAGGGGATGGCCTGGAGAGATGGGGCAGCAGCTAGGCTCCCCTAATTGACGGGCCGCCCCTAGTGCCATACTTGTTGGATCTATGTGAAAGCTGGAAATCACTGTAGAAGGCACCACTACTACAGTCATTGCTGCTGCCTTCCAGGTCCCATGCCACTTGCTCAGCATTCGCACCATTCACAGAATGCCCTGCAATTTTTTTAATGAATGCAAGGTTTTCTCTGATTGGGTTAAGATGGAGAGGCAGGACGATGGCAGCCTGATCTTCACTTAATCTAAGCAGAAACACCTTGCTTTCATAGAAAAAAAAAATCAGGGTGTTCTGTGAATGGTGCCCAGGAGCAAATGACTCCCTGTATTCTCTATGCAGCAGGGCAGAGACTCAGGACCCCGGGAGCGGTGACTACTCTGGTGATTTTCGATTCCACAGGGATCAGCCAGTTATGGTACAGATGGACCACTGGAATTATGTTATAAAATTCATACCTAAACTTCAGCTTAAAGTGGACCTACACCCTCAGCCAGGAGAGCCCCATCTCAGCCACTGATTGATCTCCCGATACCATGGTGCTACACATGTGATCAATTATGACACAAGCCATTTCATGACTTGAGAGTTTGACTGAGAGCACAAGCACCTGTGCCCATGATCATTCACAGCATGCCATGAACTGTTTTAGAAAACAATTAAATTAAATTGATTATTTTTTTTTTACTTTAAAAGAGAAGTGCAAGATTAAAAAATAACAAACATTTGTACTTACCTAGATAGCTGTACTCACCTACATAGCGATGCTGCAGCTATCCCCTATTACATTATTGTCAGTATCCCTGCAAAGCCTGGCCCGGCTCTGTGATGTCAGCCGACATTGGACTTTAGCCCACTCTCAGCTGAATCTGGGTCACAGGAGTGCACAACTAAAGATAAATATGGCCATCAGAGGAATCTAACAGTGGGATGACAGGTAATAGAAAAGAATGGCAGGCACAAAAAAAATATTGAATTATTAAAGGTCATAGGAACCCCTTGCACTAGTTGTCCAGCCCCCCCAAACACTTACCACAGGCCTACATCTGTGCCCATCTGCAGCTCCTCTTTCTCCCTAGTCTTTGAGGCAGTGGAAGCCTTTAGCTACAGTTAAATCCTAATAAGAGGGAGCAAGGGCAGGACCAAGCTGTGCTGCGTGTGTCTATGGATGCACACAGCCTGGCTCTGCATGTCAACTCTTATAAGACACATCTTGCAATAGGGGCTCATGCAGGAGATGAGAAGTGAACAGCACTTGTGAGGGACCAAAAATAAAAGAGGTAAGGTCCCTTTCATACCAGCGGACCTATCGATAGAAAACAATGGGTGTTCTGATTGGTTTAGGTGAAAAATAGACAGGCAGACCAGCCATTGTTTTCTATGGAGTGGCAGATTTCAGCAGACATGCATCCGCTGACACCCGCCAGCATCCGACCTGGTACACTAAAAACATCGGATTGGATGACAGTCAGTGATGGACTGGCCATTGGGACTACAGGGAGTTTCCCGGTGGGCCGTTGGCTCAGTGGGCTGGTTTCAGTGACAGTCTGTCAAATTAATGGCTGCAGCCCTGATGACAGTTGGATGGAAACAGACAGGCAGACCGTTTCCACCCAGGCAACCCCATAGAGACCAGCGGGCTGTGTCCATGTCCACTCTATGTAAGTGGAGCTGACACAGATCTGTCATTTGCCTACTTAGTGGGGATCTGTGGAGAGATCCACCGCTGAGCAGGCTGATCTGAACGACTGATTTTGCTCTGTCTGAAAGGGGTCTTAGGGGCCACTCTGTGCAATAACACTGAACAGACCAGGCAAGTAAAAATCTCTTATTCATTTTAATAATAATAATAATAATAATAAAAAAAGACTTTACAACTGTTTTAACCCCATTCTTGCCCGCCCTGGCATTCCTTTAAGTAGTCTAGAAGGCCTTGGAGGTGGAAAGGATCGTCAATCATGTGACCACTGTCTAAGTCAGGGGTCTCAAACTGGTGGCCATCCAGCTGTTGCAGAACTACAAGTCCCATCATGCCTCAGAGCTGGAGGGCCACCAATTTGAGACCCCTGGTCTACGTGCTCCCATAATCGAAAGCCAGTCCGGCTTGCTAACGATCTGTAGCCTGGACTAAGAACTGTGCTGAGAGTGCAGACAGAATTGGTGATAGTGATATTAGAATAACCCTTCCATAGGCGTGCGCACAGGGTGTGCCAGTTGTGCCTGGGCACACCCTAATCACCCTGTGCTGTGCAGGGGAATCTCTGTCTTCAGTCCCTTTCTCTGTCCCAAAATTGAAACATCAGGGGTCTGTTTAGACCGCTGATATTTTACCAAAGCCCCCCAATGGGGCTCCAAAAAAATGTAAAAAAAATAATAATAAAAACATTATAAAAATAAACTACTAACAACAATCTCCGCTCTACTGACACCGTCCTCTGCCCTACTTATAAATATATATGGTGCACACCCTAATGAACCCTTAGTGCAGGCAGCTAAAAAGAACATACCATAGTGCAGGGTCCCATTACCATATATGTGCTGAGAGGATGCAGCTAGTAAGCGCTCAGCATAAAAACCACATTAGGGCAGCGGTCGGGTACTAAAGTTCACCATCTGCCAATACACATATGTGATAGGCAGTCGTAAAAGGGTTAAATGGGTGGCTTTAGTGTCACTTTAAGGGCCAGCAACCAGGGCCGATCCGCCCTATAGGTTAACTATGTAAGCCGATAAGAGCCCCACAAAGCTGCGGTGGGCCCCCCAAACTATAAAGGCCCCGTCTGGTGAGAAGTCATTTTCGGCCCCTCACCCCACTTCTCAGCTCGCTGGCTGCATGGGAGAAGAGGTAAAAGCTCAGCACCCCCCGCTTCTCACTTTAATGTAAGATGTAATTTCCGACAGCAGAGCACCCCCTCCCCCCGCTTCTCAACTGATCATTTTTGGCAGCCCTCCCCCTGCTTCTCAACTTGTGACATGTCATTTTGCTTAGGGCCCCAGGGAGGTCAGGATGGGCACTGGCAGCAACCAAAGGTTAATGTGACAAGACATTGTATCATCACATCCCTTGTGCAAGCTTCATTAACTCATAGCAATCATCACATTCCTTTGGCTGTCATTAAGAATTGCTAGCTCTTCTGTCCATCCTCATATCCAATGTCCCCAGGCAGAGGGGTGAAGAGGAGTCGGTGTGTGTATGCTGCCCTCTGATGATCAGACCTGATTGGTGACAGATCTGGTGTATTTTGGATCCCAGCAGATAATAGATGTGATGATCCGATGTCCATGAATTGCCATGGGGAAGTTTCATTATAATGCTGCTCGGTGGGGACACTTCAGATAACAATTTACAGACTTTGCGACATTTAAGTAAACAAGATTGAATCAATTCCTTGATATTAAAAAAAAGTCACGCTTTATGAACGCAATATGCTGTGAAATCTCCCTTCTCTGCCTTCTCCCTCTAGTGAATATCTCATATTGGCTCCAAATTCATACAATACATTCAATTGATTGGAGATTATCATTGGATCTGCTCGAGCACAGATACAGCAAGGACTTCTCGTGCGGCTTCTGCAATCGTGGATTTAAAGCGCCCTCTAGCGTCCGTATGAGCACACTGCAGCAGTTTTTTTTTTTTTTATTATTATTCTTCTTCTCCATTTTTCATTCTAGAGATCAGTTTTACTGCTGCTTCTCTTCCAGCCTTCCTCTAGGGCTTATGTAAATGTATTAATCGGTTCAGGTGAGCTTTATCAGCTATAAATCCACCTTCCTTTTTTACTGTAAAATGTATGGGCTGCCTAGCAAAATCATAGATTTTTTTTTTTTTTTTCAGCTGTCAGTAGAATGGATTATTTTCTTGGAACGTACAATACAATAGGGCTAATTTACTAAAACTGGAGCAGACAGAATCTGTAACAGCAACCAATCAGCTTCTATCTTCAGCTTGCTCATTTAAGCTTTGAAAATGACAGCTAGAAGCTCATTGGCTAGTAAATCCCCCCCCCCCCCCCCCCCTCCTAATGTATGTTTTTCTACATCGCCGTTGTTGTAAGCATTTAACTATCACATCGCCTTTGCGCAAGGGAATACGTGATCGGTGAGTACATTAGTGCTTGAAATAGCTTTTTTTTTTCCTTGTTTGTTTCTTTCGACACTGGTGTTGATTGTGCATGTCTGTAATTAACTCTACGATCGATCAGCGGTTTGATACATTGTTTTAACAGCTTCTTGCTGGGATTACACTAAAGGCTGTCTGAAAAAAAAAAAAGGCAAATAAGAAGAGCCTTATTCACGCTCTGCTGAGAGCTGAGATCTCAGCTGAAAGGCACAATACTGCTGGTAACAGGAGGCAATGATACTGATGAAGCTCGTTATATCTGCGCCATACCCAACCATCTCGCTGTCCACCCACATACCAGAAGTGACCCAGCAAATGCTTGGCCTCTTTTCTCAGCATTAGACTAATATTCTGGCACACACACAACTGATCCCTCTCTAGTGATGCTTGTTTGTTCCATATTTTACAAGCTGAACTGTAGTATACGTGAAGCTGTCGTGTATGAGAACACAGTTCTGGCATCAGGTGCTATTTAAACAGTTGCGGCTATATAGCTGGTAATTATTTGAAAGCTGGTACTTGTGAATTTAACAGCGATTTAAAAAAAAATCGTAGTTTATTTCAGTTTTCCACAAAAGCTGTGTTTTTCCCTATAACATGCATTGGATTGTCACTAAAAGTGCATACACCATCCAACTGCAAATCCTATTTTGGGGGCTCGATTTACTAAAGGCGTAGAGCATGTTCAGTTTACAGAATGATTTTAAACTTAAAGTAGTATTAAACCGAAAATCAAAAAAAAAAAAAAAAGGATATATATCGCAGCTTACAATCTTGAGATGTGGTCGCTGCATTCGCTTTCTATTTTAGTCTTCGTTGCCTTTATTTCACCTGCTTTCTAACCAATCAGTCTGTTATTTAAAAAATTACTTTAACGGATCAAGCTGTCCAGCAAATATGACATTTAGAGGGTTCAGACAAACAATTTACCACTGACACTGACTGGTGCTTACAATAGTCAGCTTTTATTTATTTATGTAACATCTTTATCCCAAGGAGATTTTTTTTTTTGCCGTAACTGCTTATAAATTGCTAGCTGGAGTTTGGCTTTCATTAATTAGTCAAGTACACCTAAATTTGCTAGTGCATCTAACAATAGCCTCTCCCCAGACTGACAATGCTGCTGTCTAAGGTTGCGTACACACAATCAGACCGGTCCGATGAAACTGGCCTGAAGACCAGTTTCATCGGACCAAATTGATGGTGTGTACGGCCCATCGGACCGTTGTCCATCGGACCAAAGTTTTAAAACTTACTTTAAAATCTGTACGATGGACACCTGTCCGTCGGACCAAAACGATGGTTAGTACACAAAAACATCAGACCAAAAACCCGCGCATGCTCAGAATCAAGTCGAGGCATGCTTGGAAGCATTGAACTTCATTTTTTTCAGCACGTCGTTGTGTTCTACGTCACCGCGTTCTGGCCTGATGGGATTTTGGACTGATGGTGTGTACGCACATTAGACCACTTCAGCGGTAGTCCGATGAAAACGGTCCGTCAGACCAGTCTCATCGGTTTGGTCTGATCGTGTGTACGTGGCCTAAAGGAGTCTCTGTTGCTCCTCCATACAGAGTGGAGACACATTAGGACAGGAAATGTGTTGCTGGTTGGATTACCAGGTGAAAAAAAGAAAAAAAAGTCTAAAAAAGAAAACAAATGCAATCACAACATCTAAGGATTGGTAAGCTGCAGTATATTACGCCTTTGGTGTTCAATTTAAAGTGTTTGTTAACGTAAAAAAAAACCCTGTTCCTTTAATGAATATTATACTGCACAGTGCTTGTGCTGTGTAATATGGCCCCCTGTCAGGCCCTGTACACACGACCGAGCTTCTCGGCAGAATCCAGCGAGAAGCTCGCTGGGATCCATATTCTGCCGAGAAGCTCGATCGTGTGTACGTTTTCGCCGAGCAAACTGACGAGTCAAAATAGAGAGCAGGTTCTCTATTTGCTCGATGGGCCATCGGGACTAATGGCTCGACGCCTTTTTTGACAGCCTCGTCGACGAACTCGACGGCCGCCCGAGAACCTCGTCGGGCGGAACACCTGAAATTCCCTTGTTGATTCTGCCGGTTTATGCCCTACCCTTTTAAACTGACCACAATATATCATGGCTGCTGAGCTTACATGCTTCCATCATCTGCTGTGTCTCCTGTCTCTCTTCTGTGCTCTCCTACATCCTCTCCCCCCTCCCTTCCCTGCCTGTCAGCTCTGTGTCCGTGCCCTACCTCCCCTCCTGCTGCTCAAATTAGGGTTACATTTACATTATCCTCTTGATTGATTCATGTAATGTCCCCCTGTGACTGTGCTTTATAAAACATGCAGCTATATACCTGTTTAGTGAGCATAGATTGACGCTCACATGATCTCCTCTCTCACAAGACAGCTGTAGCGGGTGGGGCTGCCTCACTCCTCCTCCCCTCCTGACTGACATCAGAGGGGGATCCTCGACCAGGCCCACTGCAGCTGTCAAGCCGAGAGAATAGAGAGCTGGTGGGTCATGTAAGTGCTGATCGCACTCTGAAACAGGTATATAGCTGCATTTTTTATAAAGCACAGTCACAGGGGAACGTTACATGAATCAACCGAGAGCATAATATAAAATTAACCCTGTGGGTTAACAATCACGTTAATACCACTTCAAAGCCCAACTGGACAAATAAACTTTTTTTTTTTTCCATGCGGTGGGGCTGTGTCTGCACTGCATTGGTTAACTGCTTCTTTTTATATAGGGCTGAGAAGAGTAGGGGATATACTTACCCGATCCTCTGATCCTCCCAGCACAAGACCAGCCTGGTACCCCTGTATTGCAGTGATTTTGAATAGTGGACTGTTCCTGACATCATCACACCCAGAGCAGGCTCCACGTACCAGGAACAGTCCACCTCTGTACCAAGAGGGAGCACCGTTTTCCAGGGGATTGAAGGATCAAGTGAGCATAAGCTTTCTGCTCACCCCTGGCTTTAAGCCATTTGGGTTTCATTTCCTTAAAGGGTCACTAAAGGATTTTTTGTTTTAGGTAAATAGCTTCCTTTACCTTACTGCAGTCCTGTTTTCATGTCCTCATTGTTCATTTTTGATATGATGTTGCTGTAATCCTTCTCTGTTCTGGACACTTCCTGGTTGTCTGTTTCCTGATGAAAAAAGTCATGGGAGCTTTCTCTCTGTGGTCACTAATCAAGGAGGTGTGATTACTGTGTGTCTAAAACTCCTCAGAACCAATCACTTTCGTTTTACAAACCATCACTGCCCTCTATTGGCTCTGTGTCTCTGTACATCACAGAAGCATGAAAAAGCATGCAAAAACGAAACTGAAACTGCAGGTACATTATATGATTGATTTTTATCTATTTTTAATTATTTTTAAAAGGAATCAGTTAACTATTATGTCTCTATACCCGTAAACAGTCATTTCAGCAAAAACATTTTTTTCCTTTACAACTCCTTTAACTACTTGAGGCCCGCACTATAGCCGAAAGACTATATTTGACCTCCGTCCCTTTCCTTGTTCCCTGTGCGTGATCCCTAGCGCGCAGCGGGGAAATTCTGTGCTGGCCGTGTCCCTTGGACACTGCCAATCACAGATTGCTGTGAACGGCCAATCGGAGTGGTCGTTTGGTATGCGATCTGTGTGGCCAATGAGAGATGATCTCAAATGTAAACATATGAGATCATCTCTCATTGCCGGCTCTCCCTCATACAGTGCCACAGTGCCCATACAGTACCCATAGGGATCTGTGTCCACCTGTGCCAGTCTGTGCCCACCTGTGCTAATCTGCCCCACCTGTGCTAATCTGCGCCCACCTGTGCCAGTCTGGTACCACCTGTGCCGTCAGTGATCTGTGCAGTGCCCACCTGTGCCACCTCATCAGTGCCCACCTGTGCCAATCAGTGCCCACCTGTGCCGCCAATCTGTGCCCACCTGTGCCGTCAATCAGTGCCCACCTGTGCCGCCAATCAATGCCAATTTGTGCCGCCTCATCTGTGCCACCTCAGTGCCCACCTGTGCCAATCAGTGCCCATCTGTGCTGCCTCATCTGTGCACAGCTGTGCAATTAGTCAGTGCACATCTGTGCTGCCTCATTTTTTATGATTTGCACTATAGCTTGTAGACTCTAAAACTTTCACACAGACCAAATAATTTCCAAAAATCTTGGGTTATTTTTTATCAGACATGTAGCAGTATAAATTGTGGCCACAATTTATGAATAATTAATTAATAATTTGCAAAATGTTATCACAGAAACTAAGAAAAAATATATATATTTTTTTAAATTTTCGATCTTTTTTCATTAATAGTGCAAAAAATAAAAAACTCAGAGGTGATCAAATACCACCAAAAGAAAGCTCTATTTGTATGAAAAAAAGGACAAAAAAATCATTTGGGTACAGTGTTGTATGACTGAGTAATTGTCATTCAAAGTGTGAGAGCACTGAAAGCTGAAAATTGGTCTGGTCAGGAGGGGTGTTTAAGTGCCCAGTAAGCAAGTGGTTAAGGCAAATGGGCTGTGCACTTTACAAGTGCAGTTGCACTAAGCTTAGTAAATGTGATAAAGCTCTGCTGATTTCCATCATCCAATCATTTTTAAACAAAATGCTTGTTTTTCATTTTCCTTACACCTGATTGGGTATCTCTTACAAAGTGAAGATTCTCCTTATTACATTTACTAAGGAAAAAGAGGGCAAATGCACTTGCAAAGTGCACAGTCTAAATGCCTTTAGTAAATACAACCCATAGAGCTTTTTTGTTCAGCATTTAAAGTTGTTGTAAACAAAGTCATAATGAGCTAGTATGCATAGCATACTAGCTCATTATGAATTACTTCAAAGCCCCCGCAAAGGTCCTTGTACCCCCTCAGGCACCACAAAGCAGTTACAAAAAAATGATAAAAATGTTTTAAAAGCCAATGTGACATGATTGTCTCGGGGGGGGGGGGGGATTGCCCTGTTGCCCCCCCTGGATCCGCCGTTGGGTTCTAGGGATACTAGGAGTGAACAGTAGGTGAATTTAGATAAAAAGTAAAGCTGACTTGATGGGGAAATAAATCAACCTACTACTGTGTGCTGTCAATCAAAAATAAAATGGTCTGGATGCAGAACTAGTCTTAGTTTCCCATCAGGCACAATATTTGGGTAATGACATTACCTATATCCTGTGGTTTACATGCTTATGGCGTGGGGGATCTCCATGAATGGGGTTAGGGCTCTGTGCAGGAAACTATCACATACTGTACATGACAGTTTCCCACCATGGGCACCACCCTCTCTGATTACTGACATACTTTTGTACGCCAGCTCAGAGTTGACCTTAAATTCTGCCAGTTTCTTAATTTGATAACTGGTGATAATTCTTTAAGAATTCATGACTGCCACGCCAGCAGGTTAAAGTGGTATTACTAAGAATTACACCCAAAATTGCTGAACATCTCAGTTATATTACTGACATTGGCACAAATGTTTGCCCCTAAATTAGACCTGGGTAGTTCCCCTGTAGGGGTACAATGTACCCCATTACCAATTCAAATAGGATCAGGGGGTCTTCCAGATTCTGATAAGCCCCCTGCCCGCAGACCCCTACAACCACCGGCCAGGGTAGTGGGGTTGAGGCCCTTGTCCCCATCAACATGGGGACATCCTCCCCATGTTGAGGGCATGTAGCCTGGTACAGTTCAGGAGAGGGGGGCGCACTCCCCCCCTCTTTTCTGCAGCCGGACAGGTTAACATGCTCGGATAAGGGGTCTGGTTGGATTTTTGAGGGAAGCCACGCTATTTAAAAAAAAAAATGTGGCGGAGTTCCCCTTAAAATCCACACCAGACCTGAAGGGTCTGGAATGGATATTTGGGGGGAACCCCACTTCATTTTTTTTAATTGACGGCAGGGTTCCCCTTAATATCCATACCAGACCTGAAGGGCTGGTAATTGAATTTGGAGAGACCCCCACGCTTTTTTTTTTATGAATGAATTCTTTCTGAATTGCCAGGAGCCGACAATTCATTATAGCCGCGATTGGTTTTAAATGACTTTTTTTCTTTCAGAAATGACACTTTGTGCAGAGACATTTCTAAGCACGGAAAACATGCGCTTTTTCACATGCTGACTTTACACCCCCCCTAGGTACGAAATTTAAAGAAATATTTCACTTATTTTGTTTCACTCTAAGCATTATTATATTCACTGCTCCTGAAAAAACTGCAGTTTTTAAAACTTTTTTTTGCGTTGATACATGTCCCCTGGGGCAGGACCCAGGTCCCCAAACACTTTTTAGGACAATAACTTGCATATTAGCCTTTAAAATGATAACTTTAGATTTCAAATGTTCGGGTCCCATAGACTTTAACGGGGTTCCAAAGTTCACACGAACGTTTGGTGTGTTCACAGGTTCTGGTGCGAACCGAACAGGGGGGTGTTCGGCTCATCCCTACTCACTACTTTACATACCAGATTTTTTGGCATATAACACACACCGGCTTATAACACACACCCCAAGTTTAGGAAGGAAGTTTATGGAAAAAGATGTTTAGAAGGGAAGTTTAAGGAAAACACAAATTTAAATGGCCATTAAGTGTCCATCTGCAGCCTTGCCCAGTGTCCATCTGCAGTCTTGCTCATCATCCATCTGCAGCCTTTCCCAGCATACATCTGCAGCCTTGCCCAGCATCCATCTGCAGTCTTGCCCAGCATCCATCTGCAGCCTTTTCCAGCATTCATCTGCAGCCTTTTCCAGCATCCATCTGCAGCCTTGCCCAGTGTCCATCTGCAGTCTTGCTCAGCATCCATCTGCAGCCTTTCCCAGCATCCATCTGCAGCCTTGCCCAGTGTCCATCTGCAGTCTTGCCCAGCATCCATCTGCAGCCTTTCCCAGCATCCATCTGCAGCCTTGCCCAGCATCCATCTGCAGCCTTGACCAGCATCCATCTGCAGCCTTGCTCACCGTCCACCTGCAGCCTTGCACAGCATCCATCTGCAGCCTTGCCCAACATACATCTGCAGCCTTTCCCAGCATACATCTGCAGCCTTGCCCAGCATCCATCTGCAGTCTTGCCCAGCATCCATCTGCAGCCTTTTCCAGCATACATCTGCAGCCTTGCCCAGCATCCATCTGCAGTCTTGCCCAGCATCCATCTGCAGCCTTTTCCAGCATTCATCTGCAGCCTTTTCCAGCATCCATCTGCAGCCTTGCCCAGTGTCCATCTGCAGTCTTGCTCAGCATCCATCTGCAGCCTTTCCCAGCATCCATCTGCAGCCTTGCCCAGTGTCCATCTGCAGTCTTGCCCAGCATCCATCTGCAGCCTTTCCCAGCATCCATCTGCAGCCTTGCCCAGCATCCATCTGCAGCCTTGACCAGCATCCATCTGCAGCCTTGCTCACCGTCCACCTGCAGCCTTGCACAGCATCCATCTGCAGCCTTGCCCAACATACATCTGCAGGCTTGCACAGCGTCCATCTGCAGCCTTAAACAGCATCCATCTGCAGTCTTGCACAGTGTCCATCTGCAGGCTTGCACAGCATCCATCTGCAGCCTTGCACAGAGTCCATCTGTAGCCTTATAAGTGTCCATCTGCACCTTGCCCAAAATTGCAGCATTATGTTTATGTTTTTAAATTTAGCACTGCCGAGATACACTGAGCCGGATGTCCTGTGTATTCAGTCCCGTCCCTTGGCCCGACTCCTATGATGGACACAATACCGGTCCAATGGCGGGACGTAAAGGCTAGGAGGCGGGACTGGGCGTGACTGCGAGCGGAGCCAAGTCTAGCCGAGTACACAGTACACTCGGCTCGGTCTATGTCTATGCTCCTCTTGCCCTCAGAGACAGCGAGGATCGGCGTATGTAACAAAAAGTAGAGAGATAGTTTATTAAAATATACACGTTTGCCAGTAAGGATGGCAAAGCAGAAACTGTTTTCTTTCAGACATTCTGTCTCTGGAGAAAGATATGTGAAACAGAAAAAAATGAATTTTGCTTGCATATGACTGGATGATTGAAGGAAACACAGCTCGCTATTAGTAAATCAACCCCATCATCTTTCACTTGTAAAGATCCATTCATCATCTTCTAGGAATCAGGATGATCCTTAACACCTTCATGACAGAGGGTAAAACAAATCTTAAAGAGGAGCTGCAGTCAGGTTTCCAGTCAGCAGCTACAAAAACTGCAGATACTGATTTCTAATAAACAGAAACTTGCCAGTCCAGGGATCCAATGCAGTCCTCACCTGGGCCAGTTCTTCAACCGCCTTCTCTTCCAGTGCGTTCCCTGAATGTTAGCTTTGGGAAGCCCTTACAGCTTCACAGCTTGCTCCCCGCTGCACATACTTAAGCCATGGACAGAAAGGGCTTAACTTCAGCTCAGATCACTTAGACCACATATGTCAAACACAAGCCCTGTGGAATGAATTCGCCCTGTCAGGCTATATCATGTGACCCTCGCACCCAGGGATTATTTTACAGCCAGAACGTGGTGGAACTCCATTCTGCCACCTCCGGCTCTCACCCTCCACTCACCAATGTTACTTGTAAACACAGAAGCCTTCTGTGTTTACAAGGATAGCTTTCCTCTTAGCCGCTCTCACAGATCCCTATCTGTCCTGCACTCATGGTGGGGACAAGGGAGATGCAGATGCAGTGTGGGATAGGGCATCGCATGGTAAGCTGCACTATGAACCCCATCTGTGCTGGGGTGCACAGATGACAACCAATGATCTCCCTGCAAGTGATAGAGAGAGGCAGAGCCACCTTCACTGCTGGGAGGTACTGGAGCCCGACAGGGTAGGTGAGATGTGAGGAAGCTTTTTGGGGGGTGTCGTTAATTTAAAGCTTAGTTCCACAATTTTTTTTTTTTAAAGTCAGCAGCTATAAATACTGCAAATGCTGACTTTTCAAATATGGACACTTACCTGTCCAGGGTGCCTGCAATGTCGGCACCTAAAACCAATCCGTCCATCAGGTCTCGGGTGTTGGCATCTTTGCTAAGGGAATCAGGAAGTGAAGCCTTGCGGCTTCACAGCCTGGTTCCCTACTGTGCATGCGCTAGTCGCGCTGCACGATCCCACTGGTCCTTACTGTCTTCTGGGACTATGTGTCTCTCAGCAGGGTTGGGGGGCTGCGGAGGAGAGAGGTCAGACATGGCAGAGATCGCCGCGGATACTGCAGCGATCTATGCCTGGAAGTGGGAGCAAATACCTGGATCACTCCCTCCCCCCTGAAAGGTGCCAAATGTGACACCGGAGGGGGGGGGGGTTCCGAAAGGGGGAAGTTCCATTTTTGGGGTGAACTCCGCTTTAACAGAACGCAACTGCAGTGCATTTTAAACACAGTGATTGGGCCCTCAAAGTTTGCTCTGCCTTTTTGTACACTTTAGATCAGAGTTCTGCAACTACGCTGTACTGAATTTGGTTTGCACTGTGCTTAAAAAAAGTTAGCCTAAAATGACCCACCCATGCTGCTTTATATGCCATTATCATTTTTTCCTTGGAATTACAAAGGCTGGCAAATGTTCTGTGAATTCATTACCACAAATAAGATAATGCAATTGCTGTTCTTTATGCCCTGTGATAAGAAAACGGTTTGTTAACCTATCTACGCATGGATAACTGACTGCTTGCAGTGGTTTAAATGACTTGAAAGCAATCTAACTCTAAATCCTCTTATTATTACACTGTGTGCACAGAGCTTGGAAACAGGAGGCTTTTTCTCTCTGTTTTTGCAAGAAATAGGAGGTAAAATGGAGGTTTGGATCTTGAACAGTTTTTTCCTTGCTGCAAACGCTCAGCCGTCCTAACGATCTTGACATGAAGTGAAGCAGCCATGCTGTGTTCACATATCAGACAAGCAGGGGGCAGCGACAACAAACATAGATATTTCAATTAGAATCCACCTTCAGGGGCCATACCCACACACTTTAATCCTTCACAAGGTATCATCTCTGCAGGCACATTTAGTAGGAGAGGTGTTAAGAGCAGGACCATTTCACAACGCACCAATTATCCATATGTATTCATCGGGTGTTTTCTAGGTTTTTCAAGAACTGACTTTAAATACAGTTATTACATCTTTTCATCTTTCCTCCTATCTCTGCCTTTCATTCTTCTCATGTCTGTCTTTCTCTGTAAACTTTCTTTCTCTTTCTTTCTTTCTTTCTTTCTTTCTTTCTTTCTTTCTTTCTTTCTTTCTTTCTTTCTTTCTTTCTTTCTTTCTTTCTTTCTTTCTTTCTTTCTTTCTTTCTTTCTTTCTTTCTTTCTTTCTCAAAATCTATCTATCTTCTATATTCAATTCTATCTTCTGTATTTAATTTTATCTATCTGTATATTTTGTATATTCAATTCTATTGATCTATATAGCTATTGTCTGTATCTGTTATATATTTAATGCTATCTATCTATCTATCTATCTATCTATCTATCTATCTATCTATCTATCTATCTGTCTGTCTGTCTGTCTGTCTGTCTGTCTGTCTATCTATCTATCTATCTATCTATCTATCTATCTATCTATCATTATCTGTATATCTCTTTCTTTATATCTGCTTATTTATACATCTGGAAGATATCTATATACAAATATTTCTTTCTTTCTTTTTTTATTTTATTTCATCTATCATTTTTTTTATTTATTTTGTGTTGGCTTTTCGTATTAAACAATGTTCTTTTTTGTCAGTTATAGCAGTGTATGAATGGAGTTTGAGAAGGGAAATAAAAATTGACGCCTGTATTTTTTTCATGTCATTTGCTTGGTAAGAAGGATACGGGAATTGACAGTTGTGGATTTGAGAAGGTAACTGCTGCTTCACAGATAGTAACTATAGCTTAAATGACTGTAGATAAATGAATCCTGTAGGTGTACATCAGGATCTCACATTGCTGTGGAAGAATCTCACCCTGCTACTATATGCAAAACTGCTTATAGCAGACCTTGAAAAAGAGGATCTGATTATCTCAGGGCCCCCTCTCCTTTATATCTCGCTGTATCATAGTAGTACAAAAAACGTGCCCATGTGGAGAAGGAAAATACTTTTCTGACCACTGTCTTCCGCATTGCAGGGGAATCACTATTCTTTGGGCAAGATTCTTGGGGAACAATCAGTACCCCGAAATCTCATGAAATACAAGATTTTCTCATTATATCTGGAATTCTCCTCATTCTCAGTTTCTCACCAAAAGAATCATAATATCATCCTCGCCATGACACCACAGGCAAAAGCCAAGGTTAGTATACATTCTTTTTTTTTTTTTCTCAGAGAACTCTATCAGGAGACTCAATCAATTTTGCATTCATTCGCGGTCTCCTATCCAAGTTCACATCATAGTAGGAAGGTGCTTCATAGAATTTGTTGTTATATGCATGTGTATAAAAGTGAACAGCCTATTCCAGACTCGGAATAGGAATACAAAAGTACAGAAAAAGTGCAATAATTACCCAATTTATTAAAAGTTCCCCCACCTAAACCAACTACCCGAAGCCCCTCCCCTCCCCCCTACCCACCCACCTCTCTCGGAACATCCATCCTCTTATCATGTATCCTTATACTAATAACACTGCCTGTTCTATACCATTCTATCTAAATATCTCTGTGACATCTTGTATTTAACCCAGTCCTGCCTTTTCAATTTAAAACCACCTTCTCCTTCCACTTCCTCCCCTTTAGTCCTGTGAAACAAGCACACCCACGGATCGGCTATTGTTTTAATTCCTGTAATTTCCTCAATTAGGGATAAAACTTTGTGCCAATATATTTTAATTTTTGGGCACGTCCACCAAAGATGTGGCATGGTTCCGGGTTCCGTACAGCCCCTCCAGCAAAACTTGGAGGTCCCTTTATGATAATGATGTGCAATATCCGAGGTCATGTATCAACGTGATAGACATTTGAAATTCATTTCAATCACCCCGCAGTTTGTTGATCTGATATGCACCTTCTTTAGTATTTTCCCAATATCTTTCTCAATGTCACCAGTGGCCAGCTCCTTATCCCATTTTTTCATATACGGAGGTGTCTCCAGACTTTTTAATCCCGTCAGTATTTTGTAAATCGGGGAGATCCCGCCCCCTCGGTTCGCCATTGAGCACAAGCGCTCCAAACGGAGCAAATTTCCCTCTGGCCTAATCGGGTGGGGCAGGGATTTCACAAAATGTTTCAGCTGTAAATAACGCCAGTTATTCAGCTCAAACATTTCCTTTTTTTCTTCCATAGTTCCTGATAAGTACAAATTTTACCATCTTTTAGTATATCCCTTAATTTTGCATCTGTTTTTTTTTTTTTATCCAACTGCCGAACAGACTTACTTTCCCAGGTGCAAAACAATTTGTATCATATAAAGGAATTAAAGGGGAATTATTTCCCCAATTTTCCTTTTGGTGTACCCTGTCCCATATTGACATTGATGTCCGGCTGATCATGTGCATGTGCTCTTTTGACTGTCTGAATTGTGCCAGTATCCAAATCTCCTTCAATAACCTAGCATTATTTAAGCTACTTTCTAATTTAACCCACCATTTATCTTCGTTTTCTTTAACCCAATCAACCACCCGTGCCATGTGAATAGCCATATAATATGTCTTGATGTCCGGTAACCCCAGACCACCATGTGCCTTGTCTCTATTTAATATTGCCATACTTATATGCGTTATTTTATTCCGCCATATAAACCTACTTAATAGTTATTTTAATGTTTTAAAGTATACTTCTGGTATTGAAATCGGTAACATTTGTAATTTATATAGAATCTTAGGGAGGGTTGCCATTTTAAAACAATTTATTCTCCCTAGCAAAGATCTCTGTCTGGATGCAATTTTGTTTAGGTCCGTTTTAAAATCGTTCAGTAATGGAATAAAATTATGTTGGTAAATTACTGTAACTCAAGTGAAGATGTTATATTGACTCCTAAATATTTTAAACCAGTATCTCTCCAAATAGATGGGAAGTCTTGTTTATATCTATTTTCATCCTGTACATTCACACTTATGTTAAGAATTTCAGATTTTAAGGGGTTGATTTTGAAGTTTGAAACCTCCCCATATGATTTAAGAGTTTTTAATAGGTTAGGAAGGGTTGTTCATTATATATAACAGAATATCATCGGCATATGCCGTAAGTTTATGTTCCCTGTCATCTGTCTGTATACCTCCAATGTTGGGGTTATTTCTCTTTCAAATAATTTTTATTGGTTCAATATAAAGTGGCACTACACTGTTGTACAAAACAGCTTAAACAAATACAATAATCATTCTTTGTTAATACAGAACCAACTGGAAATTTCTGCTCACACAGTAGGTGGGTACCTTAAAAGATGAAAATAAACATTTAAGCCATGACTGTGGATTTGCCGGCATGCCCACCACGGCTGCCCTACGCACGAGGGAGCACGTCCTACCGCTAAATGTGGACGCCACCCCCCCAACGCAGGGCCTTCCGGAAGGGAGCCCAGACGAATCGTGGCCTATTTATCAAAGTCGAGTCTGCACAAAGCAATAAGCAAGCCAAATAATTAAGTAATTAACAGGAGGCTTAGTATAGTAAAGCAACCCAAATTCTAGCTGCAAGGTAACATAACACCACAAAATGAACCGGGTTATATCGTCCTCTGAGAGGACTGTGGTAAACCAAAATTGAAGCAATAAAAGAAAAGGAAAAGTGAAAAATAAAGGGGAACAATGACACGAAGAGGATGGAAGACAAGAGGAGAAGTTAGAAAGAGAGAGGAGGGGAATAGGAAAGCAGAGAAGGAGGCGGGGGGGGGGAGAGAACCTGAGGATGTGCACTAAGGTAGATTAGAATGTAACTAACCTGTCTGCTGGGATAGCCATTTCATTTTAATTTTAGTTTAAAGGGATGAAATCAAGAGTTACTCCTGAAATTTCGATGTCCAGGGTTCCCAAAAATCGCGAAACCTAGACACCGACTGGGATTGAGTAGCGAAGAATTTTTCATATGAGTGTTGAACTTTCACCCGTTGTATGACCTCACTGATATTAGGGACCAAAGTAGACTTCCATTTAGATGTGATTGTGAGCCTGGCAGCTAATAGGACGTGAGTTGTGATACTTCTAAATTGCATGGGGATATTTTGTATATTCAAAAAAAGAAGAGCTAACTGAGGCGTCGGAGCAATAAAGAAACCAGTAATCGAGGAGATCAATTTGAATACTGCACTCCAAAAGCTGCGGATGCATTTGCATTCCCATAGAATATGGAAAATATTTCCCCTTGCTCCACATAGTCTCCAACAATCACTGGTCTCTGTGGGAAAAATCATAGACAATCTAACAGGAGTCATGTATGACCTATGCAATGTCCGCAACATTATGTCCCAATGGCCAGTGCAATGCGAGAACTTAAAGCAGGTGCCAATAGCCGTTTTCCATTCATCTATAGAGTGAACTGACCCCAAGTCTCTTTCCCAGCTCACCATATTAGAGGTTTTGTTGCGACTAGAGTTGTTTTGAAGAATACGATAGAACCACGACAGGCCCTTAGGCACATTGTGATTTTTCAAGAGGTATGTCCACACCCCATTGTGTACTGAGTAATTTGCTTCAGGATGCTTTACGTGAAAATGATGTATTTGTGTCTTAGAAAACTGGTGGGTAATTGGGTCTCTGGCATGCAAGTCGTTACGTGTGAGTATGTTATCTCTCAGCCAGGAGGTAACTCTCAAGTTGGGAATCAGAAACTCATACACCTGGAGATTGGATAGGGTGTGTTTGATTAAAGAATCTCGAGGGGTCAGCAGGTGGAGTTTCTTCCATGCGTCAAGAGTTGCCTCTATGGAAGGAAATTTAGGGCAGACCAAAGGTGCATTAACCAACTGGGCCAAGAGCAGGGAAGGTAGGTCTCTGTTGGACACTACCGATCTCTCTATGTGAACCCACAGTTTAGGAGACTGTGGGTCGAACCAGGCCTTGATCTGGTCCAACATAGCCGCCCTATAATAATTCCTCACATTTGGGAACCCCGCTCCCCCCCATTTCCTATGTCTCTGGATTATGACAAAGGGGATTTTGGACATTTTTCTCTGCCATACAAATTGTCTGAACATTTTATCTATCAGGTTGAAGAAGGATTCGGGAAGACAGATAGGTAGAGTTCTAAAATAGTATATCATTTTTGGAAGTACCACCATTTTCAAGGCTGCGATCCTCCCCAGCCATGAAAGCTCGTAGGAGGCTATGTGTTGGAGGTCGTTCCTAACCGTATGAATAAGGCCAGGAAAATTGGCTTCATATGAATGGGAAGAAGGAAAGGCTATTCGAATACCCAGATATGAAAATGCTTTAGACATCCATTGGCATTGGTATTTGTTTTTTAAAAGAGCCACTTGGGTCTGGGACATATTTACAGGCAACAAACATGACTTCACTACATTCAATTTGTAGAAAGAAACCTTGCTATACCTCTCTAATACTCTAAAAACTCCCTCCAGGGAGGAAGCCGGATTGGTGAGGGTCAGGACCACATCATCGGCAAAAAGGCCAATTTTGTGGATACCTTTCCCCACCTTTATGCCCGATATCGTGCTATCAGTCCTAATAGCCTCCGCCAGGGGTTCCATCATAAGAGTAAAAATGATGGGGGAGAGTGGACAGCCCTGGCGGGTGCCATTTGTGATAGAAAATTTCTCTGATAGGGTGCTCGAAGTAAAGACTTTCGCTGACGGTATCGAATAAAGGGCTAAAATTGCTGATAGGATTCGTCCCTGGAGGCCAAACTTTTGCAGCGTAGCCTTCAGATAACCCCAGTGAACCCTATCAAAAGCCTTTTCGGCATCAAGCGCCAAAAAGGTTGTAGGGAGTTTGCTAGAGTCAGCTATGTGTAATAGATCGATCACCCTCCTAGTACCATCAGGGGCCTGTCTTCCCCTCACAAAACCCACCTGGTCCGGATTGATCAAAGAGGGGGTGATTAATGCAAGTCTGTTGGCCAAGATTTTTGCGTAAATCTTAAGATCAGTGTTCAAAAGGGAAATAGGCCTGAAGTTTTGAGGAGAATCCGGCTTCTTCCCTGGTTTAGGTAACGTCACTATAATGGCCTGTAGCATCTCTTCTGGGAAGGAGGCTGAAGAGGAGGCTTCGCTGAACAACCGTTCCATGTACGGGACTAGGGATTGAGAAAATACACTATAGTATTCGGATGTGAAGCCATCCGCCCCTGGGGATTTGTTTTTAGGTAAAGATTTAATAGTGTCTAGAATTTCTTTACTTGTGATCTGGGAGTTCAGGGCAGCCAGATCCTCTTCACTTAATTTAGGTAGGGATAAAGAATCCAGAAAGGATTTAATAGAATGCGGGGTGGGCTGTGGCGTGTCGTTATCTTGGCTGAGATTGTATAAATCCCGGTAATATTTCATAAAGGAATTGGCTATTTTATCAGGATGGTGTTCCAATATATTGGTATGGGGGTCCCTCATGAAAGTCAGATTAGCCTTTTGCTGGCGTCTAGAAATATAGGTAGCCAATAGTTTGCCCGCCCTATTACCACTCACATAAAACTGGGCTTTAAGTCTCCTCAAGCAATTATGATGTCTAGAAAGAAGAGCTAAACGCACTTTTTGTCTACAATTAAATAAGTCAGAATCTAATCGAGGTGAGGGGTTCGCCTTGTGGAGGTCTTCTAAGGATTTTAATTCTGTAAGAAGGTTGTTCAGCAACGCCTCCCTCTGTTTTTTCTCCCTTGCTGCTGCCTGAATAAGGAGGCCCCTGCTAAAGGCTTTGTGAGAGCACCATAGCGTAGATACAGAAACATCAGCAGTGTCATTAATTTTGAAAAATTCAGTCAAATGAGCTTTCAGAGAGGAAACAACTGTGGGATTGGCTAGGAGATTGGTGTTATTTCTCCAAAGATATGTGGGGGAAATATTAAAGGAGTTCTTCAAAGTCAGAGATATAGGGGCATGGTCTGACCATGTGATAGAGTGTATCTTGGCCGATTCAACTCTATGTAGAAGGGCCAGGTCTGTAAGAAAAAAGTCAATTCTGGAATACACAGGGTGAGGAGCAGAATAGTAGGTGTAGTCCCTTTCCATCGAGTTGAAACACCGCCAGGGGTCATAGAGGTTGTGCTCTGTCAGTAGAGGTTGTAACTCTGTTCTAGAGGGCGGTGAAGAGCCAGAGCAGTCCAAGTGCCTATTTACGATGCAATTGAAGTCTCCGCACAGCACCAATGCTCCTTTCTTAATTTTGTTAACTTTTTTCATAAGGGAGTTGATGAAGGAAAAGGGTCTCTGGTTAGGGGCGTAGACATTCACCAAAGTGAAGGTGGCGTTGTTCAGGTCACAAACCAAAATAATGAACCGACCGTTTGGGTCACTAATTACCTCGTGCAACTTGAAGGTGACTGTTTTATTGATGGCAATTAGTACTCCCCTTTTCTTCACTGGGGCCATGGAATGAAATATATGAGGGAAAGATCTGTGGGTACATTTAGGCGGATTAGACGAAGTAAAATGAGTTTCTTGAGCGCACACCACATCTCCTTTAAACTTATTGGCATCTTTCCACATGGCACTCCGCTTGAAAGGGCTATTGAGCCCATGTACATTCATGGAGATTACTGATAGAGACATAGTAAAAGAGGAGAGCTTGCTATATCTGTCACAGTCAGCAGAGACAATAGATGCAGTACTAAAATGTTACCTGTAGATGGCGCCAAACCCTTTGTGATGGGAGCATAGGTCGACTCTGTACAGGATACTTTTTGTAGATGAGTCATGCAGCAGGTAGATGAGAAGGTGAAATCCTCAGGCGACTTGACATGGGGGGGAGAGGTAGAAGGGAAAAAGAAAAACAGACAACAACACCAAAAAAAAGGAAAAACCATAAAGTCATGCAACATATAAAAAGGTGACAACGGTCACAGAGTGCGAGCATATCTCGCTGAATTACTCTGGGAGGGGTGTGAGCTCCGGAAGAACCCAAAATGAACTAAATAATATATGATTTCAATCCAGCCTCTTGGTAGGAGACGTATATTGGAGGTTATGGAAACATAAACAAACAGAGATCAGGTAGTGCTCCATTCAGGGGATAGCCTTGCAGCTGTGGGTTTAGAAAGAGGAGTAGGAGCTTCTTCTGGGAGAAGGTTCCATTTCTTTGCTAGGTCTAATCCTTCCTCGACACTCCTGATAGCATAAGTACGGTTGTCCCTATTGATCAGAAGTTTGGTAGGGAAGCCCCACGAGTATGTAATTTTGTGATTTTGCAGCAGTTTAGTAATTGACGTCAGGTTTTTCCGTGCCATCATAGTATACTGCGATAAATCAGAATAAATGGAGATGTCCGAGTACGGAGCCGGCAAGGGGTGATTTTTTCTTGAGAATCTCATTAATTCATCCTTAACATGAAAGAAGTGCACACGTGCTATGACATCTCTCGGGACCTTCTCAGGGAGGAATTTAGGCTTAGGAAGGCGATGCGCTCTATCCACAATAATTTCAATATCAGGGAGATCGGGCAAGATGGCTGCAATGAACTCCTGGACATAATGACGCAGGTCCCTAGGGAGAACTGATTCCTCCACCCCCCGCAGTTTAATATTGTTCCTCCTGGACCTGTCCTCTAAATCCGCTAATTTTTCGCGCATTGCTTTAATTTCATCATCAGCGTCATAGTGTGCATCCACTAAGTCATTATGGGCTAATGTAAAGTCACCCATTTTATCCTCTACGTGACTGATTCTCTCCCCAATGGCCGTGACCTCCTGTTTCAATTGTGAGACGCATTGCATCATGTCCTTATGCATAGACCCTCTCAGGGTCACCAGCATATCCCTCATGACAGTGTCGCTAAGCGGGACCCCAGATGTAGGGAATTCTTGGATCTGATCCACAAAGTCCCTGGTACTGTTTTGTGAATTACAGGCCTCATCCTGCTCACCTGCATACCTGTGGTCCTCCGACCGCCGCTGCGACGACTTTTGCGGGCTACAGATGGGAGAATGGGATGGTGTGGATCCTCCGCTTCCACCCCCCGTCCCAGGGGTCGGCGCTCCGCTCGGTGGCTGGAACGGGCTATGCTGGCTCCCCCCTGCGTGCGAGGATCGCCGCGAGTCCGAGGATCCGGCGCCATCTTGCGGCCTAGGCGTACTTGCCGCGTGGTAGAAGTCGGTCAGCTTCTTTGGCTTGCGGTCCGGCTTACGCTTCCCCATCGTGCCCGGGTGCTGCTAGAGGGACTAGAGGGACCCTCCGCTATAATGTGCGATAATGTGCTATAAATATGCACTGATACTGTATAAATGTGACTGGCAGGGAAGGGGTTAACACTAGGGGCGAGGAAGGGGTTAAATGTGTAACCTGGGTGTGATTCTTACTGTGGGAGAAGGGGACTGACTGGGGGAGGTGAACTATCTGTTTTCCTATGTACAAGGGACACAGCATCGATCTCTCCCTGACAGAGATCCACGGTCCTGCTCAGTTACTGGGCAATCGCTGGTGCCCGGCGGCCATCGCGGGCCACTGGGCACACGCATCGTGTTCCCAGTAACGCAGTGGCGTGAGTGCCCCCTAGTGGCTGTGAAAGACGAGGATGTCATATGATGTCCTGTCAGAACAATAGATCTATCGTGCTGCCGTCAATTGACGGCGGCCGGTAGTATAGTGGTTAAAGAGAATGACTTCAATGTGTTCACAGATAACTATACAATATTTATTTTTCCATAAAATAAGGAAATGTTAGCCACCCCCTAGGCACTGCAGCCAAAAGTGGAAGGGTTTCAACAGGAAAATGATTTCTAACGACTTTATCTGATTCTAGTCGAAATTTTGATCAAGTAATTCTGATGTACTCAGGGCCGGATTTCCCACAAGGCCACGGAGGCCAGGCCTCGGGGCGGCAGTGGGTGAAGGGGCGGCGCCGCTCCTGCTGCAAATTTTTGGCTTTCGTGGCTGCCCCCCGCAGTAACATAGCCCCCTGCGGGAGGAGGCACTTGCTACTTAGGCAGTATAACTATTTTTCGCCGCCCACCGCCACCGCTGGAGGTCCGCGGCCGGTGGAGATAATGTCTCCGCCGGCAGCCATTTTTCAAGAAGACCACATACTAGTTATTTTCCCCCAGGTCGTCCCGATTGATATGCAAAATGGCCGCGGCAAAAAAAGCCCTGTGATTGGCCGAACAGTGTCATGTGCGGCCGCACGCTGTGGAATTCTAGGCTCACATCATGACTACATGTCCCAGAATTCCACAGCGTACGGCCGCACATGACCCTGTTCGCCCAATCACAGGGTATTTGTGTTGCGAGCGCCCTGCAAATGGATTGACTGAGACGGAGCTGGTCACGTGTGGATGCTCTAAGGGCGCTGTGTATTTCTGAGGTCTCTGTCTCATCTACCCCCCCTCCCCGTTTCAGCCATGCTTCTCTGTCAAACCACCTCCTCTATGTCAGTTAAGCCCCCACCCCCTCTCAGCCCACTCCCCCTCTGCCAACCCACCTCCCCTCTGTCAGCCCACAGCCCACTCCCCTCTGTCAGCCCACAGCCCACCCCCCCTCTGTCAGCCCACAGCCCACCCCCCTCTCAGCCCACCCCTTCTCTGTCAGCCCACAGCCCACCCCCCCTCTGTCAGCCCACAGCCCACCCCCCCTCTCAGCCCACCCTTTCTCTGTCAGCCCACCCCCCTCTGTCAGCCCACAGCCCACCCCCCTTTGTCAGCCCACCCCCCTCTAAGCCCACCCTCCTCTGTCAGCCCACAGCCCACCCCCCTCTCAGCCCACCCCCCCCTCTGTCAGCCCACAGCCCACCCCCCTCTGTCAGCCCACCCCTCCTCTGTCAGCCCACAGCCCACCCCCCCTCTGTCAGCCCACAGCCCACTCCCCCTCTGTCAGCCCACCCCTCCTCTGTCAGCCCACAGCCCACTCCCCTCTGTCAGCCCACTCCTCCTCTGTCAGCCCACAGCCCACCCCTTCTCTCAGCCCACCCCTAATCTGTCAGCCCACAGCCAGCCCCCCTCTCAGCCCACCCCTCCTCTGTCAGCCCACAGTCCACCCCCCCTCTGTCAGCCCACAGCCCACCCCCCTCTGTCAACCCACCCCTCCTCTGTCAGCCCACAGCCCACCCCCCTCTCAGCCCACCTCTCCTCTGTCAGCCCACAGTCCACTCCCCTCTGTCAGCCCACCCCCCTCTCAGCCCACCCCTCCTCTTTTAGCCCTCAGCCCACCCCTCCTCTGTCAGCCCTCAGCCTACCCCCCCTCTGTCAGCCCACCCCCCTCTGTCAGCCCACCCCCCTCTGTCAGCCCACAGCCCACCCCCACTCTCAGCCCACCCCTCCTCTGTCAGCCCACAGCCCACCCCTTCTCTGTCAGCCCACAGCCCACCCCCCTCTCTGTCAGCCCACCCCCCTCTCAGTCCACCCCCCTGTCAGCCCACAGCCCACCCCTTCTCTGTCAAACCACAGCCCACCCCCCCCTCTGTCAGCCCACCCCCCCTCTCAGCCCACCCCCTGTCAGCTCCCCTCTGTCAGCCCACTCCTCCTCTGTCAGCCCACCCCCCCTCCTCTCTGTCTGCTGGCCAGTGACCTATGGGTCCTGCTGGCCACTAGCATAGGGTGACCAGAGGACACTGTCCCTGGACCAAGTTTGTCCCTGTTTGGGAGCGGGTGCACCATGAGATGGAGCAGTGGGAGGGCGCCCATGGTTTGTGCCCATTGAACTGCCTCGGAGGGGGAGCGCCACCAAATTTCACAGAGCGGGGATCTCCCACTTACCTGGCGGCCACTGTCATACAAAGTCCCGCCTCCTGGACTGGCTCCTATGATAGACCTGAGATGTAAAGAAGGACTCCGCTGGCTGGGGGCAGTGATATCAGGGCTCCCACTCATTCTGCATTATGGTGAGTTGAACTATTTCATTTTATATTACAATGTAATAATAGATGAGTCTGTGATGGAGGATCTTTAATGGGGGGCTTTGTGATGGATGACCTTATATGGGGGCTTTTTGATGGGCGGAATGTTTGATGGGGGATCAACGGCTGTCTCGGCTCCTCCTCGCAAGAACTAACCCCCTTCATGCGAGCTCTCTCACATATGGGTTAGTTCTTGCGGGCGCGCTCCCGTGAGACTGTATCACTTGGCCCCTGTGTGTGTAGGGGGGGGCGGCATTGAAGGACCCGGCCTTGGGGCAGCACAGGGAGTAAATCCGGGCCTGGATGTACTTATTGTACTTACTGTGTTATTGTCATATTGTCAGAACCAGATCAGCTTACAGTCCAACTACTGTCCCGGGAGATGGGCTTTATTGTAAGCTCTTTAGAACAGAAGCTTGATTACACTCATCTCTGTGATATCCTTTGCAACATAGATGAATGTGAAATCCCAGCTGTCTGTACTATGGTACCATTACCTAAACCCTTCTAGACCTTGAATATTGTGCTACACAGTGCATTCTAAGCACTGATTGAGCGAAGCTTTGCCCAATCAGGGCACAGTAAATAGCTGGTTGTTAAGGAGCAGGGCTGGGAAGCAGGCTGCCATGTCCTTAACAATGAATGAGTCATCAGCTTTCAATGGGTTTACCCGATGACAGCTGAGATAAAAAAAACATTGCCACCAATGATAAAAAGTAGGGTTGTCCTGATGCCACTTTTTTTTGGACCGAGTACAAGTACCGATACTTTTTTTCAAGTAGTCGCCGATACCGAATACCGATACTTTTTTAAATGTGTCCCCAAATGCAGCCATGTCCCCCACATATGCAGCCATGTCCCCCACAAATGCAGCCATGTCCCCCACATATGCAGCCATGTCCCTCCAGCCATGTCCCCCACATATGCAGCCATGTCCCCCACATATGCAGCCATGTCCACCACATATGCAGCCATGTCCCCCACATATGCAGCCATGTCCCTCCAGCCATGTCCCCCACATATGTAGCCATGTCCCCCCAGCCATGTCCCCCACATATGCAGCCATGTCCCCCCAGCCATGTCCCCCACATATGCAGCCATGTCCCTCCAGCCATGTCCCTCCAGCCATGTCCCTTCAGCCATGTCCCTCCAGCCATGTCCCTCCAGCCATGTCCCTTCAGCCATGTCCCTCCAGCCATGTCCCTCCAGCCATGTCCCCGCAGCCATTTCCCCCATACCTAGCTGCCGCCCGGGGAACATCACAGCTTTCATTTGAATAGCTGTAGTGTTCCCGCGCGTATAAACACTCCCCCTTGCTTGGGATTGGACAGATCACGATCACCCATCCAATCTTGAGCAAGGGGGAGTGTCTATATGCGCGGGAACACTACAGCTATTCAAATGAAAGCTGTGATGTTCCCGCACGCTTTAACCATGCGGCGTGTGCGGTGGCTTTTGTTGCGGCATGTGCGGCGGCTTTCATTGCGCCGGCTTTCATTGCGGCATGTGCGGCGGCGGCAGGACAATTATTCTATTTAGGTATCGGAGGTATTTGCGGGAGTACAAGTACTCCCAAAAATACTCGGTATCGGTCCCGATACCGATACTTGTATCGGTATCGGGACAACCCTAATAAAAAGGGAATAAAAATGGCATGCGCCCCCCCCAATCCATACCAGGTCCTTCGGGTCTTTTATGAATTTTAAGGGAAAATAAATGCTAAAATAAAAAAAATGGGTCCTCCCCAAAATCCATACCAGACCCTTATCCAAGCATACAAGAAAGGGGAAGGGGAGTGAGTGCCCCCCTCCTGAACCATACCTTGACGCATGCCCTCAACATGGAGGCCTCATGACAAGAAGAGAAAGACATATTTTTTGGGGACTTTAAATGAGGTTCAAGGGGCCCCTCCTCCATCCCGGTTCAATATTTAAAAGGAGGACAAGGGGCGGGACTTTATATGAAGCACACAGAAGCAAATGGATAAGTTGGATAAAAGACAGCCTTTGTTTCAAATTGTCATATAATTTCATATTTAAATTGTATGCATTTTGCTATATATCAATATTTTTTACATTACATTAGAACCAAATATTGCACATTAATTACCATTCCAACAAGGAAATTTCATATATTTACAAATACATGGAGTAGTTGATGCATATTTCTTTATCGTACATCACGGGACACAGAGCGCATAGCCATTACATATGGGTTATATGGGTACCTTCAGGTGTGGACACTGGTGTAATCAACTTCACAGGAAGTTCCTCCCTATATAACCCCCTCCCACTGAGAGTGCTTCAGTTTTTTCGCCAGTGTCTTAGGTGTTGGTCACGTCTAGCTGTCCCTCGGAGGTCTCGGGACCCAGGATAGCTAGCCGGATCCGTCCGAAGTGCTTCAAAGCCAAGGAGTACGGTACCCGGGCCCTGCCTGCGTGGGGTGTTGCCTATAATGCCTCTCCTTGGAGGGCTGGATTCTGGGCTCCAGTGCCTTGGTCTCTCCCAGGACTAAACGCTACTGATGCCAGGATGCTATATAGGTCCAGGGGTGTGGGTTCCTTAAACACAGGACCCCGGTCCCTGAAGGTCCGAGACAATACCCACGGAGATGGGAGAAGATTGGGCCTCTTGCAGTTTGCAATACCCTGCGGCGTGGAGCAGGTAAGAGGGAACCTGCGGGACTTGGTTCGACAGTAGGTATCCCCCTGGGGGTTCTGGGTTGGCTAATGGTATGCTTGTGCATCAGCCACTATCACCACTATGTCTTTTTAGGCAGGATGGGATGTACTAATGTTTACCCAGATAACATGTAGATATATGTATACTTGTTTAAGATATATATTTGCTACTCACCCCAGGTCTGCCTGTTAGCATTGATACTGCAGCCCCACGTACTATAAAGAGGGAATTGCTGGTGAAAACTCCTGTTTCTTAGGAAGCCTATGGGGACAGCTTCCCCTCTGTGTGCACTATAGTAAGGATTAGTGCTTACCTGGTGTCTGTTGGTGCTGCTGGCGCTGGTCCATGCTTTTCCTCTGCTCTCTGCTTCCTCCATGTTGTTCAGCGTGGGGGGGGGGGTGCGCGCGCGTGGGCGCGTGCACGCCGCCTTTTATAGCGTCGGCGTGCGTTGGGGGGGCGGGCCAGCAGCGTCAGGGTCAGTTAAAAGTAAAACGTTTCTCTCTGGCTGGTCTTTTCCCTCCTGGAAGCAGAGGAAGAAGGACACAGAGCGCGCAGCTGGGTCTTTTGGCCACAGTGACACCCAGTGGCGGTTTGTGGATCTTCAGGTCTAGGACTTAGTTCCACTATTGACCAGAAAAAAAAAAAAAAAAAAAAGAGTTTTTTTGCTTAAAGGGACTCAGCCTTAGATCCAGCAGTATCTGAGTCAACCTTGGACTCCGGCTAACGGGCATTGGTGTTGCAATACTCACAGGTTTTCCTCAGTATTGCCACCTCCCAGGCGGGTAAAAAAAAAAAAAAAAAAAAAATGTTTTTGGAAAAAAAAAAAAAAAAATATATATATATATATATATATATATATACAAAATTTTTCATTTTCCTCAGCCTGTTCTCATATTAATTACTCCTAGCTACAACAGTCAGGTGTTGGCTATAGGGGTGACTCAAGGTTGTGCAATGGCTCCAAAGGGATCAGGACTAGCCAAGGCTGCAAAAGGTGCCAAGAAACAAAAGGGGTCTCCATCGGGGTCAGAGGATTTGGGCCAGGCTTCAACGGCCCCACCCTCACCAGTTAGACCACCGAGTAGCATAGTACAAGAGCCATTGGGGGTGCTGGGGGCAGAGGCGGCCCCCGATCCACCCATTCCCGTTTACGTAACGGAAGAAATGCTAGCGACCACCCTGGGTGGGCTAGAGAAAAGGTTAACTGCTTTGTTTGCCCGCCCTTTGCCAAGGAGCAAACGGGCTAGATCCCCCTCACCTAGTTTGGTGTTTTCAGATGCGGAGGTCTCTTCTTCGGAGGAACGGGACCCACAAGGGGATCAAGCAGACCCAAGTCCCGACGGTTCAGACATGGAGGGTTCCACTGTAGATGAATATTTTTCGGCCTCTCAAGCGGAGAGCCTGTGGATCCAGTCTTTGACCGAAATGGTTCGCACTGCTTTTAAACTTCCAGTGCCAGAACTAGTAGCCCCTGTGGTATCCTCATTGGGTTCTTTAAAGGCTCCATTAACTTGTGTGTCTTTTCCGATTCACCCCCTTCTGCGGAGCGTGATTTACCAGGATTGGGCTCGACCTGATAGGATCTTTATCCCTCCTAAGAGGTTCTCTATTCTCTATCCTATGGAAGAGGAATTTTTAAAGAAATGGGCACTCCCCACAGTGGACGCGGCCATTTCCTGCGTGAATAAATCCCTGACCTGTCCGGTTGAAAATGTCCAGATGTTTAAGGATCCGGTCGACAAAAAATTAGAGACCCTACTGAAGGCTTCTTTCACCACAGTAGGTGCCATGGTTCAGCCAGCGGTGGCAGCCATTGGCGTTTGTCAGGCCTTAAAGGATCAGGCAAAACAGATATTAAAGGACATGCTGGCTCAGCAAACTCGTGAATTAGCAGATTTCCCTAGGGCTCTCTGCTTTGCAGTAGATGCTATTAAGGACTCCATCCAACAGGCATCCCGGTTATCTCTGCTGGTGGTTCACATGCGTCGTCTTTTGTGGCTAAAGAACTGGTCAGCAGAGGCACCCTGCAAAAAGCTTTTAGCAGGGTTTCCCTTTCATGGGGGAAGACTATTCGGTGAAGACCTAGATAAATATATCCAAACCATATCAAGTGGTAAAAGTTCTTCCTTACCGGTCAAGAAAAGACCGCGTGGGCCTGCGTTTAAACGACAGGCCTTTGCAGGCTCGGCCCCTTCGACTTCCCGTCAGTATCGACGGCCTCCCGGGCGTTCAGCAGTTAATTGCCGCCCACAGGGACAAGCCGCGGCAAACAAGAGGCCCTGGTCTCGCAAGCCGGCTAAACCAGTCATCAAGTCAGATTCATGAAGGGGCGCCCCCACTCTCTTGGGTGGGGGGAAGACTTCAGTTTTTCTCCGAAGTCTGGAAGGCCAGAATTCCCGACTCTTGGGTTCGGTCCGTGGTAGCCACAGGCTACAAACTAGAGTTTCGAGAAATCCCCCCTCCTCATTTTCAGGGGTCAAGTCTTCCAAGCGACCCGTTAAAGAGGGCCTCTCTCGTAAAGGCGTTGGATCGCCTCTTGCTCCAAGGAGTAATTGTAGAAGTACCAACCCAAGAAAGGGGTCTGGGATTCTACTCCAACCTTTTTATTATACCAAAACCCAATGGCGACGTCAGGCCTATCCTAGACCTCAAACGCCTAAATCGATTTCTAAAGATTCAGACCTTTCGTATGGATTCCATACGTTCAGTGACAGCCAGCCTGCATCAAGGCGACTTTCTAGCATCTATAGACATAAAGGATGCATATCTGCATGTGCCGATCTACCCAGCACATCACAAGTTTCTTCGTTTTATGATAGATCAAAGTCATTTCCAGTTCGTAGCCCTCCCTTTCGGGTTGGCAACAGCTCCGCGGGTATTCACAAAGGTGTTAGCCCCGGTGCTAGCCGTCCCAAGGACAGAAGGCATTTTGGTCCTGGCATACCTGGACGATCTCCTGGTTATCGACAGATCAGCTTCCAACCTCAATCATGCAGTAGTCCGCACAGTTCGGCATCTACAAGAATTCGGGTGGGTTGTGAACCAAGGAAAATCGAGGTTGCAACCCACAAGACAGTTGGAATATCTAGGCCTTCGGTTAGATACAGAATGCCAGAGGATATTTTTACCTCAAGAAAAGATCAGGTCATTGACTCAAACAATTCAAATAGTCCTAGGCAAAAAGAGGCCGACTATTCGCCTATGCATGCGACTGCTGGGAAAGATGGTAGCCGCCTTCGAAGCAGTGCCCTATGCCCAGATCCATACCAGAGTTCTCCAGGCAGCTATTCTCTCTGCTTGGAACAGGTCCATACAGGCATTAGACCGTCCATTAGGTCTTTCCCCAGGAGTCAGGCGCAGCCTGTACTGGTGGCTGGTCCCTCAAAAATTGTCAAAAGGGAAAACCTTTTGCTCCATCACGTGGAAAATAGTAACCACAGATGCCAGCCTAACAGGTTGGGGGGCAATCTTAGGAAAACGGACCCAGCAGGGACAGTGGTCAGAGGCAGAAAGTCTGCTTCCCATCAATGTCCTAGAGATCAGAGCTGCTCGGTTGGCCCTGGTCGCCTGGACTCTCCCCCTGCAGGGTCTGCCAGTAAGGATACAGTCCGACAATGCCACGGCGGTGGCATACATAAACCACCAGGGGGGCACAAGGAGCCTAGCGGCTCAAAGGGAAGTAAACCTGATTTTCTCATGGGCCGAAGCCCATGTACCCTGCATCTCAGCAGTGTTCATCCCAGGGATAGACAATTCTCAAGCAGATTTTTTGAGTCGTCAACAGTTACTCCCGGGAGAGTGGTCTCTTCACCCCCAGGTATTCCAAGAGATTTGCCAAAGATTCGGAGTTCCCGATGTGGACATCATGGCAACAAGATTCAACAAGAAATTGGACAAATTCGTATCCCGAGCCAGGGACCCCTCGGCCTACGGGACCGATGCGTTGGTTTGCCCCTGGCACCAGTTTTCTCTCCTGTATGCGTTCCCTCCACTACAGATGATTCCCCGCCTTCTACGAAGGTTCAGGGTGGAGCGCAGGCCGGTGATCCTGGTGGCCCCAGCCTGGCCCAGAAGGGCTTGGTACGCACTCATCGTGAGGATGTCAGTAGGGGCACCGTGGCCACTCCCCCTGCGCCCAGATCTGCTGTCTCAGGGCCCGATCTACCACCCTGCTTCACAGCAGCTAAATTTGATGGCTTGGCGGCTGAATCCCTAATTCTTAAGGGCAGAGGCCTCTCAGCCCAAGTCATATCTACGTTAATTCAGGCTAGAAAGCCAGTCTCTAGAAATATCTATTACAGAGTCTGGAGGACCTATGTGGAGTGGTGCGAGTCTCAAGGAGGGCATCCTCGCAAGTTTTTTATTGACAGGATCTTGCGATTCCTCCAGGTTGGCGTTGACAAGGGGTTGGCTCTTAGTACTCTAAAGGGGCAGGTGTCTGCCTTATCGATATGGTTTCAAAGGCCTTTGGCCACGCATTCGCTTGTGAAAACCTTCTTGCAGGGGGTCTTGCATGTGAATCCCCCTATTAGAGCTCCCCTCTGCCCCTGGAATTTAAATCTGGTCTTGACAGCTTTACAAAAGCAGCCGTTTGAACCTCTGACAGAAATCCCTCTTGTGCTGCTAACCCGAAAGTTGGTTTTCTTGGTGGCTATGGCTTCGGCCAGAAGGGTCTCCGAGCTGGCAGCCTTGTCTTGCAGGGAACCGTACCTGATTCTGCATAAGGACAGAGTGGTTCTGCGGCCTCAACCTTCTTTCCTTCCTAAGGTCATATCCAGTTTTCACTTGAATCAGGACCTAGTCCTACCATCCTTCTTTCCTACTCCCCAGTCCAGAGAGGAAAGACTGCTTCATACTTTGGACGTGGTCCGAGCCATGAGGGTTTATCTCAAGGCTACAGAGAAGATTCGGAAAACAGATGTGCTTTTCGTTCTTCCGGATGGCCCCAAGAAGGGTCAGCCGGCTGCCAAGTCTTCCTTGGCTAGGTGGATTAAGCAGCTGATTTTTCAGGCCTATGGTCTGAAGCGCGTTCCACCTCCCTTATCAGTTAAAGCCCATTCTACGAGGGCCATGAGTGCCTCTTGGGCAGCACACCATCAGATCTCTATAGCACAGGTTTGCAAAGCGGCAACCTGGTCTTCCGTACATACGTTTACTACATTTTATAAGTTGGACGTCACAAAGGCTACGGACGCAGCATTTGGGCAGGCGGTCCTACGGGCAGCAGTATAGAATCCTCTGGCCCGGTTCACGCCCCCTTTTTTTCTGTTGGTGGAGCTATTTTACCTCCTGATAATGTTTTTTTGTTTGGCTATTTTTGGCCTTACGGTCTCCCTCCCTTCATGGAGCATTGCTTTGGGACATCCCATATGTAATGGCTATGCGCTCTGTGTCCCGTGATGTACGATAAAGAAAAAAGGATTTTTAATAACAGCTTACCTGTAAAATCCTTTTCTTGAAGTACATCACGGGACACAGAGCTCCCACCCCTCTTTTGGGGAACATTGTGTAACCTCGGAGAAATTGCTTGCTACAAAACTGAAGCACTCTCAGTGGGAGGGGGTTATATAGGGAGGAACTTCCTGTGAAGTTGATTACACCAGTGTCCACACCTGAAGGTACCCATATAACCCATATGTAATGGCTATGCGCTCTGTGTCCCGTGATGTACTTCAAGAAAAGGATTTTACAGGTAAGCTGTTATTAAAAATCCTTTTTTTACTTTCAAAGATTTTATTGAATTTAACAAAACAAAGATTATGATAGATTAACAGAAGAACGGCATATAAGACATATTAAAAAACGAAAACGAAAAAGACAAGGTCAGATTATTGAAGATGAAAGTTTTAGGATACAATACTTAAGTAAGATCTTCGTGTCCTCTAAGTTAAAAATCTGGAGCCTAGATTGACAAAGTATTATAATTACCATAATAAACACTATTGAGAGACAAGCATTCAGAAAAAACAATATAAAAAAAAAATTATGCTTAGCCTGGGGAAGAAGATTGTAAAGAAATAAAAAATTCCCCTATTTAGGATCTCAATTATTAAATAAAGAGAATGATCGGTATATCAGCAGCCAGAACTGGCACCCCAAATGGGTGCAGACTGTGCCGAGGTCAGCTGCTACTGATAACAGAACTTTCTAATTGGACCGAACACATTCAAGACAAGAAAAATAAGGAAATTCTGTCCTGCTATCTCTAAATAGATTCTAAGCATGTAGAGTATCAATAATAATATTATTAAAAGGTAAATTTTCCTAGACAGAGAAATCTGTAAAATAAACACGAATACCATATAAATGACAAGTCTTACGTCACCATTCGGAAAATAAAATTTAAAAGAAAAACAAACTAAAAAAAAAAAGAAAAAAAAGAAAAAGAAAAAGGGAAAAAAAAAAAAAGAAAAAAATACGGAAAATGTATGGAAGATCACGATCCATAGAAAGAGATGAATAATAGAACATAGAAGAGAAACAAAGAGAGAGGAAAGAGAAGCACCGAGTCAGCTTGCGGAGACACTCCTCACCAAATTACTTCCTGGATCTAGTGGAACAGAAATCAACAGTTGTTCAAACTATACTATGCTGAGATACCTGGCCTAAGGGAAATACCTACATGTTGAGCCCATTGTTCGCAGATATTTTCGAACTTGTCCTTGGAGGGTACGGGGCGTGTATTATTTAAACTAAGCGCAATCCCGCGGCGAACGTACTGCGCATGCGTCGACTGTCAATGCATCCCAGTGCGCATGCTCCAAATTCTGTCAGTGAACGTCAATGACGTCAAATCCCCATTCATGGACGTTTTACGCAAGCGACGCAATTTTTTTTTTTTTCGACGCGACACTGAGGACACTGTCCCTGGACCAAGTTTGTCCCTGTTTTGTCCCAGGGCCAATTGGAAACGGGTGCACCACGAGATGGAGCAGTGGGAGGAAATCAGCGGGAACGCCCCCGGCGCCATTTTTAAATTAAAGTTGCGATGCGATGGCGAAATTCAATTACGCCGCTCGCATCGGAACTCCAACCCGGCGTTTCTTGTTTTCTGGTTACAGAAAACAGAAACGCCGGCTTAAAGTGACAGTTAGGCTGGAGTATCACTGATACTCCAGCCTAACTCTACCTGAATCTGGCCCCATGTGTCCAAATCCCAATCCAACTTCAAGTCCCTTTCCCAAGCTGACATATAGGGGGTCTTACATTCCTGGTGAGCTAGACATTGATAAATAGTAGAGATACCACCTTTCTGCTCCTCTCTGTTGCCGCACCATGTTTCATATGTTGTGAAGTGTGGTGGTAGAGGTTTTTCCTTCCAAATTTTATGGAGGAAATGTTGTATCTGCCCATATCTAAAGAGTTCAGAGTTCGGGAGCTTAAGTTGCCTCTTACAATGGTTAAGAGTCAAGGGTCCAGAAGCTGAAAAAAAATGTCCGATTCGGTATAGTCCTTTGTCCAACCACCACTTAAATGAATTAATATCTATACCCGGGACGAAGTCCGGGTTATTAAAAATATGGGAAAGTGGTTTACTACCCGAGATTAGCGTTGGAATAGATCTCAACCTGTCCCAAAGCGAAAAGGAGTGTGATAAGACCGGGGAGAGAATAGCAGGTCTGTCCCTAGGAGGAACCCACATCGAAAAGTCTAACGTATACGACGGAAGAGCTTGTCTTTCTATCCGAATCCAGTCCGGTTTTTCATACTTTGAGTAAACCGTCGAAAGTTGTGCTAATCGCGCTGCTTGATAATACCAGACTAGATTCGGCAGGCCCAATCCCCCATATTTATTGGGTCTAAGAAGGGTATCACGGGGTAATCTATGACCGGACCCACCCCAAACAAATTGAATAATTTTCCTCTGCATGATTTGGAGGTGATCCTTTCGTATCGTGATTGGAATGGCCCTAAACAAATACAACAGACGGGGAAGAAGGGTCATCTTTATAGAATTAATTCTGCCTAGCCAAGATAATCCACTTTTAGCCCAAGCTTTTAGATCTAGTTCAAGTTTCCTGTAAGTGGGGGGGAAATTTACCGAATATAATAATTCATTTTTGGAAGGAAGATTAATCCCGAGATACTCTAAGTGGTCGTCCTTCCATTTAAAATCAAAGGAGGCCTTCAGAGCTTCAACCGCACTATGGAGCAAAGAGACGTTAAGAGCAAAGGATTTCTTGTAATTCACTTGGAGGCCAGAAGCTTTGGAAAATCCCTTTAAAATCTTACATAAATTCGGGAGAGAAGTGACTGGGGAAGTAATAAAGAGTAACATGTCGTCTGCAAACAAAGCACATTTATGGGTTTGGGTACCACAGGAGACCCCTAAAACATTAGGATTGGAGCGGATGGCAATCGCCAGAGTTTCGATGGCAATGGCAAAGACCAAGGGTGAGAGGGCACACCCCTGTCTAGTCCCCCGTGCAATATCAAAAGGAGACGAATAATGACCTAAAAGACGTATAAGAGCTTTCGGCTTGGAATACAGTGACCTAAGTAAACCTAGAAATTTATGACTGAACCCCCAACGTTCCAATAAAAAGAATAAGTAGGGCCACTCAATAGAATCGAATGCTTTATGTAAATCAAGGGACAAAAGCATACCTCTTTGTTTGGGACCTCCCTCCCAATTTGATTGCAGAATAGAGACCATGTCTACCGCTCTCCTTATTTGATCAGGGCCTTGTCTTCCTGGGATGAAACCCACTTGGTCTTTATGTATGTATTTACTTATGAAGGATGAGAGACGGTTGGCTAAAATTTTGGTTAGGATCTTCAAATCATTATTAATGAGTGAAATTGGCCTATAGTTCTCTACCTCCTCCGGATTTTTATTAGGCTTCTGGATTACCGTGATAAACGTTGTATTGAGGTGGGGATCAAGGGGAGTTCCCTTAGTCTTCGCATTAAAAAATCTAGCCATATAAGGCGTAAGTGTTTCCGAGAAAGCTTTATAGTATGGAGCTGACAGTCCATCTGGACCAGGGGCCGAACCTGTTTTCAAATTTTTGATGACCTCCGAGATTTCTTCGACCGTGAATTCAGCTTCTAAGATATCTCTATGAGTCGAAGATAGCTCGGGAATAGGAAGCCATTGAAGGAAGTTAGGAATCTCCTTGTCCCCATCTACCTGTGATGAACTGTATAGTTTGGAGTAAAACTCCTTAAATGTTTGGAGAATCTTATTGGGGTTAGCTGTGAGATTTTGGTCCCCACCTCTAATCTTAGGAAAGGAGAGGGTTCGGATTCGCAGGGTTAATTTAGAAGCTAACATAGATCCTATTTTATCCTTCTGGTGGTAAAATTTGGCCCCACTCCAGCGAATGTCCTTTTCTGCCTTAACCGTTAGTAGCAAATTGAGCTCCAACCTGATGGCATCTATTTGAGACGCCAATTCCGTGGTGGGTGACTTCTTATGTTGGGATTTAAAAACTGTAAGTTTATCTTCCAGCTTCCTAATATCAATAAGCCTTTCTTTTTAAAACGTGAACCTAAGCTAATTATTTTTCCTCTAACGGCCACTTTGTGAGCTGCCCAGAGAACTTCGGGAGAGACTTCCTCGACATTGTTTAGGGTGAAGTATTCCTTCAGGGAATTTTCTATCTCCTTGAGCACAGTAGGGTCACTCAACAAGGATTCATTTAATCGCCAGTAAGTCCCTGAAGATTTAGAAAGAGCATTCAACACTGACAAGCAGACAATAGAGTGGTCCGACCAGGAGGTGTCAGTAATAGTGTCCCTAGTAGTAGAGGGGATAAGATTAGGGGGAACCAAAATGTGGTCAATTCTAGCGTTAAGTTTATGAGGGGCAGAATAGTGGGTGAAATCTTTTTTATTTGGGTTTAACTCTCTCCAAATGTCTATCAATCCCTGTTTATGAAGGGTACGTGCAATGTTTAAACTGGCTCTAGTGGGGCGCGTTAACTGTGATTTATACGGTTTTGACCTATCGAGTCCTTGATCGAAGGCGACATTCGAGTCTCCCCCAAAAATAGTCTTACCCTCTGTAAGAGGTAGCAAGGTCTTAAGGAGATCTTGAAAGAAAGTAGCCTGTCCCTTGTTTGGGGCATAGTAAGAGACAAAGGAGTATAAGACTCCTTCAATTGAGCCCCTAACAAGAATAAACCTGCACTCTGGGTCTCTATGCGTGTAGATATGACTAAATGGACAATTTTTAGAAAACAATATTGCTACTCCCCTTGTCTTATTTTCTGCGTTCGCTAAGAAAAAGGAGGGATAGTGTGAGTGTAAAAACTTTGGACTATACCGAGCCGGAAAATGAGTTTCTTGGAGCATGACTACATCAAATTTATAAAAATTGGTAGTGATTGAAAGCTAACCTCCTTTTTCTGGGGTAATTTAGGCCCTGGACATTGTGGGTAGCAACCCTAAGCTCCCTAGTCAATCTAGGAGGATCAGACATCTGTGTGGCAGGGTGGGGAATTGCTATAATATAAAGGACTTACCCTTCGGAGTCTTCTCAAAACAGGAGCTTTAGGTGGAGAATGGGAGGCGATAAGCCAGGTCCAGAATCTCAGGGTAAAGAGGTATCTCCAGCCGACTCGGAAAAGAGAAAAAGATGAGAAAAAAAAGGAGAAAAGGAAGAGGAAAAATCAAATGCTAAATAAAACATAGAGAATAGTACATATTTCAAAGTACCATCTAAGCTTCTGGTGGTGGAAAAACCAGGCAGAAACCTAGACACTAACAGTCGTAAACCTCTAAACGAGGCCCGACTTCCCATCCCGCAGAAGCGAAACTCGCCTGTGAGAGATGGGTGGAGGCGCATTTGAGTCATCCCAGACCCAAATTAAACATAAAAAGAAACAATAAGTAATAGGCACAACCAATATATCCTAGTCTTGAGGGACCAGCTGAATAGAACAAAAATAAAGAACTTATAACAAATAGCCTGATATAATAAAATAAAAAAAAGAGCTGCTTTTGAGGAGTTAGGAACCATAAGGTAATGTCCGGTAGGAGGGGCCTCCATGCCCCAAACCTGCAATAGGAGAGCCAATTAGGCAAGTCGAGGATCTGTAGTGTCAATTGTAGATGTAACCGCAAAGTCTACCCGGTAATAGGGGTAATAAGACTAATCCCAGGACAAAAAAAAAAAAAAACCCTATCTAAAATGGGATAGACTACTGCTCTACATAGACAAAATCAAAAAGAACTACAATAAGGTATCATTAAGGCCATAGGGCCAATAAGGAGCAAAATCTCAGCCAAGAGAAATTACAGAGTTTCACCTTCTTTGGATTTCTTAGACTTGCCAACATTCCACATCGGAGAAATTGGGCTGGTGGGTGATGGGCGCTTAGCGGAAGTTGTTGAGGTAGCCGAAACGTCCATAGGAGCCTCCTGGGAAATAAGCTTGAGACGAAGCAGCAACTTCTCCCCCTCCGACAAGCTGGAAAACACATAGGACTTGCCCTGAAACGAAAACTTGACAGCAAAGGGAAAGTTCCAACGATATTTAATTTCCCGTTTAGAAAGAACAGTAAGGATGGGTTTGAGAGTTCTCCTTCTTTGGATGGTAGAAGGGGAAAGATCCGCAAAAATTTGAATCTGATGCCCCCGGCAAGACAATTGTTGCTGGATTCTAGCTTGTTTCATGACCTCTTCTTTGGTAGCATAGAAATGCGGCTTAACAACAATGTCTCTCGGGAGACCATCTTTCCTGGGCGGACCTAGTGTCCTGTGGGCTCTGTCCAATTCTAAACGATGGGGCTGAATAGAAGGGATAAGCTCCTTAACTAGGTCTTGTACTGCTTCCGTAACATCTGTAATAGACTCTGGGAGGCCCCTGACCCTAAAATTATATCTCCTTGTTCTGTTTTCGAGTTCGTCAATTTTAGATAAAGCTATGTCTAGTTGTTCCTGAAGGGACTGGATATGTGCTGCGTTTTGGTTGGTACAAGACACTGTAATGTCCAATTTGCTCTCTATAGCCTCCATTCTAGAGCCCAGGTTAGCAAAATCAGATTTCATGTCTCTAGTGATCTGGGCTGCCGTGTTAGCTAGACCCCTTTCAAGCAGATTAGAAAACTTCAAGAAAAGATCACCTTGGGGGGAGAGAGGGTCACCGTCATGCTGGGGCGGTGAGGGAGTTGCTAGGTGAAGAGGGAAGTCAGGCCCTGCTGGAGATAGTGCATAATCCTCCAATGTGCGCCCCAAGAGGGATTCTGTGGAGACAGGTGAGGGGGCTTGGACAACATGCTGTTTGCCCTGAGTAGCCTGGGAGTAGGTGAGGGTAGCAGGAGCTATCACTTGCCTCATTTCCAGCTTCCCTCCTGCTGTCGTGTGTGCGAGTGCTGGGGCCTGAGCCGCGGCCATCTTGGATTCTCCGCCGGACTTGTTAAATTCCGGTCCGAGATCACGCCGGGCGGCCGGAATAGACATCCGTCTGAGATCCCTGAGGTGTCCCTGAACCGGCTGTCCAGGATTCGGGTCCCGATCTTAGTGTAGCGCCTGCTACAGCGATCGAGGGTCTGGGATGCTGCGGAGCTCCTGGTCTAAGCGTCCATCACGGAGCTCCCGCGCTTGCGCCTCTCCAGTTGATGCATATTCACACACATTACAGTTGATACCTATGCAGAATAATGACCTACTGAAGTGTCACTTGATGGAGATGAAAAGGGATGAAATAAGTTAAAAGGAACGTCCATGAAAAGTTGATGAGTATATACACTTATTGGTAGTTCTTAGCTCTACGTGTTTTGGGGCCTTTTAGCCACTCATCAGGAGAAAAACTATAGTGATCTAGAGAATTTGGGAGCATGTGGGCAAATATAGGATATGAGAGACCCCCCATATATACATTTAGCCCTCAAATTTACTGTAACGGTCACCACCGTTTACACTCCACAATCCGGCAGGCACGACCCATTCCATTTCCCAGAATAACCGAGACACAAGCTCTGGTTCTGGTTCCAAAATTAATGAATACTTTTAATGGTAAAACTCAGGCTTTTATACACCAAAAAGCATGCTGCAGTAATCACAGGGACAAAGACACACTCCACCCACACATCACACAATGGGGGGGGCTAACGAGTCTCCAATATACATCCCACAGTCTTTTCGGCACCGGTCGGACATAATTAACATGACCTAATTACTACACCTGAGAAGTCAGATGTTATGACTCTCACTTGCTATTCACATCACATATTATCATCAATAGTATTTTCACACCATACAGTGTCATTAGCATCCACCCGACTCAATTAATACCTCACAGTATGTGTCCCCACATGAATGAATCACTGTCCTATTGACCTGTTCGGGTCAAAATAAACCACTTGTAATATTTCAAGATATCCTGCAATACATGAATTATCATTAATGTCCCATCTCATGTAATTTATGATATAATTTCTCAGTCACCCTATGCCCCTATCTGACATAGGATGACCCTAGACCAAAGAGTCATTGGTGAAGCTGGCACAGGAGTACACTGCACCCTTCAAAAGTCTCAGAGTATCACAGATCATTCCGTTACACTTAGATATACATCTGCGCAATGGTGGTGCGGCCATGCAAACCAATGACCGGCCAAGATTGTCTCAACTGGGAGCTGAGGGGGCGTAACATGGCGAAAACAGCCAGCACAAATAGCACCCCGAGAGAGTCAAAATGTATGAAGTGACACAGGTGTGAGCTGAATGGTGTGAGCCAAAATTGCGGGACCTCTGTGAAAAAATGTGACAAAACTGTATAAAAGTGATATGAAAAATGTGTTGGAAAATGTTGAGCGGAGTGAGAATAAAGTGCAGAAAAAAAGAGAGAAGGAAAAAACAAGAAAAAGGAGACAAAGAAATAGAAGCAAAAGGGGGAACAAAGAATAAGGAAAGGCCAATTGATATGTGAAAAGTGAAACAAATATATATAAATGAATACCTGTTGCAAAATGAATGAGAGCAAGGATGCCATGGTGCATGATGTTCCATGATGGGAAATGGTGTGACTAGTTCTATGTGTGAGACCCAACAAGGGGAGAGGCTCATATAGTGAACAAGGCTACAGCCCAGCCCCCAATGTCATGCCGGTGCACAAAGGGGGAAGGGAGGTGCCACCGAACAAGCAGCCAAGCCATCCAATAAGAAGCGCCAACCAAGACAACCCCAGATGTCCTGGCGGATGTTGATCATAAAGCTGGAAATGCAGAGCCACGAGGACGCTGCATGTCCAGAATGTTTGGTTTGCTATTTAACGGTTCTTATATAGGTAAGGGGCAGAGCCACCTGGAGAGATTCCCTGAAGGCAACACCACCCCTTGTGATGTCACCGATCGCTGCATACTGGGTTGGTGATGTCACAAGGGGACAGTGCCACCAGATGACAACGCCAGGTGGCCCCCCCTTATAAGAACTGTCAAGTGGCAAGCCAGGCATTCAGTGGTTTGCCTTAGTTTATGGTGCTTTTTTTTCGGGTCTAGGGGTGGTGTTGTTGTTGTGTTTTATAATTGATTTACATTGGGAGACACTTTTTTTTTTTTTCTTAATGAAGGAATTGTCAAAAACTGCCTCCTGTTTTGTTTATTTTTATTCTTTTTGATGAATGGATAGGGGTACTATGTAAACATCATTAAAATCATGGCTACTGTAAAAAAAATCTTTAAAAAAAACATTTTGCATTGATACATGCCCCCCCCCCGGGGGCAGTACCCGGATCCCCATACCCTTTTTATGGCCAATAACTTGCATATAAGTCTTCAAAATAGGGATTTTTTTTAAGTTCGGGTCCCATAGACTTCAATGGAGTTTGCTATTCAGGTCAGAACTTATACTCAGTTCGGGAGTGTGAACCAAACAAGAGGGTGTTTGGGCCATCGCTACTCTCTATCTTTCAAATAGCACCATAGAGATAAAGGTACAGTTACCTCATAGAGCAGTGTTCCCCAACCACCCTGGCACCAGGCACTAGTGACTGACCACACCAAAGATAGCCCCTCCACAGACCAGGGTAGGGTGGGGAAGCAATGGTTGGAGGGGTCCACCAGTCGACTTTGATTGGGACATGAATTGACTGTCCTAGACAAATAAGTTTGACCAGACTCTGTACTAGGGATGAGCCTGATGTTCAAATGAAACGTAAGTTTGTCTCGAACATTGGGTGTTCGTCTGTTCGCTGAACAGCGAACAATTTGCAGTGTTCGCAGCAAATTTGAAAGCCACAGAACACTCTTTAAAAGTCTATGGGAGAAATCTAAAGTGCTAATTTTAAAGGCTTATATGCATGGTATTGTCCCCCAGGGGACATGTATCAATGCAAAAAAAGTTTTAAAAATGGACGTTTGTTCGGGAGCAGTGATTTTAATAATGCTTAAAGCGAAACAATAATTCATTTAAATTTCATACCTGGGGGGTGTCTACAGTATTCCTGCAAGGTGGCGCATTTTCACCCATTTAAACAAAGTCCCTGCAGCAAAATAACATTTCTAAAGGAAAAAAAAGTCATTTAAAACTGATAGCGGCTGTAATGTCCCGACAAAATTGTTACATTTAAAGGCTTAAATGCAAGTTATTGTCATAAAAAGTGTTTTGGGGACCTGCGTCCTACCCCATAGGACATGTATCATTGCAAAAAAAGTTTTAAAAACTGTAATTTTTTCAGGAGCAGTAATTTTAATAATGCTTAAAAAGTAATTGAAAAAAATGTCATGGGTTCCCCCCCAGTCCATTACCAGGCCCTTTGGATCTGGTATGAATATTAAGGGGAACCCTGAACCAATTTTTTTTAAATGTCTGGGGTCCCCCCAAATTTCATACCAGACCCTTCAGGTCTGGTATGGATTGAACCCCTTGCCAGAATTAAAAATAAAAATGGCATGGGCAGGTTAATTGTAAATGTTTACCCATTTTTCTTTATTTTCCATTTGCCACTAATGATGTTGAAGTGTCTGGTTCCAATGAGAAACAGACCAGGGGAGGGCATTTGGCCACCATCCTAAAGTACCCAAAAGTATTAAAAGGTACATGCTGCCAGGTAATAACATGTTAGGTAGCCCACACACTCATGGTCCTCTTGCTACATTGGGTGCTGTGGTGTTAACTTTAGAAGGTGGATACACAATACAGAGTAGATCAGACTGGGTTCTGCAGATCAAATAGGTGATTGGTGAATATCTACTATTTACAAATTAATCCATTCAAAGCAGCCTGGTTCTCTTTCCTAAAGTCCTACATTCTAACCTATAGGTCAAGCAGTAGCGTATTGTCCAATAAGATCTCTGCCTCAAAAGAAAATAGTAATGTGGCTGGTTCTGGAGATCAAATAGGTGATTGACGAATATCTACTATTTACAAATTAACTCATTCTCAGCAGCCTGGTTTTCTTTTCTAAAGTCTTAAGTTCTAATCTATAGGTTGAGCAGTAGAGTATTGTCCAATCAATTTTTCTGCCTAAAAAGAAAATCATAATGTGGCTAGTAACAAAACATGTAAAGAGACATGTGGCCTATTTGAAAGGATCATAATTAGGGTTGAGCGAACCCGAACTGTAAAGTTTGGGTTCGTACCAAACTTTTTAAATTTTTTTGACCCGAGCCCGAATAATTGCTGAAAGTTCGGGTTCGGGTTCGGAGTTTGGCTATGTAATGGCACTGCACAAAGTGTCATTTCGGAAAGGAAAAAAAGTAATTTAAAAGCGGCTTTGCGGCTCTAATGAATTGTCGGCTTTGGCAATTCAGAGAGGATTCATTCATAAAAAAAAAGCGTTGGGTTCCCCAAATTCAATAACCAGGCACTTCAGGTCTGGTATGGATATTAAGGGGAACCCCTCCATCAATTTAAAAAAAAATACGTGGGGTTCCCCCCAAATATCCATACCAGACCCTTCAGGTCTGGTGTGGATTATAAGGGGAACTCCACCCCAAATTTAAAAAAAATGGCGTGGAGTTCCCCCAAAAATCCACACCAGACCCCTTATCCGAGCATGTTAACCTGGCTGTCAGCAGAAAAGAGGGGGGGACAGAGTGCGCCCCCCCTCCTGAACCGTACCAGGCCAGATGCCCTCAACATGGGGAGGATGTCCCCATGTTGATGGGAACAAGGGCCTCATCCCCAGAACCCTTGCCCGGTGGTTGTGGGGGTCTGCAGGCTGGGGGCTTATCAGAATCTGGAAGACCCCTTTAACAAAGGGGACCCCCAGATCCTGGCCCCCCCTATATGAATTGGTAATTTCATGAAGGAAGTGTAAAATCTTGTAAAAAAAAAACACACACACACCGTAGAAAAAAATCCAGCGGTGGTAATCCAATCTCGATGTGGTTCCCCGCTCCAACGTTATCTGTATCCAGCGACGGGTGATCTCTCCAGCGACGGTTGATCAGTCCAGCGATGAGAAATCTATCCATCCAGAGCAGCGTTGCCGACCTTCTCTCTCTGCCGGAGCTTTGACATTTCTTATATAGGGGAGGCGTGCCACCCGTCACGTGAAGCCGCCCCCTCTGACGCAAGGGGGATGGCTGGGCTTTCCCAGTGACGTAGCCGAGTGTGCGTCAGAGGGGGGTGGGGACACGTGACGCATAAGAAATGTCAAAGCTCTGGCCGCGTCATTCCGCTGGGCTGTGTCCAGCAGGGAGAGAAGGTCGGTGACGCTGCTCTGGATGGATGGATTTCTCATTGCTGGACCGATCACCCATTGCGGGAGAGATCACGCATCGCTGGATACAGACAACGTTGGAGCGGGGAGCCGCATCGAGAGTGGTTCGCCGAACCCGAACATCCAGGTGTTCGCTCAACTCTAATCATAATGTTTGCATCCAGACCAATATGTTTTTTTTAATACTTGCTTACATGACTTAAAAGTTTAACTTTACCTTGTCTTGAGTGGAATTTTCGTTTAAAAAATATGAGCTTTTTCACTTTTTTTTCACTTTTTTTCCCAGAATTTTACAATGCAATATGAAAGTTATTTTATAAAATCAATCAATGGGTAACATTTATGACAAGTGTTGTTGAGACATTCTGTGTCAAGTGCCTTTCAAAATTGCTTTAATGCTTTTTATCTAATTAACCATCTTGTTAAAGGAATTCAGTTTGACTTTCAAAAAATACTTTTCTTCACTTGTATAATTACAAATATAATGTGTCTTATATATTTCCTTGATCGGTTGTAATGATTGCACTAAGATGGTCCTATGTGCTTTTAACATTATGTACTTTTTACTGTTACAAGGACACTGACGCTAATATATTTTACTTCTATATTCTCTCTTCCTTCCTTACAACTTCCTTACAACTGCCAAGTTGTGATTCAGCTTGGCAGTAATTTTACTTTATTTGTTTTTCTTTCATTTGATTTTGATTTAATTTACTTAGGAACAACAGTACAAATGGTGCAAACGATTTAAAAAGTAGTAATTATTTTATGTTTTCATGTTTTTTACAGATATTCTTTAACCTCTTGACCATCATGTGGCTGGATTTTTGGAATTCTTAAAGCCCAACTCCAGGATCCTACTAAGTTTGCACTTACATATGCTCTCCTCAGGCTTTAATAAAATGATGACAAAACAATGCCTTACTTTTCTTGTAATTCTGTATTTTCACCCATAATGCAATGGGATATGCAGGAAGTTGTGTACTTGGTGTGCAGGTGGAGCTTGCGGTTGAGATGAAGTTGGAGATGGGGCTAAGATGAGGGTGGGGGCGTGGTTTACTCACAGTCAGAGCTGGGGAAGAGCTGTGGCTGATGTCACATATGTAATGGGTGGGAGATTGAGACTCCCAGTTCTGTCCACTAGAGGGAGTGGTGAGGTAAATGTTTTCTGTTTGCTATAGCAAAACTCCCAAGTTACAAGACTGGTGGCCAGGAGGATAGAGGGCACAGGCCAGAAGGGCTGTAGAATAAAAATGGCTATATCATGTTCAAAGTAACTATTAATGCATGCAACACCACATTTTTTCAAGGTAAGAAAGTACAATTATAGATAATAAAAAACATTTCTGCCCAGCGTTGAACTTTAATCATATGCGGACATGAACAAATCTCCATTTTTTTTCATAAAGATAGTGTTGGCACAAAGGTAGATCCTAGGGGGCTACCATTCCAAAAAAATAAATAATATTAATTCAATCCTCACAACAAAGGCACTTTTAAAAGTAGCAACCAGGAAGCAATACACATCGAACAGACCTATAAAAAAATAAATATGTATTGATCACCTCACTTTTATAAACATACAAGTTATATTGACATAAGTAATGAGTCTCAATTGCACAAAAAATATATCTTATTTGCATTTTCATAGTAAGTGTCCGATTTCACAGGCAACAAATTGCAGTCAACATGTTTCAAAGATAAATCCACTTCATCAGGACCAGCAGTGAAAGGGTTACAGACATCTAAAAAATCCCAATTGAAATTATTTCCGTCGTCTCACTTAATCTATAGCACAACAAAATATATTGCATAATTAAAATGACATATAATAACATATTTTCCTCTGCAGATCGCAAAATGATAGAACAATTCTTACTAAGTACTCACTTAGAATATCATATGATTAAGTCAATTAGTGAGAAAAATTTCCCACCAGCCTGAAGTGCTTTTTTTGTAGATCATTTTTTTTACAAAGAGAAAACAATCAAAAGAGTAGCAAGACATTATTTCTTTTTTTTTCTTCAAAGTATTTTTTTTTATTTAAAGATTTGCCTTATCCATTTGACCAATAGGTGGCTGGATTTGTAGACTCATATGTGCATATGACCAAATAACGTGCCATTTTTACAATCTGAAAATTGTAAAACAATAAAGTAAATGATTTAGATGTAGCCTTCGGATGTAACAAATGTTTCCCTTATGCCTTTCTTAAATAAGGGCATTCCTGTTATACGCAATGCTAATACTTTAAAACAAAAACACTGCGGGCTGAGAGAGGTGCTGGAACTGTATTTTTCTCTTCAAAATAATTTACCAAATGCTGTTGCTGAATGATCAGTATTTGGCTTCCTGTGTGGCTATGCAAAACTCATTGGGCCAGATTCAGCATTAGTTATGACGGCGTATCTTGAGATACGCCGCATAACTTCTAAACAGCGCCGGCATATCTTTTTTCTGTATTTAGAAAACAAGATACGCCGGGTTTAAGCTAAGATGCGAGCGGCATAATTGTATTACGCCGTCGTATCTTAACTGCATTTTTAAGATGGCTGCTAGGGGCGTTCTCGCTGATTTACGCCTAGAATATGTAAATCAGCGAGATACGCCTATTCACGAACGTACGCCCAGCCGACGCAGTGAACTTACGCCGTTTACGTAAGGCGTTTTCCAGGGGAAAGGTAAACCACCAAAAAGATGGCGCATCCTATGTTAAGTATGGACGTCGGGACCGCGTCAAATTTTTTCGATTTTACGTCGTTTGCGTAACTCGTCCGTGAATGGGGATTTACGTCAATTACGTTCGCGTCGAAAACAATGTGTCGTAGAGTCATAATTTGGAGCATGCGCACTGGGATACGTCCACGGTCGGCGCATGCATAGTTATAAAAAAAAACGTAAAAAACGTGGGGTCACAACACATTACCATAAAACACGCCCTCCTCATTCACATTTGAATTACTCGGGCTTCCGCTGGCCCATTTACGCTACGCTGCCGTAACTTAGCTTGGTGAATAAAGCATTTGCCTTGCTAATTTACGGCGGCGTAGCGTAAACAAGATACGCTACGCCCGCCTAAAGATACGGCGGGCTACATGAATCTGGCCCATTGTGTGCTATTTTAGTTATTATGCCCCTAGTCAATATCATCTTACATACTGTATAGGTACCTTAAAGTAGATGAGTCATGAGGAAAAATCTGTTAGATGCCATATACCAGTGGTCTCCAAACTGCAGTCCGGTGGCCAGATGTGGCCCTCTGCTTGCCTTTATCCCGCCTTGGGGCATATTCATCCCATTGAGATGAGACACTGTTTTGTCAACTGACATCAACAAAGGGGCACCATTTCTTTCACTGACACCAAAAATGAGGCACTATTCTTCCCCAATGATACCAACAATCGCACACTATTCTTCCCAATGATACCAACAATGCGACACTATCCCTATACCTAAAACCAAATGAGGAGATGTTTACACTGATGCCAGGAACATTTCCACTCCCGCTGGCCACAGTCCAGCCCCCCTAAAGTCTGAAGGACAACAAACTGGCCCTTTGTTTAGAAAGCTTGAAGACCCTTACCATATACTTTGATAGGTTGAGAGTAACACATACCTAAAGAACAATTACAGTCTATACCACAATGCAGATAAGGCCCTCTGCAACCTCTAGTGATGTACCTTCATTTGATTGTGTATATACTGTATTCTCTTCCAGGGACCTGAGGATCTAATTTCTGTAAAGACCTAACAAGGCCTTGTTAAGCCATTTGAAAAAAAAAATCTGATCGTTGTAATTACCCCCACCAGTATAATATGAGTTATAGTCTAGGCATGCTTTGGATGATAACAGTTTGTCTGCTATCAAATGGCTGGTGTCATGTCTGATCACATGTGCAGCACTATGGCAACTGTAGGTCAAACAAAGGCTAAGATGGAAGCTACCTTGGCTATAAAAGATAGAAGTGTTTAATTTTGTTTTAACCATTTGTCTACAAGGTACATTTATAAATGTCATGGTAGACAAGTGGTTAAATCAAGTTGTTACTGCAGCTGTGAGCTTGACATTGGCTTTAAGAGCCAGTGAAGGGCTTTCCGATTAAAGTGATTAGGTGGCTCTAGAAATGCCCAACAACTTTTGTGGGGTTCTCAAAGAAGTGTGTTTAACTCGGGATCTCAGGACCATGACAAACTGCTTCCCTTGTACCTGAGACTATTGACCCTGGAAGACGTGTCACTTCCGGGGTCTCAGTGGTCATTCCTGAGCTAGTATAGCAGAGGATGTAGAAATAGTTGTACTGGAGTAAAGGGAGACATTGGGAGTCTAATATAATCGTATTGTCTCTATAAAGTGGACCTGTCATATGCCCATGCTATCACATGAAAGGCTAAAAAGTTCACTAAGTGATGGCAATAAAGAAAAAAAAAAGAATTGTTTAGAATTAATAGGATTAATTAAAAAAAATTAAAGCACCACCATCACCCCAGTACACAACTCATAAAAATAGCACCGTTTTGGGAGAGCCTGTGCATGTGAAATCAGTTGTGCCACACATGTAAGGTATTGGGATGAGAGGTAGGAGAGCAGTAACTTTAGGGCCATAGTTGGCCCTGATGACCTGTAAACCGTTTCCTATGTAGAGTTTTGGGTATTATGTTTTTTTATGATTTGATCCTGCTTGATTAGCTGCAAAGGAGAGCAGTGTAAAAATGGTGGAGTCTAAAAAGGAACTGTCACTTGACTAATGCTGTCACTAAGGGGGCTTGTTAGCCCCCTTGTAATAGCAATAAATTAAATTACAGAAAAAAAGGGTAAACAATATGTACAGTATAAAATAAATAAAAATAATAATAAACGGGCGTGGCCTGGCGCGCGATGAGGACGGCAGCACATTGAGAGAGCTCCGCTGACCCAGGCAGCCGTACACAGCCCTACACCCTACCTACAGCATCCCGATGCCCGGGAAGAAGCTCTACAGCACCCCACGTACTCGTGCAAGCCACGGATCAACATCTCACCCGGCGAGGAACATTACTGAGCTTTTTAAAAGCATTCCAGCGTCCCAGCACAGCAGCCTGCGATCCAAGATGGCGCCGCCGCACCACGAGGAGGATCTCAGCAAGGACTCCCAGTCAGCTACGGAGGACGTGGGCAGGGGTAAGAAGAAATCGGATCTTCCCCTGACCTTTGCTGACATGTCAGTGTTCGCTGCAGACATTAAGTCCACCTTCTCGGCAGCGATCACTGACCTGAAGTCAAATCTGCTTGTGCTCAATGATAAAATGGCGTCTGCAGAAGCAGCAGGGAAGCAGAGGGACAAGGCCATCCGCAAGCTAGAAAGGAATTTGCTTGCTCAAGCCATGCATCTGATAGAAATGAACAGACATATAGAAGATTTGGATAACAGGGGACGCAGGTGTAACGTGCGCGTGAGAGGGATCCCAGAATCAGTAGGACATGATCAAATAATACTGGCATTGCAATGAGTCTTTAACAGCCTGCTTGAGAGACAGGAAGACTCAGCCATAGACTTTGTGAGAGCACACAGGGCACTCAGACCAAAGGGACCAGACTCAGCACCTCCCAGGGACATAATATGTTGCTTCCAGAGTTTTGCCTTGAAAGATGAGCTTATGCGTAAGGCAAGGAGAAATGACCACATTGCATTTAATGGAGAAACTATTATGCTATTCCAAGATCTCTCCCAAATCACCCTTAGGAACAGGCGTGCCCTATGCCCTCTGCTGGAGAAACTACGAAATAAGGACATTCGTTACTCCTGGCGTTTTCTATTTGCTTTGACTGTCTCTCACAACGGACAGCAACATGTTCTCCGCACCCCTACTGATTTGCCGGATTTCTGCGCAGCACTGGATTTGGAGCAGACGGACCTCCCTGACTGGTACTGCAGCCTGCTCTGACCCAGAACCTCCTCAGGTCCCCTTGCTCCACGCCTGAGAAGCGGCAATCTAAGAAACAAAGGCAGAGTCACACTGGAAGTTCCAAGGTGGGGACCCCAGGGTCTCGGCCTGCACCTGATGTGGACTTCGATGAGGACTAGTCCCTATCCAACATGACTCTCTGTTTTGTGCCGGACGACGCGAGTTGAGGAACATTCTCCTCTAGTCCTGGGAGGTTTTGCTGTTGGAGCCCTAAGCAGTGAATGGGAACATGTTAACGTCTCTAGTTTTGTTTTTTCTTTTGGAGCCCCAGGATGCTTCGTTTCCCACTCCGCCATACTGGACTGTCGAGACGGCTCCAACTGCCCAGGACTTACCCCTCCTTCATCTTGCCCCTTTATTTTTTATTTTTAGGTTCTGTTGCTGAAAAGTTTTTTGTTCTTTTTTTTTTACTCTGTTTTTGCCTTTTTATTCCCGACGCTCTTTTTTCATTACCCAGGTAGGGTTAACTATATTGTCTGTCAGTCTGCAGGTCCTAATGATTCGTTTGATCCCACACGTGGACCTCAGACTCACAGTTGAAAGCTTTCTTATGTACGGCTGTCTGTGTTGCAACTATTTTTTCTCTCTAGACTCGTGGGTAGTAGTTTCGATCCTTAGCTAGATTGTGACACGAGTGGGCTGCCATAATCTGGTGCCTCCTTATATTCCCACAGAGTGGCTCGGTGATCTTGATTTTGGGACACAGGGTACACTACCTACGCAGGGGCTATCAACTTCTGGGTGGGCTGGTCTCACTCGGGAGGGGTCCCTGTATCTCACTTTACCCTTTGCTGTTTTTTACGGCACCCTCTTCCACCTATCTTTTGGTAGCTACCCCAATTTCCCCTTCCCATTCCTTCCACCCTACCCTCCTTTTTCTTTCTCTACCCCTCTCTCTCATTTTGCGGGCCCCTGGGCGGGGGGTTGGGGGGACGGGTGACAGACACCTGTATGCCGCCGTATGTTTTATTTGTACTAACCTGCTTTTGTCTGACCTTAATATTGCAGTTGTCCGCCTCAAGCATCTCCTTCTGTACCATACCGATGGCCTACTCCTCCTTAGGACAGGCACCGTCGGTGATCTCACACAACATCAGGGGCTTGAATATCCCGGAAAGACGCTCCACACTCCTACGTGAACTCAAAAAAGGTAGGCCCCACTTTGTATTCATTCAGGAAACGCACTTTAAGACTCAACATGCACCCAGACTGACTGACGCTTATTTCACCAGGGCCTTCCATGCCACCAATAACGACTCCAAGTCCAAAGGGGTGTCCATCTTGGTGAGCAGGGACGTCCCCTTTCAGCTGTTGGAACAGAAAAGTGACCCTAACGGTAGATTTATATTTCTGAAGGGGAAATACGGGACCACCCCAGTGACGCTAGTAAACGTTTACTTCCCAAACAAAGCTCATGTCACGTTTTGTAACCAGCTTTCTACGGAATTGCAGGGCTTCGCCACGGGCTGCCTTATCCTGGGCGGAGACTTTAACCTCCCACTTAATCCCCTGTTAGACACTTCGAACGGTAGGTCCTGTATCACATATAGAATACTTAAAAAAATTAAAGGTGCTCTCCAAGCTTTGCATCTGGTGGATGTGTGGCGTTTTCTCAATCCAGAGGGTCGTGACTTCACCCACTATTCGGTCCCCCATGCCAGACACGCTAGACTGGACTACATTTTTATCTCCCAGAGGAATTTATCCTCAGTTGTGGCAGCTCACATAGGGATCCAATCGATCTCGGATCACGCTCCCACCTCGCTGAGCCTAAACCTCCTATCCGCCCCCCCTAAACAACCGACGTGGAGACTTCACCCACAATTCTACTCCTGACATGGACCCCCTTATAATTTGGGAGGCACACAAATGTACAATTAGGGTAGAATTAATCAGAATGGGTTCAAAACGCAAGAAAGACAGAGACAGAGAAATTTCCAGATTGACAACATTGATCCACTCTTTGGAATCTCTGCATAAGCACTCACTTTCGGTGCAGTCAGCCGGGGAGTTGCTGGAGGCCAGGAAGGAATTGCAACACATCTTCGGCTCTAAATCGAGGCGTATGCTGTTCTTTAAAACAAAAATGTATTATGAGTCGGGCAATAAGTCAGGCAAACTTTTGGCCAGGGCGCTGAGGGAACACACTTATGCCAATGACATTGCTGGAATCAGGGGAAGTGGGGGATCAGTGGACGCGACCACTGAGGCCATAGCTGCCCACTTCCACGAATATTATACCAAACTTTATGACTTGCCCCCCCAGCATAGACTCAGAGGTGTGTGTGGTGATAGAAACAAAATAATACAGGACTACCTGACCAATAGTGGACTGCCCGGCCTGACAGACATAGACGCATCACTTTTGGAAGCTCCAATAACCTCTGGAGAAATTGCCCAAGTGATTAAACTTCTGAAAAACGGGAAGAGCCCAGGTCCGGATGGCTACACAGCCATCTACTACAAAACCTTTACTGACATACTAGCCACACCGCTTGCTGCTGCCTTGAACTCCATGTCCTCACCTAGGGACGTCCCACCGGATTTTCTGTCAGCCCACGTTGCGCTGATCCCCAAACCCGGCAAAGACCCCTCGGACTGCGCCAGTTATAGGCCCATCTCCCTTCTTAACATAGACGCCAAGATTTTTGCAAAACTTCTCGCGATGCGTTTGAGCCCACTGCTGCCGGGTCTGATAGGCCTGGAGCAGGTGGGCTTCGTCCCGGGTAGAGAGGCGAAGGATAATGTCACCAAAGCCCTGCTTCTCATTCAGTCAGCACAGATCGGGATTATCGAAGGCCTTCTCCTGTCCACAGACGCGGAGAAGGCCTTAGACAGAGTGGCGTGGGATCTTTTGAGAGCAGTGTGCAAACACGTCGGAATGGGCCCGCGTATGGTCTCGTGGATTTTCGCCTTGTATCACAGTACCACGGCGAAACTAAAAATTAATGGAACGCTGTCTGAGGCCATACATATCAAAAACGGCACCAGACAGGGCTGCCCCCTCTCCCCACTGCTGTTCATCCTGGCCCTTGAGCCCTTCATTAGAACTGTGAAACTGAACACGGCAATAGTGGGGTTTGGGGTGGGGAGCGGTGAGTTCAAGGTCGCAGCATACGCGGACGACCTCCTTTTCTTTTTATCCAACCCCACAGTCAGTATCCCCAGTGTTTTGATGGAATTCACTTTATATGGATACATATCCAACCTAAAAATCAACTACTCCAAATCTGAGGCCATGAACCTCACAGTACCCCCTGAGCAATTAACTCAAATTAAAGCGGACTCCAGCTTTAGATGGGATGATCGCACAATCAAATACCTTGGCACTTACCTAACGCCGCACTTGCGGGATATTTTTGACTTAAATTCCCCCCCCCCTACTAAAGTGTTGCACGGCTGACTTTGAGCGGTGGCAATTGGGTCGCTTCTCTTGGTTCGGGCGGGCGTCAATAGTCAAAATGGTTATCTTACCCAGACTCCTGTATCTCCTGAGGACGTTACCCATAAGAATTCCGGCACGTTTCTTCCAGATGCTAAACTTTGTTATACGGAGGTTCATCTGGAACCGGCGTAAACCTAGAATCAAACTGACTTGGCTGACTAGACCCAAAGAAATGGGTGGGATTGGGTTGCCAAATTTCAAATACTATTACTACGCGTCCCACCTAGCTAGGGTGATTGATTGGCACTGCCACAGACAATCGAAAGATTGGGTGACTTTAGAGGAAACCCTCTACGCAAAAACACTGAGGTTCTCTCCTTGGACCCCGAATTCTGACAACTCCACTACTTCAAACACGCACCCACTCACAAGTTGCACGTTGGAAATTCTGCGCCGCATTGCTGATCGAGGTACGATCACCACCCCCACCAGCCCATTGACTCCCTTAAAGGACAATGCTGACTTCCCTCCTGGAGTTGGCAACGCTCTGTTCCAACCGGCACATAGTGATAACCCCAGGCTCGCAGGGAACAAGTTTAAAGGCTTCTCAACGCTGAGGGACGGTGGTGATCTTCCACGACTGAAATGGTGGTCGTACTTTCAACTACGTAGTTACATAACCAGACAAGGACGCATACAGTATTTTCACAGACCCCTGACTGATTTAGAATCAACGTGCCTGGACGGCACACCTTTGGCCAAGACCACGTTGGTCTCATATGCCTGGTTGCAGCTGGCTGATGCTGGTGGAGTGGACGGGTACAGGAGGAGATGGTCGGCAGAGCTAGGGATGGAGCTTACGGACAAACAATGGAGGTATGCCTGCATATTAGCACACAAAAGTTCTATGAGTACAATGGTCCAGGAACGGGATACAAGCTGCTGACACACTGGTATAACACGCCTGACAAACTCCATACGTGGAACCCTCAATTGCCTTCAATGTGCTGGAGATGCCAGACAGAAAGGGGCACTTTGCTCCACATTTGGTGGAGGTGCTCGTTGATTACTCCCTTTTGGGACAAAATTATTAATCTGATCAAAAAAATAACGGAGACCAGTCTAGTGCTGGATGCAGCTTGTTGCCTGTTGCATGTCAATCATCTGGCACTCACGGGATACAGTCACTCGCTAACCAAGCACTTGATTAATGCAGCGAGATCCTTGGTCCCCATTAATTGGAGGTCGTCCAGGGTGCCCTCCATGGCAGATTGGCTAAAGAAGGTCAGGGACACATGTGAGATGGAGGACATCATAGCACAGGACAACGGCAGAGTAGAGGCCTTCCAGAATACTTGGAGACCGTGGTTCATTTTCCGTTACTCACAGGAATATGATGACATCATGCAAAATCCTCACTGATGGCCGGCTGGCTGTGTGAGACTCTGCGCGGCCATTGGCCCGCGACAGTCAAGCTGTAGTCTTTTCCTTTTCCTTCCCCCATGTTGGATTCAACTGGCCAGATGACGGACGTCGTCGCCTCGCCGATCCCCTCCCCCTCCCCGGAACCCCGCCCATGATTTGCCTGCTGTCCACTCTCTTCTTCTAGTTTCCTACTCTTCTTCTCCCTCTCCCCCCCCACCTAACCTTCTTTACTATGCAGACTCACTTGCAATGTATGTCGATGATCCATAGGAATTCTAGGCTGTTAACTCTTGTTTACTCCCGCCATTCGCAGTAGATGATTTACACTGCCGGCTTAAGGCGGAACCATTTCCCAAATAACTGTTTTTCCGTTGGACTTACCTCTGTAGGTTGAGTTTCAGTCTCAGATTATCGCCTTAGTTAAGAGGAACACTTTAAAGTCCTCACAGTTTTATTTCCACATTGTATAACTTGGCCTCTGGCTGTAATTTTACTTGCATGTGTCATGCTGTGTAATATGTTATGTAATCTCTTTTACATATGTCTCTTCAATAAAACTTGAATGTTCAAAAAAAATTATAATAAAATAAAGCACCCCCTCCTACCTCTTGTACAAACCCACATTCAAATGTCTCTAAACATAAATTGCTGCTCTACACATGAGGTATGATCACAAGAATTGGAGTGAAAACAATAAATCCAGAGCTAGATTTCATGGATTACGCTAAACTGAGTTGTAAAGCCTTCTAAAGCATTGCCTATGGACAGCTTTGGGTACTAGAGTTTATTGAGATTTCATGCACAATTTTAAGACTTGACATGTTTGGTATCTATTTACTCAACACCTTATTTTATATTTAAAAAAAAAGGTACAATAAAAGTAATTTTAGCATATTTCTCCCTGAAAAAAATGCATGGGGTAAATAGTTGAAATAGTCAAATATTGTGTAACATAAACAATTGCATCTACCACCATTTTGTTCTCCAGGGTCTATGCTTTCAGACAAAAAAAAACATGGAGATTTGGAGAAGATTGAGAGCAATATTTTTCAGTTAAGAATAGATACTTGAATATATTTTTCATTTCTAAAGGTAGTTTAGTGTCAAAACCGAATTTCATATTGTATCCAGTTTGTTGCTATGACAAGCAATTGTTAATGGTTAGTATTCAATGAAGGATGCAAACAATAGCTGCAGCTGATCATGCAGCTGCTACAAGGGAGCAGTACAGGGGTCCCAGCATAGTCTGTTTACCTTATGAATAATTCAGGCATCAGATGCATTCAATAAATAATACAGATAAAATAAATGCATACACAAGTCAGACAAATGTATCATAGAATAGTCTAATACACTGGATCATCTGCCAACTTAACTTTCAGATTTTTACATGTATTTGAATAATATGCCAGCGATGTGATATCAAAACAACAGCAGTGTTTTCACATTGACTTATGAAACACTGATGGTAATTGTAATCTACTGTAACGGAAGCACTTTCTTTATGTTTTTTTAGAAAAACTTAGTTCAGTTATACAATGTAATTATGCTAAAAGTTTGGTAACCCATAGCAACCAATTGTTATCTTTTAGTCAGGACAGCGAGATAAATGATTATGGTTGAAATGTATTATTATCATTTGCACATTGCTTTTGTCTTGCTAAGTGTAACCCCAGGCAAAATTAATATTTCCAGAGTGGAACAAAGTTTGAATCCTTTTAGGGTTTAATTGCAATCTGCATGAGCCGACGTTGTTAATAAGGAAGTAAGGCCTCATTTACTCTTTACCCCGCCTGAGGAGTATTTCACATTGGATAACTCTTCAGAGGACATATGGCAGGCAGTGAAGGTATTTGACAAGAGCCTGTTTTAACCCCTAAAACTCTGCACATGGTACAGGGATGACTGTGTGTTACTCCTATTCATTTGAATAGGTTGCATACAATAGAAAGGATCATGTTTGCTTGGGGGTTTGGGGGTGCCAGAAATCAGGGCCAATTTAACCCCCACCACCTCCTCCCCCCCAACAACAATTGTACACTAGGCCTTAGGGGAATCTCCGACAGGGATTCAGACAGCAATAAAAAATAAATCCCATTAATTGCATCTGTGTGTGTATGTTTAAATGAATATAAAGTGGATAAAGAAAGGGCAGGAAGACATAAGCGGAGGTGACTTGTCTCATGGGCAGCAATGGCAAATATACAAGTTTCTTCTGTTGAAATGGTCAGCTGGTGGGTATTTGCTGCTGCCATAGATATGAGACTTTGTCTTTCCTGGAGTTCCAAGATAATTGCTGCATGTCACAAAATACAGCTTAAATTCACTACAGATTTGAAGTAGCAAATCCATGGCCCAGTTTTAGCAAACATGGTATATGGCGAGTTATAAAGTTGGAAATGATGGCATAGCTCCCATTTAAAAGCATCAAGCACACAGATGCATATTACAGATACTCCTCCTCGTTTAACGACTTACTTGTTTAACGACTGCTCGGACTTAGGACCAACTCTCCCCACCCGAACGATGCATTATACATCATTGTATTGTACAGTACAGAATTTTTGTTTGTTTTCTGTACTTATGGAAATTTAAACAACGTTATTGAGCTTGAGTTTTGTGTTTAGACCTTTTTTTCACAATACAGTACAGTACAGTATTTAAGAATGCCTAAAATATTGATTACTTGTGGCTCCTCATTTAACAGCCAATTAGTTTAACGACCTGGTCAGAACCGGGTTGTTAAATGAGGAGAGCCTGTATGGCAGTGCTCATAAATCCTGTCCTCAGGGCGCACTAAAGCCCTGTACACACGGCTGGGATTCTCGTTAGGAAAAAATTGTGTTTTTCCTGACGAGATTCCTGGCAAGATTTTCTTGCCAGCCGGGGTACACACGTACGATTCAAAAGAACCACTGTTTTTTTGAATGGCACGAACGTGCGACGTCATCGACTACAACGAGAATGCGCTCGTCACATTCGATGCCATCGCCGCCACCTTGCTTCACCCTACCTATGCCTTGGAAGCTACCGCTAATGTGTCAAAGTCATTTCATGCACAGATTTCCGCGGCGACAGGTAAGTATACCAAACTCGGGTTTCTCGGCAGGAAAACACTGCAGAGAATCATGATGAGAAAATAGAGAGCAGGTTCTCCATTTTTCTCTTCTAGATTCTGGGCAGTTTTTTTCGATGAGAAACCTCAAAGCCTCGTACAGACGCTTGGTATACTTGGCAAGAAAGCTCTGCAAGCAGTTTTCTTGCTGTTTCTGGCAGAGAAAACCGTCCATGTGTACGAGGCTTAAGGCCGCGTACACACGATCGAACATGTCCGATGAAACTGATCTGCAGACCAGTTTCATCGGACCAGTTCGATGGTGTGTGCGGTCTATCGGACCGTTGTCTGTCGGACAAAAGTTTTAAAACATGCTTTAAAACCTGTCTGATGGAACCTGTCCGTCGGACACGTTCGATGGTTAGTACACAAAAGCATCGGACCAAAAACCTGCGCATGCTCAGAATCAAGTCGACGCATACTTGGAAGCATTGAACTTCATTTTTTCATCACGTCATTATGTTCTACATCACCGAGTTCTGGTCTGATCGGATTACAGGTCAGATTTTTTGTATTACCTGCAGACTAGAATACTGCAATCACTGAGCAGAAAATTATATTACCTGTGATGTATTTCAGTTATCTTGCAAACCTGGCCTGTTGGTAGGCCCTGAGGATAGGGTCGATGACCAGTAGTATACAGAGCAAAAAAAAATAAAAAATACATAATTGGGCAAAGCAAATAAAACATTTAAAACGTTTTAATATTATTTTTCAACCTTCTTCATATTCACACATCTTTTTGGATTTATGTTTGTTGAAAGCCAAGGGATGCCTTCAACTGACAAAGTCTGTTGGCAGTTACTAAAAGGAAGCTATAATTTTTTTTTTTTTAACTGTATGTGATTTTTTATTTGACTGCTAGTTTTTGTATAAACTAATTTGATAACATTTTTAATTACTTGCAAAAATATCTTATATTTTTTTACTTATCATTATAATAGGTAGCTTTCATAACATGCACAGCATGCTGGGTGTCATGTATCTGTATGTGAATCTCGAGATGATGAGGATGACCTCTTGCACAATTCCCATTCCAGCACCACAGGAAGTGGAGACGGACTCCTAGGGCAGTGTAAAGGTGCAGGTGCTAGGAAGTCAGACCAGCAAACTGGGTCCTGATGTCAGATAAGCAGAAGCATGCAGTCAGGTGACATATTGAATTTTGCTAACAGCAGGGCAGAGAGGCACCAGATCACAAACAGAGTCCAGGTCAGGGACAGGTAAGGGTTGGCAATGTGCTGGCAGCAGTGTTAATTTTGACATCAAAGATTTAGGGCCAGATTCACAGAGCCATTACTCCAGACCGGAGTAATTTCAAATTACCTGCGTCGTATCATTAGTTTGAATCCTCAAACCATGATACGACGGCTTCGGGCTTCGATCCGACAGGCTTACTTCTTCGTACGCCGTCGGATCTACGCTGCAATCTTTTTCCACCCGCTGGGTGGAGTTTGCATTGTTTTCAGCGTCAGGGTATGCAAATTAGCTTTTTCCGCCGATCCACGAAGTTACGAACGGCCGTCGCATTCTCTTACGGCATCTGTAGTCATCTTTTTGCTGCGTAAAGTTAGGTAAGCAAAAATCTGGTCTATAGTTAGACAGCCCATGTTAAGTATGGCCGTCGTTCCCGCGTCAAATTTCAATATTTTTTTTTTGATTTTGCGTAAGTCGTCCGGGAATAGGAATGTACGTAAATGACGCTACTAAAAAAAACCCTGACGTAACGACGTAATTTCGCGCAATGCATGGCGGGAAATTTCTGAACAGAGCATGCGCAGTTCGATCGCCGCGGGGATGCGCCTAATTTAAATGCTTCACGCCCCCTAATCGCGTATTTCGATTCCGCCATGAGAAATACACTACGCCGCCGTACCCTACGGGCCGAAATCTACCTGAATTCGTCTTAGAGCCAGGTAAAATACGGCGGCGTAGTGTATCTCTGATACTCTGCGCCAAGGCAATTGTACCTGAATCTGGCCCTTAGTTATAGTCTTTTGACTAAAATGCCATTTTAGTTTAACCACTTGCCTACTGTGCACCTACACCCCCTTCCTGCCCAGACAAAATTTAAGCTTCAGGCACTGCGTCGCTTTAACTGACAATTGCGCGGTTGTGCGACGTGGCTCCCAAACAAAATTGGCGTCCTTTTTTCCCCACAAATAGAGCTTTCTTTTGGTGGTAATTGATCACCTTTGCGGTTTTTATTTTTTGCGCTATAAACAAAAATAGAGCGTCAATTTTTAAAAAAAATGCAATATTTTTTTCCTCAGTTTAGGCCGATACGTATTCTTCTACATATTTTTGGTAAAAAAAAATGCAATAAGCGTTTATCGATTGGTTTGCGCAAAATTTATAGTGTTTACAAAATAGGGGATAGTTTATGGCATTTTTTTTTTTTTTACTATTAATGGCGGCGATCTGCGATTTTTTTATTGGGACTGCGACGTTATGGCGGACACTTCGGACACTTTTCTGAAATTTTTGGGACCATTTGCATTTATACAGTGAACAATGCTATAAATATGCATTGATTACTGTATAAATGTGACTGGCAGTGAAGGGGTTAACCACTAGGGGCGGGGAAGGGGTTAAATGTGTGTCCTATGAGTGTTCTAACTGTGGGGGGAGGGGGGGTGACTGGGGGAGGTGATCGATTGTGTCCCTATATACAAGGGACACAATCGATCTCCTCTCTCCCTGACAGGACGTGGAGCTCTGTTTTTACATACAGAGCTCCACGTCCCCGCTCAGTTACTAAGCAATCGCGTGTGCCCGGCGGCGATCGTTGCCGCCGGGCACTCGCACGGGATCCCAGCAGAGCGGCGGGTGCGCACCCGCCCGCGGCTTTAAAGGGACATCACGTCATATGACGTGATGTCAGGATAATGGAGTCCTCCGCCCGCCGTCATTTGACGGTGGGCAGAGGACAAGTGGTTAAATTGTATCTTAGTCTTTTGATTAAAATGCCATTTTGGTTTTAGTGACATTTTAGTCGGCTAAAATCTAAGGCCCCGTACACACGAGCAAATGAATCTGATCAAATCGGTCTGACAGACCGATTTGCTCAGACTTGTCTGCTGGTTGTTTTAGTTTGATCGCTGTACACACGATCAAACCAAAATCCCTGCCAGCAGACAGCGCGGTGACGTGGCGGTGAAGTTGACGCCGCCACGTCACCGCACCAGGAAGTAAAACACTTCCGCGCATGCATCAATTCCATTTGACGCATGTGCGGGCAGATATGTCTGCTGGTTAGCGTACTAACCAGCAGACATATCGGTTCAACGGGTTCCCAGCAGACAGATTTTAAAGCAGGCGTTTTCAGCAGATAGATTTGATTGTGTGTACGCGGCCTAATGGGTTTAGCTAAATTGTAATGCATTATGTCTTCAGAACTGACATTTTATATATATATATATATATATATATATATACACACACTATATATATATATATATATATATATATATATATATATATATATATATATACACACACACTGTATATATATAATATATAGAAAGAACCCACGCTCTGGAATCCGTCCAAATTCTTTATTCGATACTCATCAAGTATCCTATCGAGTGATAGGTGAAGTGTTTTTCGCGATTAATTAAAGTACGATTCACACATGTGAATGGATAAATTGAATAATTGCTTAAAATTATGCTGCTCCTCAAAGTACAGGGGTGAGCTGTGGATTGTAGAGTAAGGTGAGAAAGAGGGTGCTATGTCTGTGATGAACCTATTGTGAAATTCACTGATTGCCTCTCCTACATATCCTACATATACCAGAACTCTTAGCCGCCAGACGCGCCCCCCTGATGACGTGCGACGCACGAAACATTTGTCGGCGGCTGTAATCTGGTCACCTCGTACTCAGCTGATCTCGGCACCCGGCTTAGCAATACCCAGCCCAGGATAACCAGACGCAACCTCCGGTTAGCAGAGCGGGTCTCCCAAGAGGGTTGATACACACGCAGTCCCAGTGCCGGGCAGGCACTTTTCCAAGTAAGAGGCCATTTGGCTGTTTTTAAATATGTCTTTTAATGAACGGTAATATACTATGAGATCCCCTTCTTGTTTTCTTTGGGTCAACCATCCGCCACTAATTGGAGTCACTGTTCCAGTCATTGCCGCAAAGTGAGCAGGCACTCATCCTGCCCAACATACATGACCTACTTTCTCAAAGTGGTCCTATTATTGTGGTAAGCGCCTTTGATATCCAGAGCACTTCGGGTGAAGTTGAATTAGATGGTGAAGGCTGTCATAACACCTGGAAACTAATTGCATGATCACACAGAAGAATTTCTCCATTAGAACCATTTTCTTTCTGAATTAACTTTTTTCTATGTGCCATATTATCACCTACTGAATGCTGGACTTTCTTTTATATACCAATATCTTTAATCCTCTACCCTAACCTATATATTTTGTATGTAATTCATTTATCGAAGTGTTCGTCTTCTGAGGCAACCTCATTCGTCTTCTGAGTTGCCTCAGAAGATGAATCTATTCATCTAGTCAGGCATAGACGCACATACGTCACTTCTGGGTCAGCGTCAGGTGGATCGCAGCTGAAGCGCACGCTGAACATCGCCTAGCACACGCTAGTACTCGTGGAGCCCATAGAGTGTCACACTCTGGCTGGATTCTTATATTTTTTTTTTTATTAGACATTTTATTTTTTTGTGCAGTTTTGTGCAATTGTTTTATTCTGGCCTGTAGCTGCCCCTCACTGTTGATTGTCACTTGGTATACAGGCTCAATAAATAAGTGATATTTTTTACATACCACACTATCGGAGCCTTCATTTTTTCCCTCTGAGGAATGGAGGAACTCTCACCACCTACTTATAAGGAGAATACCGGCCGGATTACCTATTGGAGAGCCGCAGCCCTGGGGAGGAGTGAACACCAGCTGTGATCTGAGGAGTCTGTGATACACGCCTGCTACCCCTGGTGGGGTTGGCCGTCTGGTGAGTGGGGAACCTTGAGGGGAGCACCGGGACCACCTCGTTCTATTGTACACAGAAGCACCCCCTTCACAGCAAGATACCTCCCCCATCTCTCTTTCAGCCGGACCTTATCCTTATCATATCATGACCTGTGATTGAGAGACTTATGTGCATTTTTTGCTAGTATTTATTTTTAGCATCTATATTGGTGCAGTACATCACCACCGGACTCTCATTAGCATTTATTAGTTGATACATGTTGAACTATTGCAATATATGTTGATATACTGTGTTACTGGTTTTGTATTAATTCTGTGGATGGTCATTACCACACACCTATTTGTGGCCTGATACTCCATCTTGGGCACATCTCAGAGCCCCACACACTTATTAGTATACACATGTATGCACTTGGTCAACATCCATTTCATTCACAATTGTGAGCTCACGAGCCGGCAGAGGGCTTGTATTGAGCCTCTCCCCACTCTTGTGTTTTTACTGGTCTCACTGTGCACACTACCTACCGGCACACTTGCACCCGCCTTTTGTTGGGCACACACCCGCTATTAGCCATCTTATTGGATTTTACGCCCCATATTGTACTTGACCTACACTTACCAATCAGTACTATTGCTTGAGTACATATGGGTTTCTAATGCGATTTTAGGCAGCGCCACTACCCCCACTATTTCCATTACTTACTTCTACCTACCTCCTATTTAGGGGGGGCAGCAGCCCATACCAGTAGTCCCAGCACAGGTTCACATCACAAATCTAATAATATGCTTATTATTTATGGTTAAGGTTTGAACATGCACTACAGACACAATTTAGTTTCAGTCATAGTTTTTTGACTAAAATTAAATTTTAGTTTTAGTCGTATTTTAGTCTTTTGACTAAAATGTCATTTTAGTTTTGTCATATTTTAGTCATCTGAATTGTTTTAGTATTATTTTAATCAACTAAAATAGTAGGGCTGTGCAAATTAACTTTTAATTAATCGATTAATCTTTAATTTTTTTGATCGATCAAAATCTTTTTGATCAATTAAAATTCTTTTGATTGGTACTCTCCGCAAGCTGCTGGGCCTTCAGGGAGTTCCGTCGGAGATCCGGTGACATTACAGACACTGGCGGGGCTTGCCATGTCCATCTGAAGGGCTCCTTTGCTGTGCCTTCATATCTGCATGCCGGCGGGACCTCACTATTTGCCACACGCAAGGGCGGTTACACTTCCCTCTATCACTTCCCTCTATCAACCTGGGATTCTACAGCCATCCACTGGGAGTTGTGATAGTTCCCTTCATGGGACATCTACATGCCGATGGACTGATGTTAACCCCTCCTTATCTGCATTCAGCAGTGGTATCGTTGTACACATTTTTATACCAGTATCCTACGTAGCTACATGTTTTTATGACTGCTTTTTCTACCGAATGGTATTACTCGCACCATTTTTACAGTTTATGTAGCTACATCGATTTTACCTCCAGTGCAATATTTATTTGGTTACCTACTTGAATACTATAAAAGTTTTTTGTATCCTGCTATCCATTTTTCCAGTGGCTGGTAGCTGCACTGGGAATCAGCCTGCAAGGAGACCAGCTAAATGTAGTTGGATCTGTATGTGCGTTATAATTAATCAAAATTAGTCGATTAATCGATTAAAAAAAAAACGATTAATCGAACACAAAAATTTTGATCAGTAACAGCCCTATAAAATAGTATTAACCACTTCCTTACTGGGCACATATACCCCTTCCTGACCAGGTGAAATTTCAGCTTGTGGCACTGCATCAATTTAACTGACAATTGCGCGGTCGTGCAACGTGGCTCCCAAACAAAATTGGCGTCCTTTTTTCCCCACAGATAGAGCTTTCTTTTGGTGGTATTTGATCGCCTCTGCGGTTTTTATTTTTTGCGCTATAAACAAAAATAGAGCGACAATTTTGGCGATACGTATTCTTATGCATATTTTTGGTAAAAAAAAAAAAAATCGCAATAAGCGTCTGGTTTGAGCAAAAGTTATTGCGCTTACAAAATAGGGGACAGAATTATTATTTTTTTATTATTTTGATTTTTTTTTTACTATTAATGGCGGCGATCAGCAATTTTTTCGTGACTGCGACATTATGGCGGAGACATCGGACACATTTGACACATTTTTTGCGCAATTCATATTTATACAGCGATCAGTGCTATAAATATGCACTAATTACTGTATAAATGTGACTGGCATTGAAGGGGTTAACACTAGGGGGTGAAGAAGGGGTTAATGTGTACCCTAAATTGTGTTCTAACTGTGGGGGGAGGGGGGGTGACTGGGGGAGGTGACCGATGCTGTGTCCCTATGTACAAGGGACACAGATCGGTCTCCTCTCTCCCCTGACAGGACATTGATCTCTGTGTTTACACACAGAGATCCACGTCTTGTCCCTGTAGCCGCCGTTCCCGAGTGCCTGGCGGACATCACGGCCGCCAGGCACGCGCATCGGCATGTCAGCGATGCGGCGGGCACGCGCGCACCGCCTACGGCGGCGCTTGCACACCCCCCAGTTGCCTGGTGAAGTACAGGCCATAAAAACACGGCCAGTCAGAGATTCAGGACATCCCTTCGGCCGTACAAAGTCATACGGCCGTAGGGTAGTGGTTAATTAAGTCAACGAAAATACAAAATTAAACACTGGCTGGCAGTGAAGTACAGGATGAGAAAGGAGAAACTTGGTAAAAATTCTAGGCCAAGGTCAGTAACATGGATGAGCATCAGACACGAACAGGCAAGGGAAATCCAGAGAAGAGTCAGGTGTAGCTGGGTCAGGAACGGAGTCAAGCAGGTTATTCACAGCATAAATATATTTTAATGCAGAAACCATGTAGTCATTAGGAATATGAAGGCTGCCATTTTCATGCTTTACATCTAAAAGTAAAAATGCATGTTGCCAGGCTGGCATACTGATCCAGTTGTTTTAATATATTTTGCATAACTGACATATGACAGCCATGCCGATCAAGCGCTTTTGTTTCACTCTTACTTTCTGGGCTGCATAATTCTTTCATGTCAGTTACTAGAAGGTACTGAATCCAGAGACAGGCCTGGTAGCTCACGGTTTCAGAAGGAGAACAGTGAGGGTCACTGACAAAGTGGCTTTGTGAAAGGAAACAAAACAAAAACAATAGAACCCTAGAAAACTCTGTATGGTTCTTTTTAAGGGCATAAAAAATAAAAGTTATTTTTGGTATACGTACTAGAACCATTTTCTCTAAGGACCTGTCAGAAGTTTGTAAGCAAAGATTGTTAGAACAGCAGTATGGCAGCCCATATCTAGATATATAAATATTAGGCAGAAAAATAAACTACAAATATGTCTCAGAAGAGGTGGGTTGTAACACAGAGAAGTAATTGAAGTCAAAGGTTTTATGCGTTTTATGGTATAACTGTTGAAAAGAATGGGGAAGCCTGAAAAGTAAAAACGACTGGCTGCACACAAATAAATATAGTCATACAGTGGCCATTTAAATATGTCAAAAAAGTCAATTACATTTTTTTTTACTGGAGTTGCTTGTCATACATTTACCTGCTATAATAATGTGTATAGAGTGAGAGTTCTAGTCATTCCGTGTTTTAATATCTCTACATAAGCATTTTCAGCTCTTTATAGATAAAACAAGCAAAGGCAGTAATTAAATTTAGCTACAAAATGCTAACTTTTTATAGCCCTTTATAGCTCTTTATGGCCCACACTGTGAGAAAAACATGGTTTGTCTCATTCTCCCTTAATCCTGTATGCATTATCACTCAGTGTGAATTCTGGAACTGCTTCTAGGTTTTGAGACTCTGACGTCAGTGATCAGATACACGATAAACCAGGTGTGCAAATATTTTGGGTAGCATAAAAGTTGTAATCAGCTAAAAACATTTGCCTATTGAAAAATAAATCTTTTTCTAGCCATCCCATTTCATGTATATCCAATTTTCATGCACACCTCTTCTTTGGTGCTTGAGGATATGGAGGAATCTGTATCAGTACTACCATACAGTACTTCTGTGGTAATAGGTATCTTTACTGAGAAGCCTGCACTTTCATTTTCCTTCTTTATATCCCTTTATTGTCTCTTTATAAACATTCTTTCATTCTTATCGAGGACCGAAATTCTTCCCATTTTGCCATATTTCTAAAATTTGATTCTTTATATATCCTTCTTCTCCTATTTGTTTTTCCATATATTGTATTTCGTTCATTTCACATACCCATTCTATGATGTGTGGGCTTTTGTTATCTCTCCATTTGCAGGCTATTGTTGTTCTCGCTGCTGTTAACATATGATGAAGAATATTAATTTTAATACTCTTTATTGATTCTGGCATGAGGGATAACAGTGAGATATCTATACTACTATTCCTCTCTACCCGTGATACTTTCTGATATATCTCATTTATTTTGTTCCAAAAGTTTTTCACCAATACACTGTTATGTTTATAATGCTTTTAAAGGGGTTTTAAAGGATTGTTTTTTATTTTCTAAATAGGTTTCTTTAAGCTAGTGCATTGTTGGTTCACTTACCTTTTCCCAGTGTTCTCAGCGTCTCCCCGCAGGGATGTAGTCCCAAGGGAAGGGTGGGGGGCGAGCACGCTGACTAACCCCCCGCCAGAACGGCTTGGATAATGGGGGCAAACTTACTGAGGAGAAACAGGAAATTAGAAATTCAGACAAAGAAAAAAAACATTTAGAATGAAACTTGAAGGAAAAGGTAAGTGAACCAACAATGCACTAGCTTAAAGGATGCACAAGCATTTTCATGAGATTGAAATCCTCATTGTTACAAGAATCCCATTCAAAAGATTGTGATGTCACCCTCACCCTGAAGCTGGTTGTCATATACAGTAAGTGTATAATGTTCCAAGCAGAATTTGCTTATAAAGACTGCATTGTGAAATTTGATCATTCCAATTGTGTGACTAAATTACTCCACTACTCCACACTAGGCCATTAAAGCATCTAGCAATACATTCCTCTTATTTTCTTTCTTTTGTTCGGTCGATAATACTATTCAAAATGTTTTATCATTTCTGTTGGACAGGTGCATCATAAAAGTAGCTATATAAGATATAGCTAGAATTAGTGTGAGCTGATGACATCATGTGGTTTCTGCCTTTGGGCTGTTATCAGTTAGCTATGTTCAGTGCCATTTCCGTGGATCACAAAACATCTCCCCTGGTTGTGGAGAAGAAAGGGACATTTTATGTAGTTTTAAAAGTGTTATGTATTCCTAACACACTTGGGTTATTGGCAAGATTACCTGGTTGAAATAAAGAAAAACATTGAATAAGAAAGCTAATGCAGCCATCACACCTACAGACAGGTAAGCTGCAATTTTTGTTCTTGGATTTAGATACACGTTAAGGTTTCTATTTATTATACTAAAGGAATGTATATTTGGGTTTACCCCTTTTTAGTTTCTGATATTTGCAAGCATTAGCAGATGAAAGATGAATGATAATGGATGATGGAGTGGAAGTCTAATGCAGGCAATACACATTATTACAAATGGTATTCCAGGCAGAGATTTTGGAGAGTGAGGGCCACTGAAGCGACTTGGTTACCGGTCGCGGGCCAAAACTATTGGAATGGGTGGATGACAGGTCTGTGTCCACACTTTTGCTGAACGCATACAGACATGGTCCACGCTAATCTATGGGCCCTCCAATTCAAATCACCCAATCATCAAAGGAAGGGGATCATTGGGAGGTAAGTGGGGGTAAATGGACATAGAGGTGAATGTGAATGGAGGGTTTGATTCGGTCCTAAGACTGCTTTCACACTGATACACCACATACACCTGTGGCTTTCCTGCAGGTTAGCTGCACTGTGCCATAGATTTCTATTATATCCTGCAGGTGGGGTGCAATTTCTGAAAGCACACCAAATAACCAGAAGTCTATGGCTAACTGCACTGATTTCAGTTATAAACGTAACTTTTAATAACATCCAGTTTTTCCTGGCTGTTGCTGTCCCAGGCAGAGTGCATTCGGTATTGATTGTGACAGGAGCTGACGCTATACAGGAAGATCAGCTTATGTGGCTCTGCTCTGCATCTGGCTTCTGCTCTGTATCTGGCTTCATTCACAACACTGATGCTCTGTAGTGACGGGTCAGCAACCTGCGATCTGGGCTTACCAAACCACCATCCCAGTGCAGGAGGTCGCGGGACACATCAGATGGCTTCGCAGGCCACATGTGGCCCCTGGGCAGGGCTGGCCTTTGCGGTGTGCGGGATGTGCGGTCGCACAGGACGCCATAGCAACATAGGCGCCTGGCGGCCGGGAAAAATTCTCTAATATCGCCCTCATACTAAGTAGTGGGCGGGGGGCATGCCGCGCCCCCCCCCCGTGACCGAACAGGACTTTGGGCGGCATGACATGGTGACAGGCGTCTGGCTTTGCGGGGAGCAGGAACCCAAGCAAGCCGTCGGCGCACCCTGGACACGGCCGCAATGATCCCCCATCCCTGTGCTGCACAGCAGTTCTGATAAATCTCGGCTGCCTGTCTCAGTCACAGGCAACCGAGCAGTGAAGCCGCCTCCCCCTTGTCTGTATTGTGCTGTGTGTGTGCAGCACGCGGCAAGCACATTACCTGAGCCTGCTATACAGGTCTGAAGGGGGTGGGGGGTTCTGGATTGTATTGGGGGGGTTCTGTATTGTAGGAGGGGGGTTCTGTAGGGGGGTTCTGTATTGAAGGGGGGTCAGCAATGTAGGGGGGGTTCGGTATTGTGTGTGTGGGGGAGTTCTGTATTGAAGGGGGGGGGTTCTGTATTGTAGGGGCGTTCGGTATTGTAGGGGGGTGTCTGTATTGTAGGGGGGTTCTGTATTGCAGGGGGGTTCTGTATTGCAGGGGAGGGTTCTGTATTGCATGGGGGGTTCTGTATTGTAGGAGGGGGGTTCTGTATTGTAGGAGGGTTCTGTATTGTAGGAGGGTTCTGTATTGTAGGAGGGGGGTCGGCAATGTAGGGGGGTTCGGTATTGTAGGGGGTTCTGTATTGTAGGAGGGGGGTTCTGTATTGTAGGAGGGGGGGTTCTGTATTGTAGGAGGGGTCGGCAAAGTAGGGGGGTTCTGTATTGTAGGGGGTTCTGTATTGTAGGGGTGTTCTGTATTGTAGGAGGGGGTTCTGTATTGTAGGAGGGGTCGGCACTGTAGGGGGGTTCTGTATTGTAGGGGGGTTCTGTATTGTAGGAGGGGGGGTGTTTTGCATTGTAGAGGGGCTGTATTGTAGGAGGAGTCTGTATTGTAGGAGGGGGTTGTGTATTGTAGGGGGTCTGTATTGTATGGAGAGGGGGTTCTGTATTGTAGGGAGGGGGTTCTGTATTGTAGGGAGGGGGTTCTGTATTGTAGGGAGGGGGTTCTGTATTGTAGGGAGAGGGGGGTTCAGTATTGTAGGGAGGGGGTTCTGTATTGAAGGAGGGGGGGGGGGTTCTGTATTGGAGGGGGGTCTGTATTGTATGAGGGGGTCTGCTCTTTAGGGGTGAATCTGTATTGTAGAGGGGGTTCTGTATTGTAAGGAGGGGCCTGTATTGTAGGTGAGGGGGGTCTGCACTGTAGGGATGGGTCTGTGTTGTAGGTGAGGGGGGTCTGCACTGTAGGGATGGGTCTGTATTGTAAGGGGGGTCTGCACTGTAGGGGGTGTCTGTGTAACATACAGGTGTTTAGAGCTGTGGGGGGCTGTGTAATGTAAAGGTGTGCAGGGTGCCGTGTAGTGTAAAGGGGTCCAGTGATGCAGGGTGCTGTGTAATGTAAAGGGGCTCAGAGGTGCAGGGTGCTGTGTAATGTAAAGGGGTGCAGGGTGCTGTGTAATGTAAAGGGGCCCAGAGGTGCAGGGTGCTGTGTAAAGTAAAGAGGTGCAGAGGTGCAGGGTGCTGTGTAATGTAAAGGGGCCCAGAGGTGCAGGGTGCTGTGTAATGTAAAGGGGCCCAGAGGTGCAAGGTGCTGTGTAATGTATAGGGGCCCAGAGGTGCAGGGTGCTGTGTAATGTAAAGGGGCCCAGAGGTGCAAGGTGCTGTCAAATGTAAAGGGGTCCAGTGATGCAGGGTGCTGTGTAATGTAAAGGGGGCCAGAGGTGCAAGGTGATGTGTAATGTAAAGGGGTCCAGTGATGCTGTGTAATGTAAAGGGGCCCAGAGGTGCAGGGTGCTGTGTAACGTAAAGGGGTCCAGTGGTGCAGGGTGCTGTGTAATGTAAAGGGGTCCAGTGGTGCATGGGTGCTGTGTAATGTAAAGGGGTCCAGAGGTGCAGGGTGCTGTGTAATGTAAAGGGGGTCCAGAGGCGCAGAGTGCTGTAAAATGTAAAGAGGTCCAGAGGTGCAGGGTGCTGTGTAATGTAAAGGGGTCCAGAGGTGCGGTGCTGTGTAATGTAAAGGGGCCCAGAGGTGCAGGGTGCTCTTTAGTATAAAGGGGCCCAGAGGTGCAGGGTGCTGTGTAATGTAAAGGGGCCCAGAGGTGCAGGGTGTTGTTTAATATAAAGGTGCCCAGAGGAGCAGGGTGCTGTGTAATGTAAAGGGTCCAGAGGTGCAGTTGTGGAGAGGGTGTACACAGTAATGACAGAGATATTAAAGGATGCAGGGGGGACAGTGGGATGTTTTTACATTTTACCGTGGGGGGGGGGCAGATATAGGATCCGCCCCGGGTGCCAAATGATCTAGGTATGCCTGGCAAAGAAACGCTCGTTGTCACGCTAGACGCTTGAATCAATCGTTTTCCATTACTTTCTATTAGAAATACAAATGCTCAAGTATACGCCCAAACCGCCCGATTCGCGTGACAAAAAAGGGTCCGGAACTTGTTTGAGCTTCAGGTGTTTGGCGTCACGCGTTTTGTCTTGGAGATGTGAACCATCTCCATAGAGAATAATGTATTTTTTACCCTCTAGCGTATTATAGCGTTGCGTTTCAGGCGACAAAACGCTTAGGTGTGAATGGAGCCTTAGGGAATGAACAAACGAATAAATACAAAACTAAAGAAGCAGCACATTTACTACTGTATATGCAGCATAACAACATTACAGTAATATATAAAGAGAGGTCATTTGGGATTTAAGGTCAAGCTCCTGTAGAACATCTAGTCAGCAACTCAGCTGCCAGGGAAAATCACCGAAGGACCTTTTTTCTCAGACACGAAAGTACACTGAGCTTTGTCCAAAAGTAGTAACTTACTAAACGATGTCTAAGTACATCTACTTCTTATTGAAAGGAATTTATAGATAAAATAGTAAAATGTTTGTGTATTTTTGTACCGTGGTATAAAAACTATGGGCCAGATTCAGAAAGAATTAGATTCCCGCAGAGTATCAGAGATACTCTACGCCGCCGTACTTTACCTGGCTCTAGGAGGAATTCAGAGAGATTTTGGCCCGTAAGGTACGGCGGCGTAGTGTATTTCTCCCGGCGGAATCAAACTACGCGATTAGGGGGCGTGAGGCATTTAAATTAAGCGCGTCCCCTTGGCGATCGAACTGCGCATGCTCCGTTCAGAAATTTCCCGCCGTGCATTGCGCGAAATCACGTTGTTACGTCATTTTGTTTTGAATAGCGTCGTTTACGGACATTCCTATTCCCGGACGACTTACGCAAAAAAAAAAAAAAAAAATTTGAAAGTCGACGTGGGAACGACGGCCATACTTAACATGGGCCGCGTAACGTTAGACCAGCTAATAGCTGGTTTAACTTTACGTAGCGAAAAAATGACGTACGCGATTGCGAACGACGCTCGTAACTTCGTGGATCGCCGGAAAAAGCTCATTTGCATAGCCCGACGCTGAAAACGACGCAAACTCCACCCAGCGGCCGCAAAAAGATTGCAGCGTAGATCCGAAGGCGTACGAAGACGTAAGCCTGTCAGATCAAAGCCCAACGGCGCCGTATCATGGTTTGAGGATTCAAACTAGTGATACGGCGCGCAAAATTTGAAATTACTCCTGTCTAACACCAGTTAGACAGGCGTAATGGCTCTCTGAATCTGGCCCTATATTTATTGAGAGATTTGCTTAAAAGTGTTATTCATAAAGCAGATATTTTGGGTGCAGATGGCCAGCTTCCCACTGCTCTACGAATGAGTTGCACACATGAGTTATTTTAGCAAATCTGACAGTTTATGTTATTTGAAGAGGTTTTTTTTTTTTTTTGTAAAAGCAAAATAAGATGATTAAGATAATTAATACACAGGGGCTTTTTACTGTTTCTGTGATCCATTGCATTGTGTTGTTTGTTTAAAGCACAGCATGCACCATTTTTCTTGTCAAATTGAAGTTTTATTTTACTATTGAAACAGAACAATGCAACAATACCAATGACTTTCAGTCATGTTTTTTTTTTTTTGCACACGATTCACTTGCAAAAAATGTAAATATGCACTATAATGAAAATAAGGACATCAATTTGTATTTTTTTTTAGATAACGTCTACCCTATATACTCGAGTATAAGTAAACATTTTTGTGCTGAAAATGCCCCCTTGGCTTATACTCAAGTCACCTTTTTGTGCCTGATCTCCCAGACTTTGGAGACCTGGTACTGGCCGGCTGTAGATCTCCTGGACCTCAAACTTGGCACACTCTTCCTCTACAAGTGTGCAATCTTTGTTGTCCAGGGGACCTACGGCCAGGGAGCACCGATTTTTCAAACCGGGCACACCTACCATTGACTCCCATGTTAAGCAATCATTTCTCCAGTGACTTTGGGGACTCGGTAAAGACTCCAATGCTGTATCTTGGCCTAGACCAACAAGGCCCAGGCCTAGGCCAGCACTTTGCAGGGGGGCAGCACTTTTAGTGCAACTCCAGTCTTATGAGGTGGACTGGGCCGCAAGACAAATCAGTCTGGCGCCCCCATAAAGCAGCTGCACTGCTGCCGTTATGATAGGGATGGCGCAGACACAAGGGAAACTGACACTGTCACCTATACCTGGCAGGTAGGTAGTAGGACTCTCCTGAAATCCTTTGCTTGTGTTATATTGGAATCTTAATTTTATTTCTGTTGATTGCTGATGAGAAAAATAAACAGATGGATTTATTTGTTCCTGCCCCCAAACCTTTCTTTTGCTCACTGCCTGAACCACATACCTTACTCACTGTGCTATAGCTTTTCTGCTGCACCACTGGCATGGTTATATGCTCTTAGTCCTCCAAAAAATAAGCAGAACTTTGTGCTTAACGTAGATAGATATATAGGCAACACTTTTTTTTCCGTTTGCATAAAGTAAGGGTTGGTTATAGCTCCTGTTAATTTTTTTTTGTTGTCATCCATTCATTTCCCTGTATTTCCTGCCCCGTAGCCAAACAGGAAGTGAGAGGAAATCTCTGCAGATTAAGGGAATCCCTTCCCTCCCAAGGCCCTCAGAACTAGTGTCACCACTGGAAAATGTCAGGGCAGGTCTTAAATAGTGTTGAGCGGAATACGCCATATTTGATTTCGCGATATTGCGCGAATATATAGAAGAATATTCGCGAATATTCGCTAATAACGAATATTCGTGATATTTTATCCAAAAAAAAAAGTTGCGAAATTTCGCTAATGCGAAAATGATTGCGAAATTCTCATAAACGGAGATCATTTCCTGTATTACTAAACTAATATGCACTAAACACTAACTCTACTTAAAAGAAAGGAGAATAAGGGGGCAAAAGAAGGGCGGAGAAGATAATCGCGCAATATTCCTATTGCGCGATTATCTTCTCCGCCCTTCTTTTGCATCAGAGCCAATCAGAATAACTCGAATATTCGGCAAAAGGAATATTGCGCAATATTCCTTTTGCCGAATACTCGAGTTATTCTGATTGGCTCTGATGCAAAAGAAGGGCGAAGAAGATAATCGCGCAATATTCCGTTTGCCGAATATTCGAGTTATTCTGATTGGCTCTGATGCAAAAGAAGGGCGCATCAGAGCCAATCAGAATAACTCGAATATTCGGCAAAAGGAATATTGCGCGATTATCTTCTCCGCCCTTCTTTTGCATCAGAGCCAATCAGAATAACTCGAATATTCGGCAACAGGAATATCGCGCAATATTCCGTTTGCCGAATATTCGAGTTATTCTGATTGGCTCTGATGCAAAAGAAGGGCGCATCAGAGCCAATCAGAATAACTCGAATATTCGGCAAAAGGAATATTGCGCGATTATCTTCTCCGCCCTTCTTTTGCATCAGAGCCAATCAGAATAACTCGAATATTCGGCAAAAGGAATATCGCGCAATATTCCTTTTGCCGAATATTCGAGTTATTCTGATTGGCTCTGATGCAAAAGAAGGGCCGAGTAGCTGATGCGATTCTTTTATGTTGCCGAAAATTCGCAATGCGAATTTTCGGCAACATAAAAGAATCACATCAGCTACTCGGCCCAGGGTCTCTCTCTAATCATACCAGCAATGCTTTTAGACGTCGATGGAGATCACTAGGATGTGATCTATTTAACAAATAAATTTGAAAAAATACGAATATTCGCCGCAATATTCGAGTTATTCGCAAATACTCGAATATGCAATATTCGTAGCGAATATTCGTAATGCGAATATTCGTGAGCAACACTAGTCTTAAACTAGAAGGGGTGTGATCCTGACAGGAAGGGGTGGGTCATATTTAAATTAGGGGTTTGCCGAGTTTAATCAGGCCTAGGGCAGCACAAAACCTAAATACACCGCTGACGGACTCCCATGTTAAACATCAGTAAAGTCATGGACACAGTGAGGCATGGGCACAGTGAAGCATGGGCACAGTGAGGCATGGGCACAGTGAAGCATGGGCACAGTGAGGCATGGGCACAGTGAGGCATGGGCACAGTGAGGCATAGGCACAGTGAGGCATGGGCACAGTGAGGTATGGACACAGTGAGGCATGCACATGGACACAGTGAGGCTAAGTGAGGCACAGTGAGGCATGCAGATGGACACCCTAGGCTTATAGAGAGATTTGTGGTTTAGAAAAGAAAGTGGACTTTATAGGCACTAATCATAAACGTAATATAAGTATTTTATTGATACAATACCAAAGGGATTCTGGCATTGCACTCAAAATTACAGTATACAGTTATAAAAATACATTTAAAAAGACATATATGATTGATCACACAATAAAAGTAGTGAACAAACAAAATAAGTAGTCGTTATAAAGGAATGAGTTTATGTTTATGTATATCTACATCTACAGTAGCTATCAATCTGTATTGATTTCTACACCGGATCATTCCTTTATAACGACTACTAATTTTGTTTGTTCACTACTTTTATTGTGTGATCAATCATATATGTCTTTTTAAATGTATTTTTATAACTGTATACTGTAATTTTGAGTGCAATGCCAGAATCCCTTTGGTATTGTATCAATAAAATACTTATATTACGTTTATGATTAGTGCCTATAAAGTCCACTTTCTTTTCTAAACCACAAATCTCTCTAGTTACTCTAGGACGCGGCACTGTAATACTCCAGGTCACCCATAGTCCATCCTATGGTTTGTGTACCTTGAACCCCGTTTTCAACCCTAGGCTTATACTCGAGTCAATGCATTTTCCCAGTTTTTTTGTGGTAAAATTAGGTGCCTCGGCTTATATTCGGGTCAGCTTATACTTGAGTATATACAGTAATCAATATGCTAGAATATTTTGTGTCTTTGTATAGGTTAAGAATACAGTCAATGAACTCTTTAAGATAATGTCTACTCATTGTGCTAGAAATTAAAAAATATAATAATACCATGTTTGAATAAGTATTTATGGCAATTGTATGCCTCTTTTATTCACAATAACTAATTTTGCTTTACTAACGTACAAGCTAAAATTACGCTAACACTTGTTTCACCCTTTTGTATTTCTATTGCTGACTGTCTACTATGCTACTATAGTGTGCTAAATATAGAAGCAATTATTGAGGGAAGGCAAAGTGTCATTTCAAGACTTGACTGATGAAAAAGAAGTGTCTGAGTGGACTACGATTTTACTGGTTACATATTATGCTCTTGTTGTCATAAGCTTCCCATATCTTTAGTCCCCTTCTTTCTCTCTCTCCTTTTTTTATTCATCAGAGACACATATAAAATGCTTATTGGAAATTCCGGAAAAACCCACTGTGCACATTATTTTTATTTGTGTGATCTTTGTCACTAAAGTTTACAAGTTAGGTCAGCTTGGCATGTCCCTAGGGGTAGTTCAATCAGTGCAATCTACACAGGCGCAATCAGTCCATTGATTGAAAGCAAACCTTGAGAACATGCTTTAACACACACATACACCTTTGAAAAAGAAAACTGAGATGCTAGGTGTAGTTTATAGATTGCCTATTTATATATATTACATAAAAGAAATAAAAAAAAAAAAACATAATTTTGTCACATTAAAACAAGTTATTCATCTTATAAGTGTTATTATACATGCTAGAACCTTGGTATCGTGCTAAAGGGTCTACTTATTTGCTCCCCACTGTTACTGTTAAGCTTTTTGGCTTCTTTTTTTTCTTTTTTTTACTAAACGCCGTCTTTTTATTTGTAAATGACTTTTTTTTTCATTAAAGTAGCATTCATTAATATGAGTAAATTACTTTAAATAATGCCATCCTACCACTCAATTTAATGGATTAGCATGTTATTATCTTTCAAAAGCATTTCTGTATGCCACTTTCATCTTGAAATATTTATCCTAACCAGTCGCCTCTTGTGTTCTCTGTGTGAGGTGAATGATGCTTGTCGCGCATCTCAATTTTCTTGATTACTAAATATGGCCGATTGAAGGTCAACAGTCTTTTATTAATAGAAAGTATGTAGCTGTTAGTTCTGTAAGTGTTTTATTTTTTATTTTATTTTTTCATCAGCGATGTGTATAAGCAGTTTTGTTTATCAATGTCATGTTTGCCTAATTTATTTTTTGAGAAATACTTCAATTTGACCCTTACTGTGCTTGGTACTTAAGGTAAACACATCTTAATTGCTAACATATATGCAATGATATCCAGCTATGCAAGTTCAGTTCCATAATAACAGCAACAAATTGCATTGTCACTCATTTTGGGTTTCTCCAAGATTTTTCGCGGCTTAACCACTTGACCTCCGGAAGGTTTAACCCCCTTTATGACCAGGCCGTTTTTTGCAATATGGCACTGCGTTACTTAAACTGACAATTGCGTGGTTGTGCAACACTGTACCCCAAAAAAAAATGTTTTTTCCCCCCACAAATTGAACTTTCTTTTGTGGTATTTGATCACCTCTTTGGTTTTAATTTTTTAAGCTATAAAAAAAAAAAAACAATAATTTTTACTTTCTGCTATAAACATACCATTTTAAAAGAATTAAAGAGATCAAATGTTTTCATCAATTTAGGCCAATATGTATTCTGCTACATATTTTTGGAAAATAAAAATCCAATAAGCGTATATTAATTGGTTTACAAACTATAGGATATTTTTATATTTTTTTTACTAGCAATGGCGGGGTGATCAACGACTTATAGCAGGACTGCAATTTTTGTGGCGGACAAATCGGACACCCAACTGACACTTTTGACACTTTTTCGGGACCAGTGACACTAATACAGTGATTAGTGCTAAAAGATATGCACTGTCACTGTACTAATTACACTGTCTGGGAGGGAGTTAACATCAGGGATGATCAAAGTGTTAACAGTGTGCCTAGGTTGTGCTTACTCCTTTGTGGGGGAGGTGCTTTGACTAGGGGAAGGCAAAGATCTGTGTTCCTGCTTTGCAGAAACACAGGATCAGTGCCTTCTCTTTTGACAGAATGACAATCTGCCTTGTTTACATACAGTAGACAGATTGTCATTCTGCCTGTGTCCTGTGTAATCAGTGGGTGCTAGAGGACATCAAGTTCATGGTACCCATCACTGGGCTACTGCTGTGTGTAATCAGGATCAGGAAGGAATTTTTTCCTCTGCTGGAGCAAATTGGATCTTGCTCTATTGTTTTTTGTTTGTTTGTTTGTTGGATTTATATAAGCATCTAAAAAATAAAAAATAAAATTATTTTAGGATACAGGTTTCACATGAATAAATAAAAGTCTATCATTGTAAGCAACCATGTCAGTAGTAAATGGTTTGTCTCAACATTCTAACAGCTACATTTGCAGGAAAGCTTGTTCTGTTGAAAAACAACACACTTGGCTGGGTCACCAGATGAAAATTAAGGAAAGGAAGCCTAAAAACAAAAACAAATGCAGGCATCATATCTAAGAACTGATAAGCCACAATATTCTAAATGTTTGTTTTGGGGTTTAATACATCTTTAAGAAAAGGCACATTTGTCATATGGAAATATGGGTATACCTTCACAATTATGACCACTTCAAATCCAGGACATTGGATTCAGGTGTTGAAGATTAGGTGCCATTGATTAGAATCTTCTTAACTGTTTAGAACCTCAGATGTCCAGTGTACGGTGTTATCTTTGGTATGGACATGTGGTGTCATCATACGAAGATCAGTAGAGCTTTCTAAGGCCCCCAGAAAGAAAATGGTGGATGGCTATGAGACCGGCAAGAGATTTAAATAAAAATAATCTCCATTTAAAAGGACTACCTTGTTGTCAAGAACTGGCCCAGCAAATTTAGATCAAGAGCTGCCTTTTCATGCTAAAATAGATCTCCAAGAAACCCAAAATCTAATGTCAGGGTTGTTTAGATATTTATTGCAACAGTTGTGGTGCATGCATCTACAAGCAGAAAGAGATTGTACATATTTAATGTGCATGAGAGGTACAGTACATTAAATGTACACTAAAGGAAAACATTTTTTGGGGGGAAATAACAAACATGTTATACTTACCAACACTATGCAGCACGTTTTGCACAGCGTGTCCCCGAACCCTGTGTTCTGGGGTCCCTTGATGGCTGTCTGGGCTCCTCCTTGCAAGAGCTTTCCACCTTCATGCGAGCAAGCTCGCATGGTGGAACGCTTTTGCGGGTGCGCTCCCGTGATACAGCGGCGGGCATAGCCGCCGACTGTATCACTTGGCCCCCGTGATTGACAACAGCGCCAGTCAATACCAATAAAAAAGAGGTCTATTAAGCCCCGTACACACGATCAGAATTTCCAATGGAAAAGTCAGACAGACTTTTTCCATCGGAAATTCTGACCGCGTGTATGCCCCATCAGAGTACTTACGATGAATTCCATCGGAGTTTAGAAAGAGTTCCGAAGGAATTCTGTCGGAATTCCGATGTGAGTTTGGCCGGGGAAAATCCTGATCGTGTGTACGAGGCTTTAGTGATCCAAATTGCTTAGGTTTCTCAGCTCTCCACATAAAAAGGAACCATGCACAAACCACAGGTGGCACCTATATTAAAAAAAGTAGTTAAACCTGAAAAAGCACCAAACCAATGTTCAAAGAGTCTAAAGATATTTTGTTGTGTAAGTGACAAACAGGGGAAAAAAAAAGCAGCCAATGCATTTTAACCTCCCTGGCGGTGTTCCCGAGTCTGACTCGGGGTTAGATTTCTGTGCTACGATCGGTAACCCTGAGTCAGACTCGGGCTCGCCTCGCAGCATCCACAGAGATTGTTTACTTACCTTCTCCGTGGATCCAGCGATGCATCCGCGCTGTGTGATCGAGCGGGTGCTCGCTCGATTCACACAGCGTCCCCGCGCCGCCGATCTCCGTTCCCTGCGACGTTACGACGCACGGGGACGGAGAACGGCGCCAAATTCAAAAATGTAAACAAACACTGTACATACAGTACACTGTAAATACACACCCCCCATGTCCCTAGTGGTCTGCCCTGTGCACTACATGTCCTTTTATATAATAAAAACTGTTCTTTCTCCCTGCAAACTGTAGATTGCCCATAGCAACCAAAAGTGTCCCTTTATGGCAAAAATTGTTTTAGAGCAGCTAAAAAACAGCGATAATAAATCAGAATCACTTGCAGAATTTAGCGATAGCGATTTGTGGGGAAATTCGTCATAAAAAAAAAATAATGACAGCAAAAATTCTGCAACTGAGCAAATTTCAGTGATTTTGATTTGATTACATTATTGAATAATTTTTACTATAATTATATTATTATTTGTTATAATTTTTTATAATTATTTATTATATTATAATTTTTAATAAAAAAATATAAAAAAAATCATGGAATGGAAAAGGTTAAATTGCGCTCATTAATACAATCAAAAATAGCTGCGATCATAAAAGTGTTATACAACACAAAAATACTGTAACCAAAAAATGAGATCGCGCTGAAAATACATGTAAATAACTCCAAACGGCTATTATAACATGTATACAGATAAATATTATCTAAGTGGTTTAGCTAATTCAGCATGTGCACAGATAAAACATTTCCAAAATGTAAATAAATATCTCCAACGTAAATGTCCATCAGCATATGGGTGAGTTCATCGATATATATTCCCACAGGTGCCAAAATCACACGGTTGGAAAAGTGTGGTATAGAAAGAACCTCCACCGAAGTCATATAAAGCCTCTTACCAGACGGACATATATTATGGGCATAATATAGTTAATGCTGCTCCTTAGCAATCAGGGAGAGATCCAATGCGGACAGCCTGGTTGTCAGATTTAGGTATGAGGTGTCTCCGAATTATCCACAGACATAAAAGGACAAGAAGCCTCACATAGCATAAAATCCTTATTTATTTGAATAAAACAAGAAGTCTTGCACTTACATCAAGTTGCAGAAATCGAGGCGAAAAAAACACATCAGCCGGCCGGCTTGAATACACAGCCCGTATTCCGGGTAGAGAGATGGAAAACACGCGGTGACGTCAGAACGTCTCCTCCCTACGTTTCGTCTGAGCAGACTTGATCACGGGACACAGGCGGCGTTCTGACTCACCGCTATAAATGTAAACAATACGTCACGTGCAGCCTCGATGTGGGTAGAGACACAACGCTGCACGATCGCCATGTTAGTTTCTGGATGTAAAGTAAGCAATGCAGCAATATGAACTGCGCACTGCCCATACTCTCAGAAATACATGGAAAAAGTATATATAACCATTAGAAAAGAAAAAATGTTAAAATGAATTAACATATGATCTAATCAATGCCGATAATCAATTTAAATAATTAGAAAAGAATCTTTTTAAAATCCATAAAAATGAAATTAGAATTAAAATTGAAAATAAAAATAAAAAATAATGACAAATGACATAAACCTCTATGTACAGAGGAAATTTATAATGTCTGGATGTAGTACATTACATATGGACTATGAGTCTATGGAACTTCACAACAAGGAAAAAAAAATCATACCCGGGATGCCTATTAGACTCTTGTTTGGATAGATTTAAGTGAGTTATTCCTAAGAATTACAAGCCTACAGTATAACACGCCAAATTCCCTTGCAAATAATGGTACCGCTTTCAGCACCTAAAATCTGAAAGAATCATACCGCCAGGGAGGTTAAAGGGTCAGACAATTGGGGCTAGAAAAGTTACACAAATTAATCCATTACATTATAAACCCCACCAATTGAGCCTGTTCTGTGAAATTACTGTAGAGTCCACAAGACAAAATATACAGGAAACAATAACACAATATACTGTTACTGGGGCTTTCTTCCCTCTCTTCCTGGAACCAACCTTAACTTACAGTAACAATATTCATGTCGCTCACCCGCTGATTACAGGCACTCATTCGCTGATTGCTCTTCTGGCCCTAAAAAGTATTTATTATTGCTGTTATATTTCAGAAATGATTCATGCTTCTATCCTTAGCTATTGGCGTGCTAATGGACTATATCTTTTCTTGTCTTTTTACACATACAGATGAATATACCCATGATTTTTATTCCATATCCATAAAACACTTGGATAATTGCTAAGGGTGAACCAATCCATTACCTCTGGCAAGGTTATGTTTTTATTCATCAACTACACTATTAACAGAGAGTAGGATAGTTCTTCTGTTTATAACTTTGCAACAATATATGTTTTTATGTTATATATAGCTTGATACCCATTTAGTTTATTAATTTTTGATGTCAACTAGTTTTGTTTTTATTTATTTTGTTATCTCATTGTGGTCCATTTCTTCACAGAATGTATAATGCTGATCTAAATATATTTTGGCCTTTTTTCTTAAACCTAAATGTTCATTAGGTGCTACTTTTTATATATTTTTTGGTAAATAAAATGGTTGTAAAGTCTTAAATTTTCTTAGTTTATTACATTCTTTGCCTTAAAGGGGTTGTAAAGGTTTGTTTTTTATTTTCTAAATAGGTTCCTTTAGGCTAGTGTATTGTTGGTTCACTTTCCTTTTCCTTTGATTTTCCTTCTAAATGTTTTGTTTCTTTGTCTGAATTCCTCACTTCCTGTTTCACCTCAGTAAGCTTCCCACCATCATCCGAGTGGTGGTTAGTCAGCCAGAACATCTTACTGAACAGCTTACTGAGGAAGAACAGGAAGTGAGAAATTCAAAAGAAAACAAAGAAAAAAACATTAAGAAAGGAAAATTAAAGGAAAAGGGTAAGTGAACCAACAATGCACTAGCTTAAAGGAACCTATTTAGAAAATTAAAAACAAACCTTTACAACCCCTTTAACCACTTGCTTACTGGGCACCTAAACACCCTTCCTGCCCAGAGCAATTTTCAGCTTTCAGCACTCTCACACTTTGAATGACAATTACTCAGTCATGCAACACTATACCTAAATGATTTTTTTGTCCTTTTCTTCCCACAAATAGAGCTTTCTTTTGGTAGTATTTGATCACCTCTGGGTTTTTTATTTTTTGCGCTATTAATAAAAAAAAACGAAAATTTTGAAAAAAAATGATTTTTTCTTAGTTTCTGTGATAAAATTTTGCAAATTATTAATTTTTCTTCATAAATTTTGGCCACAATTTATACTGTTACATGTCTTTGATAAAAATAATTAATCGAAATTATTTGGTCTGTGTGAAAGTTTTAGAGTCTAAAAGCTATAGTGCAAATCATAATAAATTATCACATATGATCACACCCGATGTACTGAAGGCCTATCTCATTTCTTGAGACCCTAACAAGCCAGGAAAGTACAAATGCCCCCCAAATAACCCCTTTTTGGAAAGTAAACATTCCAAGGTATTTATTAAAAGGCATATTGAGGTATTTGAAGTTGTAATTTTTTCCCACAATACTTTGCAAAATTAAGATTTTTATTTTTTATTTAAAACTGTTCTCAAAATTGGCATTGTAATAGCTTATTTCTCTCACATGGCATGTGCATACCACAAATTACACCCCAAAATACATTCTGCTACTCCTCCTGAGTAAAACGATACCCCATGTGTGAGACTTTTTCACTGCCTGGCCACATACGGAGGCCCAACATGCAGGAAGCGCCATCAGGGGTTTTAGGAGCATAAATTGCACATCTAACTAGTTGACTACCTATTACACTTTTTTTTTTTTTTGATAATTACATTTTTATTGGGAATTTTCAACAATAAACAAGTAGAAGTCATAAACCACATAGGATTCAGGAACAAAGCAAGAATAAATGGTAAAGGCAAAGGTCTACAATTACAACACAGCATAGTGACCAGTTGGATGCATAGTAAGTCGTAATGCACAGGCTGGCGCATTGTAAACCCTTCTAACAGCTAGTCCTGTACTCTCCAACTTGATCAAACATAGTAGAACTTGTTTAACAAATGACGACTTCTGAGATAGAAAAGGGTAGGAATCAGATAGTACACAAAGGGAGCAAAAAAGTAAAATAAAAAAATAAAATAAAATAAATAAATAATAAATAAAAAAAGGTGAAAGGGGATGGGAATAGGATCGTGGACGAGATGGACTTCAATCGTTGAACAATACATATTGATGATCAATAGTCATACCAGGGCGTTGCAAGATCCTCTGCTGGCACTACGTTATCATTAAAGAGTTAGTCAACTAAGGCAAGTTCACCTCCTATCCCACTCACTCCACGACTGCCATCTTCTATCAAAGCTTATCCTCTGGCCAGCCCTAGAGGCTATAAGTGATTCATACACGTGAGAATCACGAGTGAGCGTAAGCACCTCTGAGAGGTTGGGGACTACGTTGGATCTCCAGTTCCGAGCGATGAGTGTTCTCGCTACTAGTAGGAGATGTGTCACCACCGTTCGGACCTGTGGGGGAAAGGAGTCGATATTCAAACTCAACAGGGCCAACGCGGGCTCAGGCCGAGTGAATACACCAGTAATCAATGAGATAGATTTAAATACGCTGTTCCAGAAGCTTGTTAGATGCTTACACTTCCAGAATATATGCAGGAGGTTACCCACTTCTCCGCAACCCCTCCAGCACAGAGGAGAATTATCCTGAGAGAACTTGGACATCCTGTATGGCATAAGGTACCATCTCAGGGAAATCTTCTGGGCTAGTTCCCAGTGGTTGGTACATTTAGAGGCCTTGTATACAGAATTGAGAGCAGTTTGCCACTGCAATTCCGTGAAAGTGTGGCCCAAGTCCTCCTCCCATTTAAGAAATGGGGGGGACTTGACAAAGGTGCGTCTGTGCTGGAGGAGGTTGTAGAACAGGGGGATCCCCCTGGTGGTGGGGTTGGGGGAAGTGAAGAATCTCCAGACGGGGTCTGGAAGAAAAATTTTGTGATTCTTGAGAGAACTTAGAAAATGGGATATTTGTCTAAATTTATACTCATCTGCCGAGGAGAGATTATACTCAGATTGAAGGGACTGAAAGGAGGACATACGGTTGTCGCTAAATAAGCAAGAAATATGGGTAATACCCCTGTTTCTCCAGCTCCTAAGCCCAACATTAGGAATGGCGCTCTCCAGGGTCTCAATAGGGACTGGCACTTCCACCAGAGCGTCCCGGGGATTGATTAAGCCACCCAAAACCCTCCAGGCCTCCAAAGAGGCCCGCATGGACAAGGGAAGCTGGTGAAGAGGAAGAGGTCTCATCCTGTCTAGGAACAGTAAGGAGATCAGGTCCCTGTTAGGGCTAAAGGTCTTTTCAATATTGCACCAGGGGGTTATCTGGGGGTTTGTAAACCATGACCTAAGTTGGCTTAATAGGGAAGCCCGGTGGTAGTCACGTAAGTCTGTAAAACCCATACCACCCACCGACCGGTGTCTAGTTAACAATGTCTTTGAGCATCTGGGTTTTCGTGCACTCCATACATAGGTCCTAAGGATGGCATTAAGGGACCGAAGGTGGGGGGGCTTAACAGGTATAGGGAGCGTACGGAAGATATACAATATCTGGGGCAGCAAAAGCATCTTAAAGGAAGCAAGGCGGCCAGACCAAGAGAGTTCAATTTTGGACAAGCGCAGTGTCTCCCTAGTGAGTTTCTCTATTAATGGTGGGTAGTTGGCATCAGCCAATCTATGGGGGTCTGCGGTGATCTGAAGACCCAGGTAAGATATGCTCTCCTTGGCCCACGCATAGGGAAATGAGCCTTCAAGATGGGCCTGGGCAGCGGGCGGGAGATGTAGAGGCAGAATAGTGGACTTGGAGGAATTGACTTTATAATAGGAGATATTGCTAAAGGACTGCAGAACTGTTTGGACGTGGGGAAGCGATTTAGACGGGGATGTTATGGAAAGGATAATATCATCGGCGAACAAATTAATCTTATGGGAAGCACCGTGTATAGGGAAACCTGTGATATGGGGGTGGGCTCTAATTTTTTCGGCCAGTGGTTCAATAAGAAGGTTGAAAATTGACGGGGACAGGGGGCACCCCTGGCGTGTCCCATTCGAGATAAGAAAGGTTCTAGAGAGGTAGTTAGAGGTAAAGACCTGGGCGGAAGGATGGGAATAGAGGGCTAGGATCGCCGAGACAATAGGGCCCTGAAAACCAAATTTGGATAGGGTGTGCGACATGTTAGTCCAGTGGACCCTGTCGAACGCCTTCTCCGCATCCAAGGAGAGGAGCAGAGAAGGCGTCCGAGATGCCCAGGCATGCTGCACCACGCCAATAATCCGGCGAGTGGCGTCTGATGCCTGTCGACCCACAGTGAAGCCGGATTGGTCAGGATTTATTAGGGATGGGATAACAGTGAGAAGCCTTTGAGCCAGAATCTTGGCATATAGCTTAACGTCAGTGTTCAAGAGTGAAATGGGGCGAAAGTTGGCGGGGGTATCAGGAGATCTGCCAGGTTTAGGGATAGTGACAATATAAGCAGATAGCATCTCAGGTGGGAAACCCGCAGTGGACACAGCTTGTGAGAAAACTGAGCACAGTGTCGGGGCCAGAGTCCCACCAAACGTTCTGTAATAGTCGTTTGGAAGGCCATCAGGGCCAGGGGACTTACCCAAGGGCATCTTGGAAATCATTTTTTTAATTTCTGCTACCGTAATGGGGGCGTTTAGGGTTTGCAGTTGAGAGGAGGACAGGGTGGGGAGGGACAGGTCTGCCAGAAAAGCCTGGATATCGTAGTCTGAGGGCTGTGGGGTGTTGTTATCGTCTTTTATGTTGTAAAGGGACGAGTAATAATCAGCAAAGGAATTGTCAATATCTCTAGGGTCGTACAACTTGCCGTTACTGGTTGGGCTGCGAATGAAGGGAATTTTCGTACGAGTCCTCTGGTCTTTCAAACGCCGTGCTAAAAATTTGCCAGCTTTGTTCCCAGAGGAGTAGTACGTTAGTTTCAGGGCTTTCACGTATTTATTATGGGATTCCAGAAGCAGGCGTCTAAGGTCACATCTGAGACCAACCAATTTGTTTGACAGACCTGGAGTAGGTGAGGCCTTATTCTGCACTTCGAGAGATCTAATCTCCTTCAGAAGCGTGTCTACCTTTAAAGTTCTTTGGTGCTTCAATCTCGAGCTGATTTGTAGTATAACGCCTCTAATGAAGGCCTTGTGGGCACACCACAGGACCGACGGGTCTGACACCGAACCTTCATTTAACGCAAAAAATTCTTTCAGATGTCTGGTAATGTCATTGACCTGTGCCTGCGTCTGAAATACTCCAGTGTTGGCTCTCCAGATGTACGTGGGGCTGGAGGTCACCTCCTCCGCCAGGGAGATATAGACAGGTGCATGGTCTGACCATGAGATGTCGTGAATGGCGGAGGAGGAGACTGCCCCAAGGAGAGCCTTATCAACCAGCACCATGTCAATACGGGAGTAGGAGTTGTGTCTATTGGAGTGAAAAGAATAATCCCGTTCATTAGAGTGCTGACACCTCCAAACGTCATAGTAGTAGAGGGAAGAGGACGCTTGGATTGTGAGGTTGTGTCAATACTGTAATCAACTGTCATATTGAAATCACCGCAAATAATGACATGGCCTTTCTTAACCGCAGTTATTTTTTTTAAAACTTTGTTCATAAACCTGACCTGGTTGGTATTCGGGGCATAAAGATTTACAATAGTAAAAGTGCAATTGTTAAATTCCCCCACAAGAATCACATATCTACCAGCAGGATCAGATAGCACCTCCCCTAGTTTGAATGACACAGAATCTCTAATAATCGTAACAACCCCTCTATGTTTCTTAATGGGGGCAGAAGCAAAAAACAAATGGGGGTAGTTCTTGTGCTTAAAGTGAGGGAGTTTAGAGGAGAGGAAATGGGATTCCTGAACACACAGGATGTCCGCCTGTAGCTTCTGGGCCTCCTTCCACAGTGCCGATCTTTTTGCAGGGTGATTCAGTCCATGGACGTTGAATGAGACTATGTTAAGCACCATGGTGGAGGGGGGTAATGAAGAAAAAGTACCTCAAGCCGGAGAGACCAGCGAAGCTCAGATGAAATCCAAGGCGTTGCTTCCGGGGGCCTAGGTTTCGCCACTCCCTGGGTAGTGGGGGAAGTCCATCTCTTGACGTGGGGTAAGAAAAACCAAGGGAGAAGAAAAAAAAAGAAAAAAGAAAAAGAAAAAAAAAAAAGCACAAAGCCACCTGGTTTAGTGGCATTCAAACAGCGAAACAGTTCAAGCATAGCAAACAGGGTAAGTAAAAAGGGAGATTCAATGTAGAATCTGGGAGCAGAAAAACTGCTCATTTAACACTGAGGGGGAAATAACAACGTTAGTAGGTAACCGGTAGTACAAAATTTCGATTGTAACCGAGGCACTTAGGAGGACCTTTTCTTGTCCTTTTTCTTGCGGGAGACCAGGTGCCATGAATCCTGAGTGGTGACTTTGGAGGCTGCAGGTTGATCACCATCCACTTGTTCCGGGACAATGTTCCATGCACGAAGGAGGGCCAGGCCCTCTGTTAAGTTGTTGACCACAGAGGAATGGTTATCCCTCGTGACGGTAAGCTTGGCTGGATAGCCCCACCTGTACACAATGTCATGATTGCGCAAAGCCTTAGTAACTGGCAGAAGGGCCCTGCGTCTCTCCATAGTGAATTGGGATAAGTCTGCGAACAGCTGGACCTTAACGTTATTCCTCCTGGATCTGTCCTCGAGGTCTGAGACCTTTGCTTTGAGCCATGCTATTTCATCGGCCTGGTCATTATGGGCATCCACTAAGGTGTTGTGGGAAGAGGCAAACTCCCCTATCTTCTGTTCAACATGATCCACTCTTCCCCCCAGCTCCTGAACATCCGCCTTGAACCCTCTCATGCAGTCCATCATGTCAGCATGGAGGGAGCTGTGGAGGGACACTAACATATCTCTCAACATGGTGTCAGACAGGGGTTTGTCAGTGGTGGGAAATGAATTGATCGCCTCCGCAAGCTCCCTAGTGTCATTTAGAGAGTCCTGTACACTGACCTGTTTTCTGCCCGAGCACTCGGGGGACAGCCGCGGCTTCGATTTAGCTGGGCTGCGCATCAGTGGCGTGGAAGCCTCCGGGGATCCGTGCGCCGCTCCCTGTTGTGGATCCGGGCTGTTAGGGGATGAGCTGGAGCCGCTGGATGAGGACGGCGAAGCGCCGCCGGCGCCATCTTGGATCAGGCCGCGAGGAGTCGGCGGGAAGAAGTGGGAAAGCTTCTGAACCTGGGGTGCAGTCTTCCTTTTACGGGCCATCCCGGGAGTCTAGGCGGTCCGGAGGATCAATTAAGGTAGGTTTGAGTGGCGGATGGTGCCTCGGCACGTTGATTCACCTACTATTGGCACGGAGCTCGCTGCTCAGGCGTCCATGCAGGAGCTCGGTAGCCACGCCCCCTCTACCTATTACATTTTGAAGGCCATGGAACACCAGGACAATGGAATTACCCACAAATTGACCCCATTTTGGAAAGCTAACACCCCAACGTATAATCTATGAGGCATAATGAGTCTTTTGAACGGTTCATTTTTTTCCAGAAGTTTTTGGAACACGTGGAAAAAAATGAAAACGCATTTTTTTTACACAAAGTTGTCCGTTTCTAAGATATTTCCAACACATAGCATTCAGATAGCAAAAATGACACCCCAAAATACATTCTGCTACTCCTCCTGAGTAAAACGATACCCCATGTGTGAGACTTTTTCACTGCCTGGCCACATACGGAGGCCCAACATGCAGGAAGCGCCATCAGGGGTTTTAGGAGCATAAATTGCACATCTTACTAGTTGACTACCTATTACAGGTTTGAAGGCCCTGGAACACCAGTACTATGGAAATACCCACAAAATGACCCCATTTTGGAAAGCTAACACCCCAACGTATAATCTATGAGGCATAATGAGTCTTTTGAACGGTTCATTTTTTTCCAGAAGTTTTTGGAACATGTGGAAAAAAAATGAAAACTCATTTTTTTCCCCACAAAGTTGTCAATTGATAAAATATTTCTAACACATAGCATGTACATAGCAAAAATGACACCCCAAAATACATTCTGCTACTCCTCCTGAGTACAACGATACCACATGTGTGAGACTTCTACACAGCCTGACCACATACAGAGATCCAACATGCAAGGAACACCGTCAGGTGTTCCAGAGACACATAGCATGCACATACCAAGAATTACACCCCAAAATACATTATGCTGAGCAAAGCGTAAACAAAAGATTACCTGTGGTAATAGTAGCGCAGTTCTACACAGCAGGATAGCACTGGTCCAGGCAGCAGGCAGGGACTTGGTCAGCAACTGCATACACAAATGTTCAGGCAGGGATACTGTCCCATCAGGGTTAGTGCAGGTGGTCAGTTCATGCAACAGGCAGAGGCATGATGGCATAGGTCCTACAGGCAGCAGGCAGAAGTAGGGCCTCGTTCAGGACAGAATGGGGACAGGGGTAGAGGCTTCTCCCACCCAAATCTCTTTGAAGCCTCTGGGCAACCAGACCCTAATCTAGAATGAGAAAACAAAAAAAAAATGTTTTCTTCATCCAGAAAAACTTTTCTGGAGCCCCTCACATATGTGAGACCCCTGTGTTAAATCCCACTAGTCCAGTAGCAGGGTACAAGATCAGTCCAAGAGGCAGGCAAAAGGCATGGTCAAACAGTCCAATGTCAGTTCCAGATCAGGCAGAGGCATTACAGAATCGTTGGGCAGAAGAATGGTCAAAAAACAAGCCGGGGTCAGTTCCGGTTCAGGCAGAGATATAACAAAATCGTTAGGCAGAATCGTGGTCAAAAAACAAGCCAGGGTCAGTTACAGAGCAGGCAGTGGCATAAGGGGTGTGAAGGTGTATGAAGGCAGGAACGGAGGATTAATAGTTTAGTTTGGTATGGTAAATCCGAAAACAGTCAGTTAGACAGAGGCCAGGCTGTGAAGGGCAATCGGCACACTGGAAAGATGTGTCTCTTCTGATTCCTTGACTGGTACACACCTTACATTTTTTTTGACGTCGTCGGCCTGTTTCTGTGGGAGGGACTTTACTGGGAAAATGACGCTCGGCGAGACGACTTAAAACATCAGATCGGATGGCTTGGGGTGCATCGTTCGGGAAAATAAGGGCAGTGATAAGGTCCTCTTGGTAGCCAAGGAAGCGTTTGGGGTTTTGGGTGGAGTTGCGGTATATTACATACGAGTTGTATATGGCCAATTGAAAAAAATAAATGGCAACTTTTTTGTACCAATGGTACATTCGCCTTATGGCAAGATAGGGTTCAAGCATCTGGTCATTGAAGTCAACTCCGCCCATAAACAAATTATAGTCCTGGATGCATGTGGGCTTTCGGATGGTGGTGCCACGCCTTCTGCGGGTTTCAACTGCGGTGTCATTGTGGATAGCATATAGATGTCTCTTCTGTCCTTCCACTTCACTGCCAGGACCTCTTTATTTCGCATACTTGCTGATTCTCCTCTTTTTAGTTTTTTTTTTACAAGACTTTGAGGAAAGCCCTTCCGATTATTTCTGACGGTGCCACATGCTGGCGTCTTCTTCCGGTGCAGGTTGTGGAACAGGGGAAGGGAGGTATAGAAGTTATCCACGTACAGATGATATCCCTTTTGTAATAGGGGGGTGATGAGTTCCCAAACAATTTTGCCACTTGATCCCAAGTAGTCTGGGCAATTAGGGGGATTCAGCTTGGTGTCCTTGCCTTCATACACTCTGAAGGCATACAAGTATCCTGTGACTCGGTCACACAATTTGTATATCTTCACACCATAGCGGGCTCTTTTGCTGGGGATGAATTGTTTTATTTGAAGCCTGCCAGTGAATTTCACAAGGGACTCATCCACACAGATGTGTTGGTCCGGGGTATACAATTGGGGAAATTTCTCAGAAAAATAAGTCAGTAAGGGCTGAATTTTAAAAAGCCTGTCGTGATTTGGGTGATTTCGGGGATGGCACTGGGTATTATCATTAAAATGTAGGAATCTCATGATGAGGTAGTATCGGGATCTGGGCATTACAGTGGAGAAGATTGGCATGTGATAGATTGGCTTTTTGGACCAAAAGGCACGTGAAGCGTTTTTTGGGTTGAGTCCCATACATAATGTGAGGCCTAAAAAAAAATTCAACTCCTCCACCGTAAGCTCTCTCCACTGGAAGGGACGGGCATAATAGGATGTGGGATTTTGTTGAATAAATTGCTGTGCAAATAGGTTGCACTGGGCCACAATTTCGGATAGCATGTCCTCTGTGAACATCAGGTTGAAATAATCGATTGGGGAAAAATTCTCCGTGTCCACTTGGACTCCTGGCTGGGCCGTGAAAGGGGGAATGTTGGCTTCTCCGGAATTTGGAGGAAGCCACAAGGGGTTTTGAAGGGCATAGGGAAGGCCGGCATGGGTCATTGGCCTTTCTTGCCGAGGCACTGCGGTGCTTGTGGATGGCACTGCGGTGCTTGTGGATGGCACTGCGGTGCTTGTGGATGGCACTGCAGTACTGGAGGATGGCACTGCAGTGCTGGTGGATGGCACTGCAGTACTGGAGGATGGCACTGCCTCCTGACCAGAACGCCTTCGCTTAGCGGGCCGGCTATCTTCCTCCTCGGAGTCACTCAGTGTTCCGCTACTGAGGGCTGGCTCATAATTGACGTCCAAATCCGAATTGGAAATAGAATCAGAAAGAGTGAGCTCCATGTTGCTCTCGTTGGGCGCGGAAAGGATTTGGTATGCCTCCTCCAGGGAATAGGTTCTTTTTGACATGGTGGTGGGCACTGATTGGCGGCACAGGCACTGATGAGGTGAATCAGATGGGCACAGATGAGGTGGCACAGATGTGCACCGACTAATTGCACAGGTGGCACTGAGGCAGCAAAGATGAGGCGGCACTGATTGGTGGCACAGGCGGGCACTAATTGGCGGCACAGGCGGGCACTGATTGGTGGCACAGGCGGGCACTGATTGGCGGCACAGGCGGGCACTGGTTGGCGGCACAGGTACTGATGAGGTGAATCAGATGGGCACTGATTGGCGGAGCAGATGGGCACTGACTAATTGCACAGGTGGCACTGAGGCAGCACAGATGAGGCGGCACTGATTGGCGGCACAGGCGGGCACTGATTGGCGGCACAGGCGGGCACTGATTGGCGGCACAGGCGGGCACTGATTGGCGGCACAGGCTGGCACTGATTGGCAGCACAGACTGGCACTGATTGGCGGCACAGGTGGGCACTGATGAGGTGGCACAGGTGGGATGGCACTGGGACAGTACTGGGATGGCACTGGGACAGTACTGGGATGGCACTGTGATGGCACTGGGACAGTACTGGGATGGCACTGGGACAGTACTGGGATGGCACTGGGACAGTACTGGGATGGCACTGGGACAGTACTGGGATGGCACTAAATATCACTTTCTTTTACTGACACTGACACTTTGTATTTCACTCACAGATCCGTCTCTCTCCTCACACGCTGTCTCTGTGTGAGGAGGGAGAAGCGGCAATGAGAGATGATCTCATATGTTTACATTTGAGATCATCTCTCATTGGCCGCCCAGATCGCATAGCAAACGGCCACTCTGATTGGCCGTTCGCTGCGATCTGTGATTGGCTGTGTCCAATGGACATGGGCAGCACAGAATTTCCCCGCTGCGCGCTCGGGAGTGCGAGCGGGGAACGTCTTAGAGAGAGAGATGAGAGATGATCTCATATGTTTACATTTGAGATCATCTCTCATTGGCCGCTCCGATCGCATAGCAAACGGCCACTCTGATTGGCCGTTCGCCACGATCTGTGATTGGCTGTGTCCAAGGGACACAGCCAGCACAGAATTTCCCCGCTGCACGCACGGGAGCGCACGCGGGGAACGTCTTAAAGACATGCCGTCAATTGACGGCCTGTTGACAAATTAGATCCGTGCTAGAGCCGTCATTCGACTATAGCGCGGATCTCAACTGGTTAAGGTAAAAAGCCTTCCATGGTCAGCTCCCCCCAGCACCCTGAGATATATCTCAATTCAGCAATGTGCCAAAGAGCAGTAGAGCTATTTCTCTCCCTCCTCACAGGACATGGAGGCAGGAGTGGAAGCCTTTGGCTCCTGCTGCTGTCAATGAAAACCTGTGAAGAGGGAGTGGGAGTTGGGGTCGAGCCAGGGGCGGACTGACCATTGAGTCACTCGGGCACTGCCCGAGGGCCCCATGCCACTAGGTGGCCCCATCAGGGTTGCCAGACTCAGTAAAACCAGGAACAGTATGTAAAAATCTGTGTTTTTTTTACATCTGTCCCTGATATGTCCGAAACTGACATGCTTTTGATGTAAAAATCCAGAGATGTTAGCTGCCCTGCCTCCTGGCGTGGTGGCCATCTGTAAGCCCGGGGGCCCCATAATATTCTATTGCCCGGGGGTCCCATGAGTTGTCAGTCAGTCCACCCCTGGGTCGAGCTGTGTTGTTTGTGTCAATAAAAGCACACAGCATGTTTTTGAATCAATGCTATTCTCATGTATAAATTTAATTCTAGTATCCTTTGTGATTTTTTTGCAGTTTTGATACTTCAAATCACATTAGCTGTCTTTTGTTTTTCCTGTTTGTAACTTACGGAACTAATAAAATATCTTTGATCTACCAGAACATTTCTTCAGGATCAGCTACACATATATTGCAAACAAGGGGCAGCAAGTGTCAAAACAAAACCATCTTGTGGAAGGCATTTGTCTTTAGGTTTTTCCCTGCATAGCCTAGAGTGCGTTAGATCAAGCCATTATCGGGAAATAGTTTCTTTGCACAGAAACCTCAAAGAGGGACATTTTGGGCCCTCTGTTGGATGATGACAGCATATATTCGAGATGTTTCTCCTTGCATTGGAGAGAAGAGAAATGTCTCCCTTGTTGCCTTCCTACATTTTTTTTACTTCCTCGCTGCCAGAACCTCAACACTCCCCCTTCTTCTAACTGCCAACAAGATTTTTCATTTATATTTTCTGCTACCTGCTTTTTCTCTCTGTTGTTGTAGAGCAGACATCATGTGGCAGTAGGTTTTTCCTACAGCTATGCCTCCAGTACAAGCAATCAAGACACCTGCACTGCCACCATCCAAAAGGGACCTCTTTTGGATGGTGGCAGTAAATCCCCCAAGATTTCCTTCATTAATAAGGTATGAGAGAAATGCCCCACCTTGAAGCCTCCCACCAATATTCTCCTCCTCTCTGCCAGTACCTCATCACTACTTTTCCTTCTTACCACCATCACCCCAACGCTCATCCTTCTCACCTCCAGCACCTCAACTCTCCTTACATTCCCTTTCTGCCTTCTGCTTCATGACATTTCACATGCTGGCGGAGGGTAAGAACGGCCTTCTATACAAAGTAGTGGGAGCTGGTATTGGCCTTCTAGGCAAAATAATAGTGACTGAGTACCTGACACTGGTTTAGCATAGGCTACAAAAAGTGATAAATTATGTGTTAGGCAAAGCTGGCATGATGATGCTGAGCATGGGTGCGTTTCTTTTTTATGCTTCTACAGCTGCATTGCAAAGGCCTGTAATTTGGGGAAAGTTGCCTCAAAAAAATTTCAACTCCTCATAGCCAGTTGACAGGAATATATGGGAATAGCGGAGAAGAAAAAATGTAGGAGCAGCACCATAAAGACAACTGACTGCTCTGCACCCTTAAAGAAGAGGAGGAGGAAATGGGAGCATGAGCAGCACAGGCTATGTGCCTTTGAGTAGGAAGAGGAAAAGCGCACATTAGCAGATTCAAAATAAATGGTTGCTATGCGCCCTTGATAGAGAGTTAAGGTGCATTATCAAGCCAAAATAAATGACCGCTATGCACACTTGAGGGGGCAGAAGGAGGAAAATAACACATTACCAGGCTAAAAAAAAGGCAGATATGCACGCATGAGAAGAAGATCAAGGGACAGGAACTTTCCGACTTAATTGCATGGGAGGGGTGACAGCACCAGAAATCTGGGAAAATAAAAACACAGATGTTATGCACCACAAGATGGGAGGAGAAAGACAAGGGCAGATTAGCAGCACCCTTTGTCTTCTCAATTACTGTATATGTTTGGGGACAAGTAAGTGTGTACAGGGATCACAGAATGCAGAACAGAACTGTCAAGTGCAGTAATGGACATCTTTACTAGTTTATTACAATGATAGGAAATCCACAAAAATATATGTACTGGTAGAGCAAATATGGATAGATTGGATCATCAGTGCTCTTAATATCAGAATTAATGAACTCCATGATTGTCCATATATTACACACTTGTATATTTAAGTGATCTTAGTTATTCTTTTGGGAATAGATCAGCTCATCTCTAATTTTTCTAAATAAAGCATTTTATGTGTAGATAGGTTTCTAGTCAGCTGACATTATTTGCTACCTTTGTGCAACAATTCTTGAAATCCAGCATGTCAGCTGATTAAAACGTTCCACTGTAGTTAAATCTCACATGAAAGGTCTTAGTCTTATACCATCAGGTGTTGCTGGGCATTGTGACAGGCATGCATCTTCTATCTAAAACCTTGTTGAGGATTTAGCCACCCTAAAGGATCTCTGGAGTAGGATTACTCAGCTTAATTTTCTTTATCTTGGTTTACAAAGTCAAAAAAAGAGAGATCTTGGCTTTAAGAGAATTAATAACCACTCTTCCTGCAGAAAGATTACTGAAATCAATGATGTGATTAGGATTGTAAATAAGAAGTACAAGATGACGCCATTACAATCAGTCTCCAGTGCTAACGGGAAGATGTGTGAGTCTTACTGATGGGCTTATGGCTAAACATTAAAGTCAATACGGAACAATCTCACAGATTAATTACGAATCTTGATTAGGGTTATTTGTGATAGAGGACATTGCTTTCTATGTTCCCTGTGGGTTTCCTTGGTAATTGCAGTTGTGAGAAAACAGGGATGTTACAGTTGGGTTAGTAAATTTAAACAAGTGAGGTGTGAGTGGATCAGAAAAATAGGTCGAGCACAGTAACAGAATGCTCTCAATGCCAAATAAATGATGCAGACAAATTGGGAGCAGCTCCTAACAAGTAAAGTGAACAGGAGTTGTTCAGCTGGATTGTATTAAGTCTCAAGACTGTCATTTTACCAAGCAGTTTACAAAGATTTACTAGTAATTAAAATACACATGGACATTGCCCATTATTAGTTATCGTTGACGGGTGACATTCTAATAGACAGTATAACTAAATGCCAAAGAGGTAATTTGTTACAGTTGTGCTTGTATAGTATGCTCATCTTCATAAAGATTGTCATAAACACTTTAGAATTCTATTGTTCCTCTGCATGACAGAAGTCGTGTGAGTGACAGATTAATGCACCTGTTGGGACTAGGCAGATACATGTGCTGCATGGAGGAGGGCGGCACTGAGGTTGGAGTGTCTATACTATATCACTTACTATCACTCTGTCCTCAGTAAATGTTCAGCTGTGCAACCCCTCAGACTCTGTCAGCTGTGCAACCCACAGCAACAGAAAACTCATCTGCGACCTCATACTGTTGCTATCCAGGAGACAGCTGAACGTAAACAAAGAGGTGAAGATGCTGGTGACATCATTGTCCAAATGTGCACATTGCCCTATTTCAGTACTAATGTGTTGCCTTGTCAGGAGTTCATGTGTAATCTCCATTAGCAGATATCTATCTATCTATCTATCTATCTATCTATCTATCTATCTATCTATCTATCTATCTATCTATCTATCTATCTATCTATCTACGTATGTATCTATATAGATATAGATATCTATAGATATATATTTATTTGTATGATATGATATAGCAATGAAGCAACAGTTTGGACCAAACTTTAGCTGTTTGGGCATTCTGACAAATCACCAAAATTTTGCTAGCATTACTCCCTGTTCTGTGGGATCCAAGTTTCATATATAGAAGTTGTATTTCTACTGCTTCTATAAATGATAAATTCCCACTGTCAGTGATTCCTAAGGAAGCAGTGAGTGCTGGCACCTGCTGCATCCTTAGCAACCACCACTATCACTGGATCATTGCTTTCTCAGCATTAAGGTAAAAAAAAAAACTTCTGCGAGCAGCTCCCTCCCAGCCCCCAACAATGATACTCTCTCCTCATAAGCCATGGAGGCAGCAGTGGGAGCCAACAGCCTGTGAGGGAAGAGCAGGGAGCAGGGCTGAGCCGGACACACAGAACATGGCTCAGGATCGAGTCTGTTTGAGTGCCCCAATAGCAAGCGGTGGCACCAGTGGAGGAAATAAAAAGAGGAGGATCAGGACTGTTCTGTTCAAAACCACCCTGGCAAGGCACCCCCATTATGTTGATGGTATGTTGATTGGTTTGATTTAGGAGGGGGGTGAACACTCACTCCCCCTTTCCTGGCCAGGCAGGCTGCATGCTTGATTTAACCACCTGCCTACTGGGCACTTTTGCCCCCTTCCTGTCCAGGCAAATTTTCAGGATTCAGCACTTTCACACTTTGAATGACAAATTGCGCGGTCATGAAACACTGTACCCATATGACATTTTTATAACGTTTTTCCACACAAATAGAGCATGGTGGGGTTAAAAATATTGTCGGTGCCTTTTTACTGTTTATTTAAATTATTGTTGAGTGGGGAGTGTTTTTTTTTTTGCTGATTACAGGGCAACATTAAGTTGCATGTCCAGGAAAGGGATCATCTTTAAAAAAAAAATTGGGGGAACCCTGCTTTCTATATTGCTTGGGTCATCCTTCAAATCCATACCAGACACTATGTAAGGATAAAGGTCTGGTATGGATTTTTAAGGGGGATCCCACACTTTTTTTCTTAAGGCTCGGTTCACACCTATGCAAATTTAATGCGCATTTCCCCGCATCCAATTCGCATAGCAGGAGGATGTGACTGGCTATCTATGGAGCTGGTTCACAAATCTCTGCAGCAGGTCCGGTATGGTGTGCCGGAAAAAAGAGTGCCTTTTTTGGTGCTTTTCATGTCTGAATTCAGCCCAAAATTCAGGCTAAAATCGGACCTGAAACAGTGAACCAGCACGCAACGGACCCCTGCTGTGCGACGGATGCGGCGATAGTGTGAACCGAGCCTTAAAGCATGTTTGTCAAAAATGTGTACTGTGCCTTAAGATAAAAAAAGGCATGGGGTCCCACTTAAAATCTTTGCCAGATCCTTACCTAGTGGAGAAGGGTCTGGTATGGATATAGAGGGCCCAGGCATAAAACAAACAAAAAAAATGAAGTCCCCCCAAATGCATACCAGACTCTTATGCAGGAATGTAGCCTAGCTGACCTGGAAAGAAGGGACATGATTATCCATACTCCCCTCTTGAACCATACCAAGACGTGTACACGCAGCAACATGTACAATTATGATATAAATCCTATGACAATCATCTTGTCATGTAAATTAATTTGTAAATTCATCACTAGTCATGACAAAAGACAGTTGAATGACCTACCAACAAAAAAACAAGACCTGTGTCAACCCTTTTTCACCAGCTACTGAATGTAAAAAAAAAAACGTTTGGGAATGTGGCTGACGTCATTAACCAATTATGGGAATGAAATGCCTGCCAACTTGTTTACCATGTGAAACCAGTGGGTGAGCAGAAGCTGTCATTTAGTGGTAATAGTAATACCACCACTAAATGAATGACTTCTGGCTGCACTAGCCAGAGGTTCAGACAGAATGGTGAACAACTGTCATAAGAGTTTAGATTTATTTTTGTATTTTTTTGTGACAATATAAAAAAAATGTTTAATGCAAAATATGCATAGGTATATAATATTATAAGTCAAAGGCTAATATATGAAAACAAAATAGGCGAATTTTTGGCTAATATATGGGCTTTAGGAACATAACATATGGATGGGGTTCTGCAACAGCAATAGAGCAAAACACGCTTATTTCCAGATTGTGGGGTTCAGTAACTAGAATTAGGAAAAATATATTCCAGTCAGTAAATCTTTCATTATTAGTATGTTTTCTTGGAATACTTATACCAGCATTTAAATTATCACATAAATATATCCTGATAATGAGACCTTTCAGTCAACAGACACTCAAGCATAATTAGAATCACTTTCAAAATGCTATTTCTGATTGTTGTATAGCAATTGAACAAACACAATTTAATTTCAAAGACACGTCTATACAGTGCAGGTTAAACTTCATCACTCACAAAACTTTTAGAAGAAAATATAATAAGGAAAATAGCAAATCTCATTCGGAAGATGTAGATGTGATGTAAAATTAATTTGTTATGGTCCAAATGTATTGCTTTCAACATTTTAAACTTGTAGGATATAAGTCAATCCAAAAAAATATGTAATCCAAAAAAGGTGTGCTGCCCCTTTAAATATTGCTAAATCATCTCATGTTACATAAACGTGAAACAACAAACAATATCAATAAATACAGTATATAATCTGTAGATACTTCAATAAACATATTTCATGCAATGTGAATACATTAAGAAGTAACACTGCGATTAATCATCAGAAGACATCCAGTGCTGGTATAGTGTCAACATGGGAAACATATGTGCTTCAAGGCACCTCCCACTGGTGTTACACAATCCTTGCCAGAAGGATGGATTCCACAGAGAGAGATTACCATGTGCCTATCTAGCTTGCAGCTATGATGGGTTTCACAACCACGTTTAAACAGTAATCCTAAATGCTACAGAAAAGATATAAAAACAAACAAATCCCATAGTGTAGTACTTAAAGTGGTTGCATAAAATGCATGAAGGCTCTTTGCACCCCCATCTACCCCCCTCCAGGACCCCCTTATTCTTATCTGAGCCCAATCTTGATCCAGTGATGTGCATGAGAATCAATGCTCTCTTGGCTCTCTTACTTCTCATTGGCTTAGAGACAGCAGCAGGAGCCATTGAGGAGTGGGGTGGAGCTAAGCCATGCTCTGTGTGTCTGTGTACATACATGAGTACCCCATAGGAAGCAGCTTGCTATGTGGACACTCAGTAGAAGTGAGAAGCCAGGAGCGCCAGTGGAGACTTTAGAAGAGGAGACGTGGGGCTGCTCTGTGCAAAACCATTGCACAGAGCAGGTAAGAATAGCATGTTTGTTATTTTAAAGGAAAATAAAAACAATAGTTTAGTATCACTTTAAAAACAAAAGCCAAGGTTATTTAAAATTGCACTTACAGGAAGAGAAGACAGATCGGCATGTATACAATGATTGGCACATCCCAACATCAGCATGCGTGATGACGTCACATATTTGGACCACACAATGTTTTTTTCCTACACAGGCATCATCAGGGTAAAAAGGCATCCAACCAAAAATCATCAACAATCTTACTGGATACAATTATGTTCACATGGTAACTTTTTGATTCATACGTGAGTTTCAGAAATCAATTTAATTCAATTTAATCAACAGCTGCAAGTCTTTTTGGAGATGTCTCTACCAGCTTTGCACATCTAGAGAGTGACATTTTTGTCCATTCTTCTTTGCAAAATAGCTCAAGCTCTGTCAGATTGGATGGAGAGCGTCTGCGAATAGCAATTTTCAAGTTTTGCCACAAATTCGCAATTGTATTTAGGGCTGGACTTTGACTGGGCCATTCTAACACATGAGTATATTTTATTGACATTTTCAGAATTAAATACAGAACATTAAATATACATAAATTGTAAAATATGTAAATCACAGAGAATATTCCTCAAACGAAATTTCAATGTTATATAGATATATTCTAAGTCTAAAGAAGATAAAAGTAAAGAGAGGAAGAGGGAAAGGGATGGAAAGGGAAGGGAAAAAGAAAAGAGAAGAGAGGGAAAAAACAAAAAAAATCTTATCAAGATTATAATAGAAGGAGTATCGGGAGAGGGTATAGTAGAATGTTCTCACAGGGAAGCATTTTTTAATAAATGAAACTCAGCGGAATTTTTATAGTGTAACCAACAAGCCCATTTGTCATAAAAGGTGAATCTCTGGATTGGTAAATTAGTTCTTCCATTTCGGCTATGTGTCCGATTTTAATAAACCAGTCTGAGATGGTAGGAGGTGAAGGTTGTGTCCATCTAATAGGTATACAGAGCTTGGCAGCATTGATAAGGTGAAGCATTATCAATGTTTTATATATGTAATGAGGTAATGTGAAATCAGGGGTAAATGTTGTAATGTGTGAAATTAATCTATGGATTTCTTTCCAGAAGGGTTTAATCAGATCACATTCCCACCATATGTGCAAGAGTGTACCTTGAGCATAGTTACAACGCCAACATAAAGGTGAAATGTTTGCATTATATTTGTGAATACTGTTAGGAGTCCTATACTATCTAGAGTATAATTTATAGTTGTTTTCATGGGTTAATACATTTAAGGAACCCTTATGGATATGTTGAAAAATATGTTCCCAATCACCAAATGAGAAGGAAATGCCAAGCTCATTCTCCCATTTGAGATTCACTACGTCATCCTTGAGGCCATATGATGAGAAAAAAGAAGCATAGATTGTTGAGATATAGGGCCAGATTCAGTAAGAAGTTACGCGGCGTATCTCGAGATACGCCGCGTAACTTCTTAGATGCGCCGGCGTATCTTTTTTCTGTATTCAGAAAACAAGATACGCCGGGATTGAGCCAAGATATGAGCGGCGTAAGTCTCTTACGCCATCGTATCTTAGTTGCATATTTACGCTGGCCGCTAGGTGGCACTTCCGTGGATTTACGGGTCGAATATGTAAATTAGCTAGATATGCCAATTCACGGACGTACGCCCGGCCGTCGCAGTACTGATACGCCGTTTACGTAAGGCGATTTCAGGCATAAAGATATTCCAACAAAAAGATGGCGCAGCCAATGTTAAGTATGGACATCGGGACCGCGTCGAAATTTTACGTCATTTGCGTAAGCCGATTCAGAATGGGGCTGGGCATAAGTTACGTTCACGTCGTTTTCATTGACTATTTGCGATGTGATTTGGAGCATACGCACTGGGATACGTCCACGGCCAGCGCATGCGCAGTTCTTTTGGCGCGTCATTTACGTGGGGTCACCGTTAATTTAAATACAACACGCCCCCTACCTGCCTAATTTGAATTGTGCGCGGATACCATTTACGCTACATCGACGCAACTTACGGAGCAAGTGCTTTGTGAATACAGCACTTTCCTGTAAAAGTTGCGGAGGAGTAACGTAAATAGGATACGTTACGCCCGCACAAAGATACGCGCTCTTACATGAATCTAGCCCTAAATGTTTGAGTTGAAGTTTTAAGACATAAGATCTCGAAAGGAGTTTTGTGTCTAGACCATATGGAATTCCTTCCAGTTTTACACAAAAATCGTTTTATCAGTTCATACTCAGTAGGAGGCATAACAACATCAGGGTGGGTAAGTAGAAATGAATCGAGTGTGATAAGGTTACCTTTGTCAAAAAAGGATGCAGCTCTAATCGAGTTGATGAATGCAGAATCAGATGTGTTAACAACAGAGTATTTCAAGGAAATTTCAGGATTGAAATTTATAGGATTTGCGGGGCCATATAAGGAGGAGAAATGTAAGTTCTTACATAGAGTTCTAAAAATTTGTAAGGTGGTGCCTATAAGAGGGTGCCTCATTTCCCTGTAGAAACCTTATCAGGTGAAACACCGCGTCGGATGGAAGCTCCAGTATCAGACTCAGCCACTACATAGCAGACTGCATACTGCAAAGAGATACGTCTCAGATAGATATTGGATACCTTTTAACTGTTGTGTCTATGGAAAATGTGATTGCCAAATCTTGATGTCCACAGCAACACTTAAATAAAGAGGATTCTATGAACTTTTTAAACTTATTGCGCTATGAAGCCCTCTTCTTCCTTTAATTGCATTTGCTGACCATTTCATCTCCGGGAGAGCTGCAAATGAGCGGAGCTGAGCAGAGTGTGAATTCGCCTTGGGACCTGTGAAGACGGACCCTCTTCCCCTGCACCCCTCCGGTTTAACCACTTGAGTCCCTGCATATAGTCAAATGAAGGCGGCAAAGGGGATCTGAATATCCCAGCCGCCGTAATTTTACGGCATCGTGTTCTCCGGCCACTGGAGGTGCGTGCACGCACCCGGCGCATCCCCGAGATCCGTCAGGTACCCGCCGATTGGCAGTTTTAGAGCAGGGACGTGGAGCTCTGTGTGTAAACACAGAGCTCCACCACCTGTCAGGGAGAAGAGACTGATGCTGTGTCCTTTGTACATAGGGACACAGCATTGGTCACCTCCCCAGTCAGTCCCCTCCCCCCACACAGTTAGAACACACCCAGGATACACATTTAACCCCTTCCTCACCCCCTAGTGTTAACCCCTTCCCTGCCAGTCACATTTATACAGTAATTAGTGCGTTTTTATAGCACTGATCGCTGAATAAATGTGAATGGTCCCAAAAATGTGTCAAAAGTGTCCGATGTGTCAGTCGCAATATCGCAGTCCTGACAAAATTCGCAGATCGCCGTATTACTAGTAAAAAAAAAAAAAAAAATTGTCAGAATTCTATCCCTTATTTTGTAGCCACTTTAACATTTGCGCAAACCAATTACTATATGATTTTTGCGATTTTTTTTTTTACCAAAACTAAGTAGAATACATATCGGCCTAAACTGAGAAAAAAAAATGGGATTTTTATTATAGCAAAAAGTAAAAAATATTGGCCCAGATTCAAAGAGCGATTACGCCTGTCTAACTGGTGTTAGACAGGAGTAATTTCAAATTTTGCGCGCCGTATCACTAGTTTGAATCCTCAAACCATGATACGGCGTTGTTGGGCTTCGATCTGACAGGCTTACGTCTTCGTATGCCTTCGGATCTACGCTGCGATCTTTTTGCGGCCGCTGGGTGGAGTTTGCGTCGTTTTCAGCGTCGGGGTATGCAAATTAGCTTTTTACGGGGATCCACAAAGTTACGAGCGTCGTTCGCAATTGCGTATGTCATTTTTTCGCTACGTAAAGTTAAACCAGCTATTAGCTGGTCTAACGTTACGCGGCCCATGTTAAGTATGGCCGTCGTTCCTGCGTCGACTTTCAATTTATTTTTTATTTTTTGCGTAAGTCGTCCGGGTATGGGAATGTCCGTAAACGACGCTACTCAAAAAAAAATGACGTAACGACGTGATTTCGCGCAATGCACGGCGGGAAATTTCTGAACGGAGCATGCGCAGTTTGATCGCCGCGGGGACGCACTTAATTTAAATGCCTCACGCCCCCTATTCGCGTAGTTTGATTCCGCCGGGAGAAATACACTACGCCGCCGTACCTTACGGGCCAAAATCTCTCTGAATTCCTCCTAGAGCCAGGTAAAGTACGGCGGCGTAGAGTATCTCTGATACTCTGCGGGAATCTAATTCTTGCTGAATCTGGCCCATTGTGTTTTTTTTTCAAAATTGTCGCTCTTTTTTGTTTATAGCGCAAAAAATAAAAACCGCAGAGGTGATCAAATACCACCAAAAGAAAGCTCTATTTGTGGGAAAAAAAGGACGTCAATTTTGTTTGTGAGGCACGTCGCACGACCGCGCAATTTTAATTTAAAGCGACGCAGTGCTGAAAGCTGAAATTTCGCCTGGGCAGGAAGGGGGTATATGTGCCCAGTAAGCAAGTGGTTAAAGAATCCTTACCTTGTGCCTGCATGATCTCTTTTTACAGGGCTCCATCTTTTCTGGTAAAGGGCCAGATCGCCCAAATTTTTATCTTGTGTTCCTGCATATTGAAGTTTTATTACTGTGTGGAAGATCCAGCTATATTGTCTGCCAAGCCAGCGATTCATCGTTTTCATTTAGATCAGTGGACTCTATGTTTGTAACATCTGAGAACTTTTATTTCTTGATTGCTTTCAAATGGATACATTGATTTATTTTACTCTGTTTGTCACATTCATTTTTGGGTGTTGTTTCACAGTATATATCTAATATATATTTTTGGGGGTTGCGCTATATTTCTCTCCATTACCAATACTATAAGAATGTGAGAACTAGTGACAAGTGGGATTTGCACTGTATGTTTTTTAGTTTCACATATAGAGTGATACCTGTGTGGTATTATCAAAATATTAATATTTTTACTATATATGCACATTTAATGTTTAGATTGTTTTAGAGCTGCACAGTTGATTGTTTGATGAATTGATACACATTTAGGATTGTGATTGGTGTCAGCAGCTATTATAGTTTTTCCAATATCACGTTATAGAAGTTGCGTGTAGGTTTTCATTTCAATCTATCTATTTAGTTTAGTCTAAACTTGAATCTCATCTCTGCTCATTAGTACATTCAGAACACCAGCAGGCTTTGCATTTTTGTGTGTTTATTTCACTATTCTTGGTGGACAGCCTAGCCTACTATCATGTTCAAAGCCAAAGACAGTGTGTGGTGCTTTAATTGTCCACAACAACAATAACTGCACCAAACATTCATACACGATACCCCACAAAATAGTTGAGCAAGTATGCTTTCATTTTCAATTAATAATTTGTAAAGAAATACTATATGACAACATTCTAGTGTATACAGATATAAACCATTATTCGATCTTTGCTACAATCTGCTTTTTTGTGTGTATATTTTTAAAAGACCCTATTAACTGTTGCCAAACAATTAACTTTAACAAAAACCTTTCCATAAAATTAAAAGTGCATTTAAAATGTTATGCATGTTTTTTTCCCAAATAACTTCTTTAAAAGTTTTATATTTTTACAAGAAAGAAAGAAAGAGAAAACAAAACACAATAAAACAGCAGCAGCCATACATACCCACAGAACAATATTAAGAAGTAGCAAGCACATTGCATATAAATGTATTGAAAATATAACAGACTGTACACAGTGGTACTCAGCCTCCTCTACGCACACATTTTTTTGAAGAAGGAGCGACTGGCCAGCCTACGCTGACATATCTTACATACGCCGGCGTAGCGTGGGCGCACTTTTCGTCTGGACACATGTTGCTGCTCTCATTGATTAGGCATTCAAATATGCAAATGAGGGAAATACGGCGATTCACAAACGTACGTTACGTGTGCCCGGTGCATGCTACGCGAGGTGTGTGTAAGTTTTACATCCGGTGTAAAGTTTTTCCCCATAGATGAGGCGCAACCTAGCAATAGACAAGCAAAGGTCTGCACCAGAGAACACAGGCCGGCGTATTGGTCGTACGTTACATTCACGGCGTACGTGGTGATCCGACATAGCTTAGGCATTTGTCCCGGCGTGGTTGTGAGCATGCGCATAAGGGTGCTATTTCATGCGTTCACATCACGGCTACGTCACGGTGCATGCGCAGTTCTTAAAACACTGCACCATGCTCGGACCATCATTTGCATGCTTACGTTCACCTACGCCGGCAAGCACCTTCGAAACTTACGCCACATCGACGCAGCATTGGGAGCAATAGCTTGCTGAATGCAGTGTTTGCCTCTCCGCGCTGTGTCGGTGTAGCGTACATCGCTTGCAATACGGCGGCGTAATGTGCGCCCAACTCTCTGTGAATCTGGGCCACAGTGTTTACCACCGCTGGTCAGCTGGCACTTCTATCTGCAGCTGTTTTTACTCCCAGGAGGCTTCCCGCTGGACATTATAGATTCATTGATAAGCCTGTTGTTTTCTTCCATCTTGTAGGAGTTTTTAACCCGTCCTTGTCATTAAAGTAGGAAAGATGTTGGGGGTAGTGGCGCTGTCACTAGTATGTTGTTGTATTGAGCCAGTGCTCAGCCGTAACTGGTTAGTGAGTGGCTCTAATAGGACAACATTCCCTTATTGGATAATATATAAATGAGTGGCAGTAAATGCCTACTAATGAAAAAAGGGGGTGGGTCTGTGTGTACAAGAGTGGTAGTAGCCTCTATAGACCACTGGAGGTGGTGAGTTCCCTTATGTTGAAATGGTATGTAGATAGATAATTCTACAATGTATCAGATTTATGTTGACCGCACCATACTTTACCACAATGTAAATAATATAATGAAGGCCTAGGCAAACCTAAATAAGTACATACAATCACCACAATCTTAACTAGTTGCCGACCGCCCGCCGTCATATTACTGCGGGACGGTGGCACTGCTGGGCGAGAGCACGTAGCTCTACGTCCTATCTTTTTTGGCCACTAGGGGGTGCGCGCGCGCCGCCGGCGGCCCGCGCGCGCACCCTCCGCACGCCCCCGAGTCCCGCGCGCGTGCCCGGCGGGCGCGATCGCCGCCGGGCACGCGCGCACGTTCGTTACAGAGCGGGGAGCGGGAGGTATGTGTGTAAACACATTCCGCTCGTTCCTGTCAGCGGGGGAAACGCTGATCTCCCGTTCATACGATGTATGAACGGAAGATCAGCATTTCCCCCTAGTGAGTCAACCCCCCCCATACAGTTAGAACACACCAGGAACACACTTAACCCCTTCCCTGTCCCATAGTGTTAACCCCTTCACTGCCAATGGCATTTTTATAGTAATCCAATGCATTTTTATAGCATTGATCGCTATAAAAATGCCAATGGTCCCAAAAATGTGTCAAAACTGTCCGATGTGTCCGCCATAATATCGCAGTACCGAAAAAAATGCTGATTGCCGCCATTACTAGTAAAAAAAAAAATATTAATAAAAATGCCATAAACTACACCCTTTTTTGTAAACGCTATAAATTTTGCGCTAACCAATCAATAAACGCTAATTGCGATTTTTTTTTACGAAAAATATGTAGAAGAATATGTATCGGCCTAAACTGAGGAAAAAAAATGTTTTTTTATTTATTTTTTGGGGATATTTATAATAGCAAAATGTAAAAAATATTGCATTTTTTTCAAAATAGTCGCTCTATTTTTGTTTATAGCGCAAAAAATAAAAAAAGATGATAAAATACCACCAAAAGAAAGCTCTATTTGTGGGAAAAAAAGGACGCCAATTTTGTTTGGGAACCACGTCGCACGACCGCGCAATTGTCAGTTAAAGCGACGCAGTGTCGAATCACAAAAAGTGCTCTGGTCTTTGGACAGCAATATGGTCCGGGGCTAAAGTGGTTAAACGCAAAAAAATCATGTCATAGAATAGTCCATGTATCATAAATAAAGTAAGTGAATATAGGTGATGTGGAGTTCAAGGTGCACCTATATAGATAGGTGATTGTGCGAGGTACATCAGGTGTTTAACGCAGTGGGTCCGGTGCTCCCCCTTATGGGTCCCCACTCACCAGAGGCACTCACCCCTGCTGGGGTAGGATGCGTATCAGACAGGCGGCTGCTCCTACGGTAGCTCCTTTTCCTGGATTACTGGTGTATCTCCTGGATTCCTGATGTATATCCTTAGTGTAAGGCCTCGTACACACGATCGGACATATCCGATGAAAACGGTCCGCGGACCATTTCCATCGGATATGTCCGATCGGGAGTTTGATCCGATGGCGTGTACACACCATCGGATCAAATTCCCCGCCGCCGGACGGCGCGGTGACGTGGCGGTGACGTTGACGCCGCCACGTCACCGCACCAGGAAGTAAAACACTTCCGCGCATGCGCCGAATCCATTCGGCAGCGGCGCGGCGGCGGTGGGGGACGACATGTCTGCTGGTAAGTGTACTAACCAGCAGACATGTCGGGCGGACAGATCCCCACCGGATAGATTTCAAAGCTTGCTTTGAAATCTGTCGGGTGGACAAATCTGTCCGCTAGCCCATACACACGAGCGGAGATGTCTGCTGAAACGGTCCATCGGACCGTTTTCAGCGGACATACCCCCTCGTGTGTACGCGGCCTAAGTGATTGGTGGTTAAGGTTCAATTGATTCTCTGGGTTCCTCCAAAGTAAAGAAAAAAGGCCTCCATAGCGTAGTACGTTAAAAGTGTAAAAGTTTTATTAGCACCACCAATAAGGGCGTGCAATAAACATGGGCACAGATGCAACAAAATAAAAGACAGAAAATGATGACAGCAGGCTGGAAAGTAGTCCGGCGCAGCCAGCAGTAGAAAAGACAAAAATAAAATAACAAATATATAAAAACAGATTAACTGCAGCCTATGTCCTAGAAGGACATGGGCACTACGAGTACACTGCACTAAGATTATCCGATGTGTAGTTAAACCAGCATGGGAATGGCGTTCGTTCCATGTACAATCAGCTGGCTAACCCGGAAGTGCGTGTAGGTGTGCGTGTGTCCGCTTTACGCACGTTTCGTGTTGGTTACGTCTTCTGAAGCGGGTACACGCATACCGTAGCTTGCTGCATAAATAGAGGACGTCACCATGGTAACTTGCAGACGCTCGATCGCGTTAACCAATCAGGTGGAGAGTGGCAGGTGAGATATCCTATCGTGTGGTTAGACCTTCCGTCTTGTAGGGGCGTGTTACACGGCTACCATTTACCCAATCCAACAGTAGGTGTCTGGGTTTTGGTCCAATCGTATGGAACCAATATAAACCGAATGGCTAAACTGGTTACCATGTTATAGTCCCTAAATGCAGCGGTCATAACAGGAAATATGATCAGTCATTACTATCATTCAAAATAGCTATATATAAGGGGATACATTTTCTGCATAGATCATTAAAAGTTGATAGCATATCCGCTGCAGTGTATTAATGAACTGATACAGTGTCACATTTAGTGGGTGTAAAACATCTTGTGATTAATGTGATTACTGTGTGAAAAACATGCGCAGTGGCATATGTGAATTTAATATTGTTGTCCTCGTGAACAAAAGTGTCCTTTGTAGGCAATGGAACAAAGTGATTAACCACTTGTCACCCGCCCGCCGTCATATGACGGTCATATAACTCCATTGTCCTGACTGCACGTCATATGACGTGCAGTCATAGAAAGTTGCTAGGGGCGCGCGCGCGCACCCGTCACATCACTGGGACCCCCGTGCGTGTGCCCGGCGGCCGCGATGGTCGCCGGGCACACGCGATTGCCGAGTAACTGAGCTGGGACGTGCAGCTCTGTGTGTAAACACAGAGCTGCACGTCCCTGTCAGGGAGAGAGGAGACCGATTGTGTCCCTTGTACATAGGGACACAATCGGTCACCTCCCCAGTCAAAGTTAGAACATAAACTAGGAGAAACATTTAACCCATTCCCCGCCCCCTAGTGGTTAACCCCTTCCCTGCCAGTTACATTTATACAGTTATCAATGCATATTTATAGCATTGTTCACTGTATAAATGTAAATGGTCCCAAAAATGTGTCAAAAGTGTCCGATGTGTCCACTATAATGCCCCATCGCCGCCATTCCTTGTAAAAAAATAAATAAAAAAAATCATAATTATGTCCCGTATTTTGTAGGTAATATAACTTTTGCGCAAACCAGTCACTATACGGTTATTGCGATTTTATTTTTTACATTTTTTTAACAAAAATATGTAGAAGAATACGTATCGGCCTAAACTGAGATAAAAAATGTATTTTTTTTTTTTTAAATTGGATATTTATTATAGCAAAAAGCAAAAAATATTGTGTCTTTTTCAAAATTGTCGCTCTTTTTTTGTTTATAGCGAAAAAAAAAAAAAAAAAACGCACGGTCGATTAAATACCACCAAAAGAAAGCTCTATTTGTGGGGAAAAAAGGACGCCAATTTTGTTTGGGAGCCACGTCGCACGACCGCGCAATTGTCAGTTAAAGCGACGCAGTGCCGGAAGCTAAAATTTTGTCTGGGCAGGAAGGGGGTGTAGGTGCACAGTAGGCAAGTGGTTAAATAAAAATATATATAGTGTGTGATACTGCAGAAAAATCTACAGTTACAGTCAAGTTACAATAGTCTGTATAAGTATACCCTATATACCCCTACAAGACGGAAGGTCTAACCACACGATAGGATATCTCACCTGCCACTCTCCACCTGATTGGTTAACGCGATTGAGCGTCTGCAAGTTACCATGGTGACGCCCTCTATTTATGCAGCAAGCTACGGTATGCGTGTACCCGCTTCAGAAGACGTAATCAAGACGAAACGTGCGTAAAGCGGACACACGCACACCTACACGCACTTCCGGGTTAGCCAGCTGATTGTACATGGAACGCACGCCGTTCCCATGCTGGTTTAACTACACATCAGATAATCTTAGTGCAGTGTACTCGTAGTGCCCATGTCCTCCTAGGACATAGGCTGCAGTTAATCTGTTTTTATATATTTGTTATTTTATTTTTGTCTTTTCTGCTGCTGGCTGCGCCGGACTACTTTCCAGCCTGCTGTCATCATTTTCTGTCTTTTGTTTTGTTGCATATGTGCCCATGTTTATTGCACGCCCTTAGTGGCGGTGCTAATAAAACTTTTACACTTTTAACCTCCCTGGCGGCGTTCCCGAGTCTGACTCGGGGTTAGATTTCTGTGCTGCGATCGGTAACCCTGAGTCAGACTCGGGCTCGCCTCGCAGCATCCACAGAGACTGTTTACTTACCTTCTCCGTGGATCCAGCGATGCATCCGCGCTGTGTGAGCGAGCGGGTGCTCGCTCGATTCACACAGCGTCCCCGCGCGCCGCCGGTCTCCGTTCCCTGCGACGTTACAACGCCAAATTCAAAAATGTAAACAAACACTATACATACAGTACACTGTAATCTTATAGATTACAGTACTGTATGTAAAAAATACACCCCCCCCCTTGTCCCTAGTGGTCTGCCCTGTGCACTACATGTCCTTTTATATAATAAAAACTGTTCTTTTTCCCTGCAAACTGTAGATTGCCCATAGCAACCAAAAGTGTCCCTTTATGGCAAAAATTGTTTTAGAGCAGCTAAAAAACAGCGATAATAAATCAGAATCACTTGCAGAATTTAGCGATATCAATTTGTGGGGAAATTCGTCATAAAAAAAAAAAAAAAAAATGACAGCAAAAATTCTGCAACTGAGCAAATTTCAGTGATTTTGATTTGATTACATTATTGAATATTTTTTACTATAATTATATTATTATTTGTTATCATTTTTTATAATTATTTATTATATTATAATTTTTAATAACAAAAAAAAAAAAAAATCATACCCGGGATGCCTATTGTTTGGATAGATTTAAGTGAGTTATTCCTAAGAATTACAAGCCTACAGTATAACACGCCAAATTCCCTTGCAAATAATGGTACCGCTTTCAGCACCTAAAATCTGAAAGAATCATACCGCCAGGGAGGTTAACGTACTACGCTATGGAGGCCTTTTTTCTTTACTTTGGAGGAACCCAGAGGATTAATTGAACCTTAACCACCAATCACTTACACTAAGGATATACATCAGGAATCCAGGAGATACACCAGTAATCCAGGAAAAGGAGCTACGACACGTAGGAGCAGCCGCCTGTCTGATACGCTTTCTACCCCAGCAGGGGTGAGTGCCTCTGGTGAGTGGGTACCCATAAGGGGGAGCACCGTACCCACTGCGTTAAACACCTGATGTACCTCGCACAATCACCTATCGATATAGGTGCACCTTGAACTCCACATCACCTATATTCACTTACTTTATTTATGATACATGGACTATTCTATGACATGATTTTTTTGCGTTTAAGATTGTGGTGATTGTATGTACTTATTTAGGTTTGCCTAGGCCTTCATTATATTATTTACATTGTGGTAAAGTATGGTGCGGTCAACATAAATCTGATACATTGTAAAATTATCTATCTACATACCATTTCAACATAAGGGAACTCACCCCCTCTAGTGGTCTATAGAGGCTACTACCACTCTTGTACACACAGACCCACCCCCTTTTTTCATTAGTAGGCATATACTGCCACTCATTTATATATTATCCAATAAGGGAATGTTGTCCTATTAGAGCCAATCACTAACCAGTTACGGCTGAGCACTGGCTCAATATAACAACATACTAGTGACAGCGCCACTACCCCCAACATCTTTCCTACTTTTTCACCATATACCCCCTTTTGGGAGTTATATTTAGGGGGGGCCGCAGTCACATATTCATACCTATCCTAGCACCCCTATTTAGACTATCCTAAGCGCATTTTTCCTTCCTTGTCATTAAAGTGCCTTGTTCTCTGCTTTAAAACCACTTTAGGTCACCATCTGTAGTTTTCCTCTTCAGCTCTCCCTCTGACAGCTACGTAAAAGGTTATAAAGGGAGACAAGGGAAAGGACAGAGGAGCTAGGCTAGCATAGACAGTACTTTGACACTTTTAAAAGAGGAGAGGACTATGACATACATGGTGGGAAGAGGTGTACTAGGGTTCATGGAATTTACAACACTGCAGGTAGGAATTTGAAATACAGTAAAACCTTGGATTGCGAGCATAATTTGTTCCAGAATCATGTTTGTAATCCAAAGCACTTGTATATCAAATTTTATTTTCCCATAAGAAATAATGGAAACTCAAATGATTTGTTCCACAACCATTTATTTATAAGTCCTTCAGTTTATAGTCCATATAAAAAGATTATTGCAATGTGATAAGTTGTATAACCATAAAATGTCCATCCACAAATGGCAGCCTTCCCAAAGGGATTAGAAGCAAAATCCAGCAAGAGCTACAGAGTATAAAAGAGAAGAGAGGAACCTCTAAATGTAGCAATATGGTTACAATTAATAAAGGTACAACATTTAGCAACTCACATGGTTGATGAATAAAAGAGGCACATATGCACACAGCATGTCCTAACAGACGGACAGGAGCCACACCACAGCCCCTGTTAAAACAATTCCTAGATGTGAGGTAACAACAATCTCTTTTACATCCAGAGCGCCATGTATGGACTGAGCCATAACTGTGGAGGTGAGCTGCATCCATTTTGCTACACTCTCAGCCCTCTAGCAGCCTCCTCCCCCCTCCATCTCTATACCTGCACTCAAACCCCATTGTCATTTCTGTTTCACCCTGTCAGCACAACAAGTGACCTAGACAGTACTATTTAATAACTAACCTAAGAGGGGAGAGGAAGAAGGGGAAAGAAAAAAAGGGAAAAAAAGGGAAAAAGACTCTGGGGTATCTGCAAATACAGCAGCTCATATGTGAGGTAATTTCCACTGGAGATAACCACATACTGCAGATCCCTACCAGGGGGGATATCACTAGGCTCTGTCAAATCTCCTCAGGACACTCTTCCACACTGAGAACCCCTGACTAGCCCTCACACCTGGCTAGATTAAGGTGACAGCATAAAGGATTAATATCATCTGATATTTTATCTTTCATCAATAGACTTTACACAATAGGATTCATTCCTTGTCTGAGGCCTCCCCAGCAATTCAATCTGAGTGGATACAATACACAGAGACAGGAAACTAGTGGTTTCCTCAGCATCGCTCCTCAAGACCCTCAGTCCATATTCCCCCCCCTGTCAGAGTACATTACAGCCTCTCAGATTAAGTCTACCACCTGAAGAAATATACACCACATAATTTTAAGGCTGCAATCTTAAGAGGAAAACTTTCATTCAACAATATCTTACTTAATCTGCAATAATCGCAAGTCACTTACTATAATTCATTTCAGGGATACTTTTTAAGGTGGCGACTTAGGGAAGACCCACCACTCACCGTCGGGTGTCTGATGACAAAATTTTTTTGAAGATCTTAGATCCCCCCCCCCCATCTACAGTAATGACACCCACTTATTATATTAAACAGGGACTCCACCTATAACAGATTTTGTCAGTTTTCACAGTTTGACTACAAGCCCTGGTACCCAGGTATGAACTGAGCACTAAAATATCATGCTCCTCCCAATGGTTGATTCAGGATACTTAATAAATCTGCCGACCCTAATATTCACTTAGCTTTGACTCATGTGGGTGTAAATATTCTGCTACACATTCAACACATGAAGGGAAAGTGAAACAAGAAGAACAAGAATACTATTAAAACTTTAGCCGTCGAGGAATCTCTTAAAAACATGGACTCCAAACTCCAGACACATACGCTGGAAATTACCGAAAATTCTATGTCTGTCAAACAAATCTCATCTCACCTGTTAGCCATCTCACCACCCCCTTCATCAGACTCTATATCACATACAGCGCTATACTCGTCTGTTGTTAAAGAAGGAATAATATCCACAATGTCGGGTCAATTAACCCCTTCTGAGGCCCCTTCTCAAAACCCTATCTACATCCATTCTAATACTGAACGCTCCCCTGAAGCCCCCTTCAATGTTACTGACTTATTCAACAGGATATCGGAAATGCTAGATAGGGGCCTCGCCCAGAACGCTGAAAGAATCACTAAGGACATCAGGGCCGACTTCCAAAGCCTTGGAAACAGGATTGAATCCATAGAACGGAAACTGGATCTTAATGTCTCTAGAATCGAACAAAATACTGACCACATACAACACCTGCAAGAACAACTGGAGGCGGCCCAGGCCAGAATAGATGATTTGGAGAACAGATCAAGGAGGGATAATTTCAGGCTCAGGGGGCTACCTGAGTCCATCACAGATGTACACTCAGCTATACAGGACATCATAAAAATCCTGATCCCATCCATGCCTATTCACAAAATGGAATTAGACAGAGCACATAGATCCCTAGGCCCACCAAGAAAAGACGGCTTACCGAGAGATGTGATAGTAAAGCCTCACTATTACTCCACCAAAGACGAGGTGATGAAAAAATCTCGACAACAAGAAAACCTTCAATATCAAGGTGCAACGATTCAAATATTTTCAGACATATCTCCCTACACCATTCAGAAGAGGAGAGCGATGAAACCACTACTTTCTGCCCTCATGAAAAAAGACATTAAATACAAATGGGCCTTCCCATTCGCCTTAAAATTCAACTATAACGGCAGACTCCACGTAGTACACAACTTTCAAGAAGGTGAAAGACTATTACTAGACCTGAAAATTATTTCACATGAACCAGCCATGGACACTTTACCACCGCAACAAACCTCAGCTAAAAGAAATACACCCAATAGTCCAACCTCAAATCCCTGGAATAGAGTCAAACACAGGAAAGTCTAAAATAACTCTACTAAACATGAACTGAAATGATTTAATCTTAGCTCCGGTGGTGTCCATATAAGTTGTTGTGTATTTTTTTTTCTTTTTTTTTTCTTCCCCAAAAGGCCTTCTTTTAATATGAATTGTTTCTCAATTCTTGATCAAATTACTTATAAGGTTTTCTGGTAGAGTAAGAGTTAATATTTACTGGCTCACTTATATAATTTATTTATTTACTCTTGTGGTTTTTCAATATCTACTTACCCATATGGTTCTACAATTTTTATTTTTTCCTATGGTATTAAAAAATTATTTTATTTTATTTTTTTTATTTTTTGGGGGGGAGGTACTATCTCTTCAATTGTTATTTTTGGGGGATCAACCCTTTGTTTTTCAAAATTTAATTCATGAACTTTTTGATTGTCACTGACAGCTGGCGGTGAGGCCCTGAGCCTCAACCTACTTCTTGGAGCGACACTTTGTCGCCCTGACAAGTAGGAAGTTAGTCCTCTAAATGGACTACTCTAATAAATTCTGTTTGATTGAAGGAAGGAGCAAACTTCCCTTCCTTCAATCTGGGTCATGGTTTGACCTTTTGCAATACTACATCTTGCTTTGTTGTTACCATTTTTGCCTTTATTTCCATGTATCTATTCTCCCCTTCTTTTCCCCCTTTACCTTCCCACCCTCCCTCCCGGCCTACCTGCCATCACAGGTGTCTTCTGAGCTATGGACTCAGTCTGCAAGACACGATCTGTCCATAACACTCTTTACGACCCATGGCTGGCTCAAATAACACTACTAAACCCCTGGGTGTTGTGACACACAACACCCAGGGGTTGAACTCTCCTATTAAAAGACGAAAAGCCCTCCAGGCATACAAGGCGCTTCATGTAGATATAGTGCTCCTGCAGGAGACACACTTCCCAAGGCGGTACTCCCCCTCATTCCTACACTCCCACTTCCCAGTATTCTATTTATCCAACGCGGAAAACAAGACGAAAGGAGTGGCTATCTTGTTATCCAAATTTTGTAATTTTAATTTACTAAAGGAATATGGAGACCCGGAAGGCAGATTTATTTTGGTAAAAGGAACTCTTGACGAGAAGCTATACACGTTTGTCTCCTATTACGCCCCCAATAGGGGACAGAAGAAGTTTTTCTCTCAGATGCTTGAGGTCCTCCATCCTCTTATGGAGGGCATCATTATCATGGGAGGAGACTCCAACCTGGCTTTCGATTCGGGCTTAGATAAATCCAAACCAAATAATAATAAACTCATAAGGCCAACCAAAATTAGCACACAAGTAGCTCGCATGCTTCATCAATCCCGATTGACGGATATTTGGAGAGAATTAAATCCGAAAACTAAAGATTACACCCACTATTCTAATCCTCACAAATCGTACTCCTGCATAGACCATATATTAATATCCAACCATCATGTCCCAGCAGCCTCTAAATCCACTATAAAGGATGTCCCTTGGTCAGACCACTCCATGGTTCTATTAACCTTGAGAAAAGAGGACACAACTCATAAAATGTCTCACTGGACACTTAACCAGTCGATCTTAAAAGATCCCACTCTCATGGCAGAAATTGAACAATCCATAAAGGAATATTTTGAAATTAACGATACTAAAGATATATCCCCCGAAACCTTATGGGCTGCCCATAAAGCTACAGTTAGGGGAAAAATAATACAAATTGCAGCCAAACTTAGAAGACAAAAGAAATTGACCATAGAGAAATTGGAAGAGACCTACTCAGAGTTACGTAGAAAACACAAATTAGACCCTCTCAGTGTTCCCACCCACGATCTTGACGCTGCTAGATCGGCCTTAAACCTAGCTCTGACAGCAAAATCAGAAAATGATCTAAAATGGACAGGTGCCAGGTTCTACCATTTAAAGGATAAAATAGGTCCAATGCTAGCACGCAAACTATCCCCCAGATTTATATCGAGAACCATCCCTAAGATAAAAATGGCAAATGGTACCCTTACCCAAAATCCTCGGCGGGCGATGGGGGCCTTCCACGACTTCTATTCCAAGCTCTACGCTAAGGATAGTAACTTTTCTTCGGACAAAATAGGTGAATATTTGAACAGCCTGAATCTTCCCAGGTTGACAAAAGTTCACAAGGAGTTGATGGAGGCACCCATTTCAGCTGAGGAAGTTATGTCAGTGATCAAAAACTTAAAATTAAACACAGCTCCTGGCCCTGATGGATTCTCAGGGTCTTACTACAAAACATTTCCTATCATTCTATCACCCTACCTAGCACGATTTTACAATCATTTGACTGAGGGCTCCCCTATAGATAAACAACTTAATTTGGCCTATATTTCGTTGATACCGAAACCCGATAAAGATCATAGCCTAGTAGAGAACTATAGACCGATAAAAATACTTACTAAAATAATAGCTAATAGGATGTCTGCCTTCTTAGGTCAATACATATCCAAAGATCAAGTAGGTTTTATCACAGGGAGACAAGGCCCAGACCAGATCAGGAGAGCTATTGATCTTATCTCTTTAATGTACTCGGGGTGGTCTGGAAGCACTAGACAAAGAGGTATGCTTCTCTCACTTGATCTCCAGAAAGCCTTTGATTCAGTATCTTGGCCATTTTTGTTTTCTGTTTTGAATCGTTGGGGGTTTGGTTCTAAATTTTTAGGAATCATCTCCGCTCTCTATTCCTCCCCTGAAGCTAAAATTGGTTACAAGGCATATTCTCGGAATCTATAAATATCCAAAGAGGCACAAGACAGGGCTGCCCTCTATCTCCTCTGATATTCGCTATTGTTATTGAATCTCTGGCCATAGCCATCCGAGATAACGCGAATATCAGGGGAGTTCATTGTAATAAAAAATAACACAAATGCGCATTATTCGCAGATGATTTGCTACTCTTCGTGACCTCTCCCATCTCCTCCCTTCCAGAAATTTTCTCCCTGCTAGATGAGTTCTCTAAAGTCTCGGGTCTCACGGTAAACATGCCTAAATCTAGGGCCCTTAATATTTCTCTTTCAGAACCCACAGTGTCCCTCTTGAGAAACAAATATATTTTCAAATGGGACTCTACGTCTACTAACTATTTAGGTATCAACCTGACCCCAAATTTCCAGAATTTATACTTAGCCAATTACCCTCCTATGTATAGGAAACTCGAGAAGGACCTCACCGAATGGGGAGCGCAGAAAATAGGCTGGATCGGCAGAATTAATTCTACCAAGATGACTCTCCTCCCGAAACTTCTATATCTTTTTCGATCCCTTCCGATCCCGATAATAAAAAGCCATCTAAAATCCTTTCAAGGTAAAATCACTAAGTTTATCTGGAACAAAAAGGGACCCCGTCTTCCCTCTCGTAGTCTGTTTAACTTACCTGAACAGGGAGGTCTAGGAGTGCCAAACTTGTTATGGTATTATCAATCCGCGAGGTTAGCGCAATTATCGGAGGTTTACCTTAGAAATGATCGCCCAGATTGGATAGAAATAGAAGAACAGGCTTCCCCATTATCCAAAATCGAAGAACTCATGTGGCGCGCTCCTAAAAGTAGACCCCCTATACTATCCCCCACCCTATCACAAGCGTTGGTATTATGGGATTCACTTAAAAGCAAACCACTCTTAATTTCTAGAGGCAAACCTTTGTCAAGTATCTTTCTCGACCCATCTTTCTGCCCCAAAACGGAAGTGGACTCCTTCAAATGGTGGCTTGATAGGGGGGTGTACCGCATTGGTCGTTTCTTTCAACACACAGGTCCTCTTCCTGAGCAATTCCTTATAGACAACCTTTGCCCCCCCCCTCTGAAAAATCCAGATTACACCAAATACATACCTTTGCTCAGAAACTTTGGAACGATAAAACAATTTCTGGCCTTTTGACCCCATATGAACACAAATGCGAACAAGCTCAGAATAGGAAAGGTATTATCTCTATCATCTACAAATCTCTTGCATCAAATAACATAAAATTACCTCATATGCTAGCTTGGGAAAGAGAGCTTCAAGAGGACTGGGACTTGGTGGACTGGCAAAAAAACTACTCTAGATCTCTTAAGGGTTTTAGGAGTCCATCCCTCATTGAAGCTAATATAAAAATCTTCACTAGATGGTACTTGGTCCCATTCAAATTGGCCACCATGTATCCGTCATCCTCACCACTATGCTTTAGAGGTTGTCAAGGAATAGGCACCATGATCCATACTTGGTGGGAGTGCCCTAGGATACGGGGATTCTGGAACAGGGTATTCCAGATTATCAGGAGAGTTACCGGTTGTAACCTCCATCAATCTCCTGCAATAGCCTTATTGAATGGTCTAATACCACAGAGTTCCAAGGCCATTAGACAGCTGATTCTATTTATACTGACTGGCGCCAGAATCACTTTAGCGGCTGCATGGAAGAAACCGTCTGTTTCCATTTTACACATGAAGAGAAAGGTTACATGGATTATGGAACAGGAAAAAAGAATTAACTCTATGTTAGATACCTCTACCCAGTTCACTGAAATTTGGGAACCTTGGTTGATTTACATGGGAATCTCCCACAACATGTAAGTTTAGTTTTGGCTCTGGACTCAGACTGATGTAATCCTATGGCAGGTAGGCCCACCCTCCCTTTCCCTTTCCTCTCCTTCCTCTTTCCTCCTTCTCCCCCTCTCTTTTCTTTATTCTTATTTTTTCTCTTGAACAGGAGATATTCATTACATATCATATTCTCCACTGGTCTCAGCCTAGTGCTGATTTAGTTTAACTGGATGTATGTATTAAATTCCTTGTCTCCTTTTAGGTTTATAAGTTAAGAGTTGATTGAGAGATGTTTCTCTGGACAACATTTGGATCCAATTTTTTTGTCATCAAGGGGGGGCTGGGTGGGGGGGGCTGCCCCCCTCCTCGACACAGATTGCTCCCGGTGGGGGTGTCGGGGGGAGGGGATGTCCCCGGAAACCTATCCTCTCCACGGTTCGGTATGATTTATTCCTTACATATATTTTAGTTTTATGATCTCAGATTGCTTAGTAAACAGGGAATTTTAGCCCTAAAATGTTGTCGCTACCTCTACTGATTCCCATCCCTCCTGATTATACACGTTTACACTCCCATGTTAAACTTACCAGGTATATAGTTGGGACATTGGGGGGGGGGAGGGAGGAGAGGGGGAAATCTAGTTAAGAAATGTAATCTATTGTTTACTACTATAATTGTCAACACGATGTTTCCTGATGCATTTATTGTATTATTATTCTGTATGCTCTTTATTTTATTATAATAAACTTAAATTTAAATGAAAAAAAAAAAAAGAGGCACATATAAGTATGCAGGAATCTGGGGTAAAGCAATCCACATATACCGTCCTCCTCACTGCCGGCTCTCACAGCTATCAGTCTACAATCATGACTGAGAAGTCTACCCTGCAGTTGAGCAATCTGAAAGCGAGGCTTGAAAGGGGTTGTAAAGGTACAATTTTTTTTCCTAAATAGCTTCCTTTACCTTAGTGCAGTCCTCCTTTACTTACCGCATCCTTCAATTTTGCTTTTAAATGTCCTTATTTCTCCTGAGAAATCCTCACTTCCTGTTCTTCTGTCTGTATCTACACACAGTAATGCAAGGTTTTCTCCCTGGTGTGGAGTGTCGTACTCGCCCCCTCCCTTGGACTATAGGAGAGTCAGGACGTTCTCTACATTGCAGATAGAGATGAAGAAAGAAGCTGTGTAGTCCAAAGCCTTGCATTACTGTGTGTAGTTACAGACAGAAACACAGGAAGTGAGGATTTCTCAGAGGAAATACGGACATTTAAAAGCAAAATCGAAGGATGAGGTAAGTGAAGGAGGACTGCACTAAGGTAAAGGAAGCTATTTAGGAACCCCTTCAACTGCTCGTGAGGAGAATGGTTTATGTGGACAGCTTTACCTTGGATGCCTGCATACTTAGATGTGCCTGTTTTAATCAACCATGTTTCTAAATGTTGTACCTTTAATAAATGTAACCATATTGCTACACTTAGAGGTGCCTCTCTTCTATTTTATACTCTATTGTGACATGACACTACTCATATCAAGACATCGCTTGTATATTAAGTCTAAAGCGCCCAGAGGCGATTCAGTTCGCATGTGCAGCGCCATATACGTTTTTCACTCCCTCACTCACTCAAATGTATTAAAAAATGTTGCTTGTCTTGCAAAACGCTCTCAAATCAAGTTACTCTCAAACCAAGGTTTTAGTGTACTTTTAGGTTAGTGCAAGGATCTCTTTAAAAGTATTGCAAAAAAACTAAAAAAGTTCTCCTTTCAAACCTGAAAATACAATTTTACAAAACGACACTCATCACATCGTTTGGAATTGTTAAACATCACCAGACAGTTGTTGCATTCACCATGTTTGGGTTTTAAAAATGTTGCAGCTAGCCAAATCAATATAGTCCATTGAGAAATCAGAATGTGCAATTTGTTAGAGGTACTGGAGTCACAGGGCCAGATTCACAGAGCGATTACACCTGCGCAACAGGAGATGCGTGCGTAAGTCTAAATGTGCGCGTGCGTTTCGATGCACGGCATCCCCAAAACGAGATACGCAAGAAATCTACTTTTTTTTGTCCAGCGTAATTTCGTTAGACAGGCGCATCCGTCCGCGCAAAACTGCGCTAGACAGACCATTGATTTGCTAGTCAAATATGCTAATGAGGGACTTACGGGGATCCACAAAAGAACGTTGGGGCAGCGCAGGCTACGCAGTGTGCGCAACAGCAAAATGTCCTGTCTAAAATTAGACCATATAAAAGCTGGTCTAAAAAGAGAAAAATCGTCTACATGTCAGATAAAGCAACACTGTTAGTGAGGAGCTCAGCAGTCACGCGTGTTGCCCAACAAACTGTATGCCAACATGCCAGTGGCATCCATGCTCATAGCTATACTACTGACTTTAGATGAGCAAAGAAGGAGGAGGGCACTGAGGAGGGCACTAAGGAGGGCACGGGAGATGTTTTTTTTTTTTTTTTTTACTTTTTATTTGCTTATATAAACTTTACAATTTAATCTAATCTAATACAATATTCTTATCTGATACAAGCCCCTCACTCTTCACGGGAGAGGATATATCACACATGCATAGACATCTATGGCATTAATGATTCTGAGGTGTCTCGCATCTTCAGATTCACCCCTCATGCCATCATGGAATTAACCACAACCTTGCAGGAGGACATCAGCAGCCCAACACATGGCACTACCCATGACACCCATGACAGCTACATATACAATCAGAGCCCCATCCCCACAGATTGCGAACAGAACATGTATGGGGACAGCTGGCTGGTTGGTGAGTGACATGGGTGGCAGGCATGACTGCCCCCCCCCATGATGCACACATCACAAGGGGCACATGCACAACTAACATCCTCCTGTCTTTTCCCTTCAAGGTGACTCTGCATATGCACTGGGATCCCATCTCATGACCCCATCTCATGCCAGCTCACATTATGCATCTTTGCACGTTAAACACACACAATAATCATGGCACGATGAGAATGCATGCATGCACACTGTGGTCCCTAGCACACACACCCCACATCCTCATCACATTGGATTGGCACCAGTCCACCATGCAGGACATGTGAGCAGCAATGCCACGCCAAGGCTCCAATTATGTCACTGTACATTCATACACCATTCACACGGACCTGGGGATCACTTCTCCACCACAAATGTGGGTGACACCCCTTTTCCCGCAGGAATATCACCCCCACATTCCAAAATCATACACAAACAGAACCAAAAAAATAAAATAAATGACGAGCAAAAATAAAAAATGCCCAGCAAAAATATAATTTAAACAAAATAACAACAAAGAAAACACATAAAAGACAAAAATCACTCTGCAAAACAGTCCCCAAATATCTCAAAGACACGTCACAAACAAACAAACAAACAAACGCTAATAAACAAAAGCACCTTGCTGTATAGGGAGGGATACAAAGGGATGTACTTTTGCAATGGAAGTGCGTTTGTGTCTGTCTATTTATGCTGTCTGCGTAGTCCTTAGTCCATTTCCAATTTCACTGATTGCGCCCTTCCCGAGTTGTGAGCATGCGCAGAGAGGTGCTGACCATGGTCTCCTTCAAGCGCGCATGTGCGAGCCGGCCGGCCCTTCATTTGCATGGGGTCACGGCTCATTTCAATGTAACACGCCCACGTCCTTCCCAATTTGTATTACTCTGCCTTACGCCTCTGAAATAACGTTACGCATGCGCAATTTTCTGCTCAAAAGCTACGAGAATAGGGTGATTACGCGGCTACATTGCGCAAGTCTAACGTAAATGCGGTGCGCTACGCCGGTCCAATAATGCGCAGATGTACCTGAATCTGGCCCACAATGTTTAGAATTGATTGGCAGACAGTTGTTTTAAGACAGCCTTTTGCAGTGAGCCAAATAATTCTGTCTTCACACAAACCAGAAATCCTAATTTTATAGTATTGTTGTCCCAGTGAAAATCTCTTGAAAAGTGAATAGCCTATTTAGTAAATACACCTCATTGATTTATTTTTATAAAATACGTGGCTCCTAGAAGAGCTACAAGAGTCAAAGCTGCCATCACCTGGAGTAGTATAAGGACAATATAGACTAATATGCACATTTAGTACAGTTATTTAATGATGTGCACCACTTACAGGCTATGGGCCAGATTCTCAAAGAAGCTACATTGGCGTATCTTAAGATATGCCGCGTAACTTCTAGTATGCGCCGGCGTATCTTTTTTCTGTATTCAGAAAGCAAGATACGCCGGAATTTTGCTTAGATACGAACGGCGTAAGTCTCTTACGCCGTCGTATCTTAGTTGCATATTTACGCTGGCCGCTAGGTGGCGCTTCCGTCGATTTACGCGCCGAATATGCAAATGAGCTAGATACGTCGATTCACGTACTTGCGCCCGGTCGTATTCTTTTATGTCATTTGCATAAGCGTAAGTCCGGCGTAAAGTTACCCCTGCTATATGAGGCGTACACAATGTTAAGTATGGACGTCGGGACAACGTTGAATTTTCCGTCGTTGACGTCATTTGCGTAAAACATTCGCGATTAGGGCTTTGCGTAAGTTACCTTTAACGTTGAAACCAATGAGTATTTGCGGCGTAATTTCGAGCATGCGCACTGGGATACGTCCACGGACGGCACATGCGCAATTCGTAAAGAGCGTCAATTATGTGGGGTCACGGTTCATTTACATAGACCACGCCCCCTACCTGCCTATTTTGAATTACGCTATGTTACGCCGGCCCATTTACGCTAAGCCGCCATAACTTTGGGTGCAAGTACTTTGTGAATACGGCACCTGCCTCTCAAAGTTACAGAGGTCTCTGTATGTGAATCTGGCCCTATATTTATACCACATAGTTATGTCTGTCAGTTGGTGTGGATTGTCCACTGGCCATGTCCCCTGGCCACGTCACCTGCCATGTCACCTGGCCATGTCACCTGCCATGTCACCTGCCACATGTTGCGGATTGTCCACTTGTCACCTCACCTGGCCATATCACCTGGCCACGTCACCTGCTACCTCACCTGTTCACATCACCTGGCATGTCACCTGGCCACAAGTTGTGGATTGTCCACTGGCCATGTCACCTGGCCACGTCACCTGCCACATCACCTGCCACAAGTTGTGGATTTTCCACTGGCCACGTCACCTGGCAATGTCATCTGGCCATGTCACCTGCCATGTCACCTGCCACAAGTTGCGGATTGTCCACTTGCCACGTCACCTGGCCATGTCACCTGGCCACGTCACCTGCTACCTCACCTGTTCACATCACCTGGCATGTCACCTGGCCACAAGTTGTGGATTGTCCAACGGCCACGTCACCTCGCCACGTCACCTGCCACAAGTTGTGGATTGTTCACTTGCCACATCACCTGGCCACGTTACTTGCCACATCACCTGCCAGAAGTTGTGGATTTTCCACTTGCCATGTCACCTGCCACGTCACCTGGCCACATCACCTGCCACAAGTTGTGGATTGTCCACTTGCCACATCACCTGGCCACTTCACCTGCCACGTCACCTGGCCATGTCACCGGCCACAAGTTGTGGATTGTCCACTGGCCACGTCACCTGGCCACGTCACCTGCCACGTCACCTGGCCACGTCACCAGCCACAAGTTGTGGATTGTCCACTGGCCACATCACCTGCCACGTCACCTGCCACAAGTTGTGGATTGTCCAAAATGCAATGCAAGTAAATGCAAAACGCAATGCAAAATCCCATCATTTTTGAGATTTCTAATGTAAAAAAAATAGGTCACCTTTAAAAACGCCTATAAACGAAATTGCGGCAAAACATTATTTATTATTATTATTATTGTTTATTGTTTGTTTCTTATACAAGGCGCACAGTTCACAAAACATGTTTGCATCAATGCGCCTGCTTCCCGTCCAATCACGTTACCAAAAACATGCCAAGAGAAAAAACTTTAAAAACAACATAAAATCCAGTGGCGGTTACAATAAATATATAGACATTCTAAAACTCGGTACTGCATGTATGCATAATAAAAACGTTAAAAACTGCATAAAAACAACAAAATAGGAAGGGAGGGGAAAGGAAGGAAAGGGAGAAAAGGGAAGGGGAAAAGGTAGAGAAAGAGATATCTCACCCCAAACCACTAAAGCATGGTATCGGTGTTGCATGTGAAACATGGAAAACGTTTGCGTCTGAACCCAGTTTGTTGCTTCTGGAAAAACAAGGTTAAACGCAACTGCCTAAAAACGTCAATAAACGAGACTGTGTGCATGGACACATAGGATAACATTGAATTTGTTCAAAAAGTTGTCCAACTGCCCCTGAACACACGTTTACCAGAATTTACCAGCGTCTCGTGAGCATGGGGCCTAAATACTAAATTGCCTATGATACTGTGTAAAACGACATACAATGTATACATTGTCTTCTCCTGATTCTATTATAAAACAATAAAACTTATCAATGAAAAAAAATAGGTGTCCTTTTCCTCCCTTCCCCTCCTCTGTATGGAAATAAACAAGCATTGTATTTAGTAACAACTTTAAGATGCATATACTGTATGTAGATTAACATTAGCTAGTCACAATATGATACTCTATAAATTACATTTGTAATCATTACAGATGGATTTCAGGGGCATCAAAACAAAAGGTTTTCAATGTCTAACAGTTTTTTTCCTAAAGCTGCTTGGATAGAAAAGTCTGTCCTCTGCTAGCAACTGCAGAGTGGCATCTCTGTTCTCAGTGCATAATCTGTGGTTTGTGTTTGTAGCTCCCACATGCCCTCTACTAAGCACTCCCGAGATTACCCCCATTGCCTATGTTAATGGATCTTCAGTGTGTGTCGAGGCTGTTCACCTATTAATTGGACAGTTGGCATGAATGAGGTGATGGCCTTGCTGTCAGTTTTGGCTAAATTTTTTCACTAAGATATGTGGATGGGTCTGATTTTCAGTTTTGGCTGATGTATTGGTGTTTCCTGTTGGACTTCAGCTTGGATAACACATTAGGGAACCACATCCATACCACACATGACACCGGCTCAGCTGGCAAGGGAAAATACACGGGGGTAGATATGAGGTAACTGTACTGGCTCCCTTATAATGTAAAGTGCTGCACAAACTGTTGATGCTTCACACAGTAAATCCTGTATAATAATATTATATGAGAAGCCTGGATTCTCTCTATTTTGTTGAGGGGGACTCCATGCTCCTTGCATCCATGTCTGTTCTGACTGGTGGCATTGTGGCATTCATTTGGCTGGTTGATTCTTACAGCAGCATAGGATTTGTGGATGTGGAGTTAGGCTGTTTATTGGGGGATTACATTTTTTAACAGCCTCCAGTGTTACTTTTTATAATTCTCAATTGAACAATTATGATTTTTCAATCTTTGAACTAGCCTTCACAGACTTTGACAGCTTAATACCCAGTTAGGTATAACCTTTTGAGGATAGTGTTTTCTTGCTGTTTTCCATGTAATCAGTATTTGCAAATGGCAGGGGATAATGTGTTTAGGATATTAAAGGTTGGCCTTTAAAGATCCTCATATCACCTGCTGCCTGTTAATGTTAATATGTGCATTGTATATATTGCTAATTTATGTTAATGAGATTGTGCAGATCATGTGACATGGATCTGCATCACTGGACAAATTGATTGGTGGATTTACATTGTGGGACATTTTTGTGAGGCATATTCATGCACTGAGGGGTGTCAAGTATATTTTTACTTGTTGGCATTTTTTCATTCAATTTGGGTGGTATTTTAAGAATAAGGATTAACTTTATATATGTCAAACGAGGGGAATACGCCACGCCCATCTGACCTTGTGCCATGTGTTCAGTCTAACCTGTCTGTCCTGGGTGCTTGGGACACTCAATGTGGTTGTGGAGAGGTAGAGCAGCACTAATATGTGAAGTAAAATATGAAACCAGAAGCGCTAAGCTTCGAGTACTTACAGGTTCAGAGCGATCAAATCCTAGCTGATATGGCCAAAAAAGAAGCTGGGAAACAGTGTGTACTCAATTAGCTTTAACATAGTACAAAGTAGACATTAGAGGGTCAAATTATTCCCCACTGGCTCCACAAAGAGAACCTGCCAGCTGCACTAGCACTATGCCATCCTACTGCCTATACCCTTCTGATAAAAATACAGTAAAAAAGGTTTAAAAAGGGAAAATTTAAATAAAAAATATCCAAACTTTTGTTTATGCTCCCTTGTATACTCACATATGAATGCAAACGTACACATCTGTTGTGCATGCATATGAAAATAATGGTTTAACTGCACATACTATAGGCACTACCAGAGCCCTCATATACTGTTAACTCTTTTTCATTCAATAGATTTTTATTATTAATAGAGATCTTTAGAACATAAGTACAGAAACACTACAAGATACAGCATAAAACCAACTCGCATGTAATGTAATAAACAGATTTACATGTGATGCAATATAATATAATATAATAGGTGGGAATCACAACACATACATGTATATAGTGTGATTTTTGTATCTTACCGATAAACCACAACTCTGTGTATTGCTATCTTCAATCTAAACAACATTGATATAGTGTTGCTAATGACATATCAATCCCAGGACGCTCATATCCATAGCGTGTCAACCAGTTCAATCAACCTGGGGATTCACCAATTACCTAGTGGAGGTTTTAGATAGTGTTGCTCACGTATTGCGAATATTCGGCTCGAATATGGCATATTCGAGTATTCGCGATATATTCCGAATTTCGCAGTGAATATTCGCTATTTCGAATATTCGTATTTTTTCAATTTTTTTTTAGAACAGATCACATCCTAGAGATCCCCATCGACGTCTAAAAGCATTGCTGGTATGATTAGAGACCTTGGGCCGAGTAGCTGCAGCGATCATTTTATATTGCCGAAAAATCGCAATGCGATTATTCGGCAATAGCGATATCGCGCGATTATTTTCGAGAAATTCGCAATATTGTTTTTAGCTATAATAACACATATATTCGATTTCAGAGTGTTACTCTCGAAATTCTGCAATCAATTTCTCATTCGCATTTTTGCGAAATTACGATAAAATATCAAGAATATTCTGAGCCAATCAGAGTGCTCCTTCCGCATTTGCCGAATATTCGCAATTATTTTGTATTGTAATATATCACGAATATTCTGAGCCAATCAGAGTGCTCCTTCCGCATTTGCCGAATATTCGCAATTATTTTGTATTGTAATATATCAAGAATATTCTGAGCCAATCAGAGTGCTCCTTCTGCATTTGCCGAATATTCGCAATTATTTTGTATTGTAATATATCAAGAATATTCTGAGCCAATCAGAGTGCTCCTTCCGCATTTGCCGAATATTCGCAATTATTTTGTATTGTAATATATCACGAATATTCTGAGCCAATCAGAGTGCTCCTTCCGCATTTGCCGAATATTCGCAATTATTTTGTATTGTAATATATCAAGAATATTCTGAGCCAATCAGAGTGCTCCTTCCGCATTTGCCGAATATTCGCAATTATTTTGTATTGTAATATATCACGAATATTCTGAGCCAATCAGAGTGCTCCATTCCGCATTTCTCGAAATTTCGCAATTATTTGGTATTATAAAATATCACGAATATTCTGAGCCAATCAGAGTGCTCCATTCCGCATTTCTCGAAATTTCGCATTCGCAATTCGCATTCGCATTCGCAATAGCGAAAATTCGCAACCATTTCATTTCCAAAAAATATCACGAATATTCGTATTTAGCGAATATATCTCGAATATTCGACTATATATTCGAGATATATCGCGAAATCGAATATGGCATATTCTGCTCAACACTAGTTTTAGACAGGGGAGCGCCCCCGAGAACCCCCAAAGGGAACACACTGCTCCCAGAGAGCCATCCCCCACCCCGCCGACCCCCACCACCCCCACAACTTCCACATACCATTTTCAAAATAAACATAGCAGAAGCACATACTCCCACTTCTAGTACCTATTCATTAGAACATAACCATATCTGTAAAAGAAAATGGGAGAAGAGTAGAAGAGTAAACAGCTAGTACATATAGATAGACGAAAAAGAAAAAAGAGAAAGAGTAGAAAAAGGGAAAGGGGAGGGAGGGGAATCCTGAGGAAGTATGATAATCCAGTAGAAGATGTACACCAGAACATCAAGGGTTGTCCGCGCAGCTTTTATACCAGTCAAACCATGGTTTCCAGGTCTGCCACCTACCACCAAAGTTATTCTGCGACGCCATAAACATGGATTCGTATGTAATATGAAGATTAGTGGTTTTGATTACCTCCTTAAGGGAAGACAACTCCTTAGACCTCCATCTCCTCATTATTTCCAGTCTTGCACTCAGCAGTATGTGCGAAATTATGCACCTACTATTGCCAGGGATCCTATCAATTCCTAGGGACAGTGTTGCAAGACCCAAATCGAAGGCCAGTCGTGAACCCGCCAGGTGGCCCAAAAGGCCAAACACCTCCCCCCAGAAATGTTCTATTTTAGGATATTTACCCAGTATGTGTAACAGAATCCCTCTGGCCCCACAATCCCTCCAACAAAGAGGGGAGTACGACTTACTAAACCCTGCCAGTCTTGCTGGAGATAGATACCAACGAAGCAATATTTTTTGTGACTGTTCCCATAAATTTGCGCTCTTCATGGCCCTGTAGGTAGACGCCACCGCACTTTTCCATTGGGGTAGTGCATAAGTGCATCCTAAGTCTAGGTCCCATGTCCGCATAGATGGTGTTTTTTCCATGGTATTTTTTTTCCCAAGCAAATTGTAAAAAAGAGATATGCCTTTGATAGAGGTATGGGCATTAGATAAATATAGATATACCCGCCAAGGGACTTCAATGTGGGTCATTAAAGGGGTTGCTAAGAGGTGTGAGATCTGATGGTAGGTATAGTGGTCCCCACCCGTCAGTCCGAATTCAATCTGAAGGGACGAAAGGTTTTGAGCGCCGGGCCCACCCGTGATTCCTCAAGCACCGAAACTCCTCCAGCTATCCACGTACGTATGTTTAAATTAGGAATAACTAGATGCAGACTAGAAATAGGAAGATGGATAGTCTTATGGTCGGGGTCTATTGTGAGTTCATCCAAAATTTTTTTCCACGTTTGGAAGGTTACCATAATGGTAGGCGACAGACCTGGAGGGGGGTTAGGCACATTTCCAACAGACAGTAACAAGTCGTATAGTGTATAATAGAGACACTGAGAGGCTTCTAATTCGTACCACCTAGAGGTGGTCTCACCCGGAAACCACTGCTTCAGTTGGGCCAGGATGGAGGCCGTATAGTAATCTTTTATGATGACAAGACCTGCTCCTCCCGTTAGTTTAGATTTCAACAATTTATGCATAGCACACCTAGCTTTCTTACCCTGCCATAAGTATTTATTAATTTGAGACTGTGCCGAGACAAAAAACTTTTCAGGCACCGGAACAGGGAGGTTCCTAAACAAAAAAATAAATTGGGGTAAAATCATCATCTTAAATGCAGCCAAACGCCCCGACCAGGTCGATTCCTTCCAGGAGAGATCCTGTAACTTGCGGCTCAATTCCTGGAGGAATGGGGTGTAATTAGCCTTTACCAGGTTTTCCACTTTGGCAGTCAGTGTTATACCCAAATACTTAATGCCGTCGTCCTTCCACTTAAAGGGGAATCGGGACTCAAGTACGGTACGTGTATTAGAACTAACACCTAACCCCAGAATGAAAGACTTGCTTTCGTTGACTTTGTAGTACGACACACTGTTAAATAGTTTTAATGCATTAAATGCCGCAGTAAGGGAAGGGCCCACCTCAGACAAAATCAATATTATGTCGTCGGCAAAAAGACTTATCGAATGTGTTCGACTTCCAACCTTGAACCCTCTAATATCCGGATGGGACCTCACAAGTATAGCGAAAGGTTCCATTACTAAATTAAATATAAGAGGGGACAAGGGGCATACTTGCCTCTTTCCATTATATATTGTGAACAGAGTGGATAGGATGCCCGATGTAAGAACTCTGGCGGAGGGTTTGGAATACAAAGCCAGAATAGCGGATAATATATTACCACCAAATCCAAAAGATTCTAATGCTCTTTTCATGTACGACCAGTGCACCCGATCGAAGGCCTTCTCTGCGTCCAAAGAAAGGAGCAGAGAAGGCCTTCGCTGTACTTGTGCTAAGTGGATAATATTAATCATCCTGCGAGTAGCATCTGATGTTTGCCTGTGTTTCGTGAAACCAGTTTGGTCTGGGTGGATGAACAATGGCAAAATATCCACTAAACGTAGAGCTATAAGTTTCGCGTATATCTTAACGTCGATATTCAATAACGAGATCGGTCTAAAATTAGAGGGTTGGGTGGGCTCCTTTCCCGGCTTAGGCAGGGTGATAATCAATGCTTCTAACATTTCTGGCGGAAAAGAGGCAGAGGCAGCAGCAGCGTGGTAGACTTTCAACAAATGAGGGGAAAGAATCGAGTTGAATGCCTTGAAATACTCACTACCGAAACCATCCGGACCTGGTGATTTATTTATAGGAAGGGTTTCAATAACTTTGGTCAATTCTTGGTCAGTAAATGGTGAGTTCAGAAAGGCGAGATGTTCCGGTGACAATTTAGGGATATCTAGTCTGCTCAAAAATTTTTGAATACTCTCTGTGGTGGGTTGAGCAGTGGAGGCATCGTCCTTCAAATTGTATAAAGAGCTATAGTACTCACTAAAGGCATCTGCCATCTCTTAGGGGTGGTATAGTTTCTGATTTGACCTATGGTGAAAAACAAAAGGGATCTTGGACTTATATCTGTGGCCTTTAAGAGTATTTGCTAATAATTTACCCGCCTTGTTGCCAGAAGAATAATAGGACATCCTAAGTTTTTTGGTCATCCGTTCGAAATCATCTAAAAGTAGGATTCTAAGGTCATATCTGAGTTTACTCAATTGTTCAGAAACTATTGGAGTAGTGTTAGACTTATTACGTGTTTCCAGTTTGGCGATATGATCAGTTAGTTCAGTTACCCGCTGCTGCCTCTGTCTTTTAAGTCTTACCCCCAACTGAATGCCTATACCACGCATATACGCCTTATGGGCGTTCCACAATACATAAGGTTTTTGGACCGAGCCTGCGTTGTCAGCAAAGAAATTTACCAACTGCGATTTAATCTGTTCCCTTATATCAGCATGCTGTAAAAGAAAATTGTTAAACCTCCATACAGGGCTGCAGTTGGAAGGAATAGAGTCTTCCACTGTCAGAACTAGTGACACGTGATCAGACCACGTTATAGTGTTAATCTCAACTGACTTAGTTTTCAACAAAACCTGCTGGTCTACCAGGAAAAGGTCTAGGTAGGTGAAGTCCTTTTCGGTGCCGTGCAGACAGCACCAGGCGTCGTAGACACACTGGCGGTGCAATAGTGGTAATAGAGAAGGTTGATGGCGAGTAGATTTAGAGGTAGAGTCAATTCCAGGGTCAGGAACGATGTTGAAGTCCCCGCAAAGTATAAGGTGACCCTTTCGGACCGCAGAAATTTTCCTGGCAGCTTTGTTGAAAAAACGAATTTGGTGGGTGTTGGGAGCGTATGCGGTAGCTATTGTATAAATGACAGAGTTCACTTTGCAGATTAATATAAGAAATCTTCCCAGTGGATCCTGGATCTGAGCATGCAAAGAGAAGGCAACCAAGTCTTGTATGGCAATCAATACCCCTTTGGTTTTAGTGTCTGCGTTGGCAGAAAATACGTGGGGGAAGCACTTATGCGAGCACTTTGGAAGTGCTTTACTACTGAAATGAGTTTCTTGAATGCAGAGGATATCTCCATCGTGCTATAAAGCTTCCCTCCACATAGATTTCCGTTTCGCTGGATGATTCAGCCCTTTAACGTTTATAGATACAACCTTCAGCGGCATGATAGAGATACAGTGTATATGCTATGAAGGCAAATCCATTCACGGAACCAGCGCGCAGCATGATCCACGTTCACAGTAATAAGGTGGCAGCAGGTAACATCGATGTACTCACATTTAGAGAGCCGAGGTGACGAGTGTTCAGTGAGGGCCAAGTCCAGCCGAATGTCCTCTTTCAACCGTCCATAATGAGGTGGTGATGTTTGTGTTCTCATCTTCTCAGGCAGGAGTGGTGAAGAAGGGATATAGTGTGAATAAAGCAGGAACAAAGAAAAACAAAAAGTAAAAAATTGAAAAAAAATATTCAAACAGCACAACAATGCTGCTGCGACCAGAGCAGCAGCTAGAGTGTGTGACAAGTCAAACCAGGCAGCAAGCATCTGCAACATTAATGGGGTATATAGGTCAATGACGACCATTCAAGGGTAGGCAAGGGATATATTATCATCTCCAGAGTTCCCTCCCTATTACATTAAGCATGGGACTTTGCATTCTTCGGCGTCACCTGTTTCCAACCGGAGTCTACCGGATGTGGAGTGCTGGTCATGGCCTGTGCATCATCTTCATCAGGGAGGATGTTCCACTCCCTAAGGAGATCAAGACCTTTCTCTAAAAAAAAAAAATGTATAGTTCCTGTTGTCCTTGGTAACTGATAGCTTAGTGGGATAACCCCAGCGGTAGATTATTTTATGGTTGCGAAGAATTTTCGTTACAGAGTTAAGGTTCTGTATTTTCATTAATGTGTATTGAGATAGGTCAGCGAAAAACTGCACGTTTTGACATTGCTCCGGGATCTGTTCCCGCTTCCGCATAGCGGTCATGAGTTGTTCCTTAACGTGAAAAAAATGAAGGCGAAGCAGCACGTCTCTCAGAACCTGATCCGACAGATGAGGTGGCTTTGGTAGATGGTGGATGCGGTCAATAGTGACGTCCAGATCAGTGAGGTCTGGCAGTAAGGCCTTAAACATAGATACAGTATGGTGTTGCAGATCAGTCTGCAAAACAGATTCGGGGATTCCCCTAATTTTTAGGTTATTCCTTCTGGCCGTGTCTTCGATGTCGGCCAGCTTGGCCTTAATCCATTCATTATCTGTCTCTCTCTCCTCGTTGGCATCCACTAAATCATTTATTGTAGTGGCGTACTCATCCATTTTGGATTCTATGTGGTGTACTCTATGCCCCATCTCTTGTATGTCCCCAGATAGGCGGTGCATGCATGATGCCATGTCAGCCTGTAAGGTGCTTCTCAGGGAAATCAGCATGTCCTTGAGGACAGTGTCCATCACAGTCTGATTTTGTGTGGTGAACGATACTATGGACTCAGGCAGGTCCCTGGTGTCCTCCCCTGAGTCTGAGGCCTGGCTAGCTGACGGGCTGGTAGGCCTGTTATTCGCTTGTCCTTCCATGCGAGGTTTGGACTTGGCCAGACTACAGGAGGAAGGTGTAGGTGGGGGAGAGGAGAGTGACCCACACAGCGGTTTGGGATGAGAGCGAGTACCTTTTGTAGCTGCCTGGGACCTGGAGGAATCCTGCTGAGGTGAGTAGGCCTCGGCGCCATCTTGTCCCATGCATCCTCCGGACGGAGCCAAAAAGTCCATTAAGCGGTGCGGTTTCTTCACCAATCTCCGCTTCCCCGGCATGGCGGAGGTGCTGCAGGCAATAGTGGCTCGAAACGAGGGTAAAAATCCGCAGGTGGAGGATCGATACGAGCCGCTGGTATCCCCGTTGTGCCGGAGCTCCGTGCTTACACGTCCATCCGGCACTCACGCCAAGCCACGCCCCATATACTGTTAACTCTTAGTTGATGAGCTGTAAAAGCCTTTAAAACATTGCCTATGGTCAGTTTTGAATACCATGGTTTTCTGCTGTTTACTGAGCATTTACAATTTAAGGACTGATCCTATTTGATATCTATTTGACACAACCTCATATTTGGTATTTTAACAAAAAAATTGGGTATTACTGTATATTGCCTCATTGCTCACTAAAGTAAATGTAACTGTATTTATTACTGAAAAGTGTGTGACATAAAAAATTGTAATATTCAGTTCTAAACTGTGCAATTTTAACAGTTTAAGTAGAAATCGCTATTGTAGTGAAGGGTTAAGAAGGGTTAAGTTTAGGGACAATTTAACAGGTATGGGTAACTTAGTCCCCTTTCACACTTATACGACTTGTCCCACGATTTTGGACTGAAATATCGTATGACAAGTCATTCTCCGTTATTTTCAATGACTACCATTCATACTGGCACGATTCTAAGTAGTGCTGACTTCAAAGTAGTCCTTGCACTACTTTGGTCCGATTTTGATGCCACTTACAAAGGCATTCATTGAAATCGCGGCCGCGAATCGTGGCAAAATCGCGGTAAAATCGCGCGACTTTGAAGTCGTACAAGTGTTAAAGGTGTCTTAACTGGCCATACATTGATCAAAATTTGGACGTGCTCTTTCCAAATGATCAGTGGTGGCGACTCAAACCAATAATCAGTGGGAGTGATTCTCCCATCCACCTCAAAAATGTGAATGTGGGAATTGTAACATTTTTTTTTGATTCAACACGCTAAGAGTCGGTTCACACTGGGGCGACACGACTTCCAGCACGACTTTTAGAGGCAACTCCAACACGACTTGAGCATGAACCACAGGGCGATCTGGGGCGATTTACAACATGACTTGAAGGGGGAGGGAGAGGTTTGCCTGAGAAATGTATGTTATCTTCCTGGAAAGTTGCTTCAGTTAAGACAGTGATCAGACTTGGAGGCGACTTGCATTGAAATTAATGGGTACAAATCGCCTAGAAGTCAGATTGAAGTAGTACAGGAACCTCTTCTGAAGTCGGAGCGACTTCAGTAGTGTGCATTAAGACAGCTCCTATTCACTTACATTGCTTTTCTGGACATTGCGACTTGGGACGACTTGAGGCGACTTCAAGTCGGATCCCAAGTCGCCCCAGTGTGAACCGACTCTAAATAGAAAAAAAAAAAGTAGGAAACTATTTGTACCACTTTTCTTTCTGCCTTGAGTTTGGTGTTAAATACATAAATGTATTGTCAGGCCATATCATCAGTAATCGCTTTACTCCAGACATTGCTTTGGACACCGTGCATTTTTTATTTATCTTTTTTTTGTGTTAGTTCAGATTTATTCTTTTAAACAGTTTTGTTTAACACAAGTCTAATCTCACACTCAAAAATGAGAGCTCAGTGACCTTTCTCTTTTAGCGGCAATGCATATCAGCTTCAGTTGCTATTTCTGGATGAGGCGTTCTCATCATTTAATCATGCTTGATTAAACCTTGAAATAGTAACCTTGAATAATCCTGCTATTTCCATAGCATTTTGTTTTTTTCTTAATTTTTTTTGGTGTCTCTTATACTGCAGTTGTTTATGTTCTACAAGGTAAATACCCTGCAGTTTATCCACAATTTCCATAAGAATGTGCAAACTGGGTCATACAATACTACAACATGGCATGACTGTATTATAGTTGGGCAGTGTAGTATCTTTATGCAACACAAAATACAGCTAAAAGGTGTTTTCCTTAAATGGGAAGAATCCTTGGATATTTTTATACTTTTCCTACCACCATGATACTTCTTAAGAATATTTTTTTTTTCTTAAGAAGATTTTTTTGAAAAAAAAAAAAGATGAACCCCTTTTCTATGGAAATTATTTCAGCTGAATGGTAAGTGCTTTCGCTAATTAAGCACAATCATTTTTGCTTGATGGAAATCTCACTTTGCATATTTATCACTACGGGGCTAAGATCCTTTATAAGCATTGAAAAAGAACACACAACAAATTAAACTAACCATACATTTTGCAAGTTGATTGTACAATTTATTTAACATTTACCAAATGTATGTAATGTGAGGTCTAAACAAGCCACTCAATTTGATTCCAATCAGGCAAGTTCTTAGAATACATATGTAAATGTTGCTAGATCTAAAGAACATTGCACAACAAGTTTGTAACCTGCGTGGTCACGTAAAGTCTTAATGTCTCTCCAATAAGTCTAAACTGTATGAAACTACAGTTTAATCCTTACTAATCAACGCAGTAATGCTTTAGAAATAAAAATCGTCTTTTCCTTTTCTAAACTATGTACTGTATGATCCTTAATCATAGCTGACCCAAAACTGCCAAAATAAATAGATTCTGCGTGGAATGTTGCCTCCTTCATTTACACTTCAGTGTTCTGTGTTGGCATAGCTTATCAAAAGCTACACCCCTCATCACAAGTGCTCTCATGCAGACTTGTATTGTATAGGAAGAGAGGATGCATATCTGACCAGTTCTTTTTTGTTTACAAATGTTTTTATTTGGTTAAGAAGGTTAAATTAAAAATTAATACAATCTTGTAACAGTGTACATTATAAAATTGACATTCAAAGCATAACATTCTAAAGCAAACAGAAAAAGAGGTATGAAAGGGGTATACACAACGGTATCATTCAGTTAAGACATAACAACCTTGAAGGCCTTTAGCCTTGTTCTAACAAAATGTGCCTATGGGTTTTCCAGGGTTTTCCAGGCTTCCCATCTGCGATCAAATAGGTGCATCTTATCCTGTAGGGTATACAAAATCCTCTCCATTATCATCACCAGATCAATTCTGTCTAGGATGGAGGATAGGGGTACTGCAGGGGACTTCCAGTGAAGAGCAATGATCCACAGAGTAGATACACAAATAGTATGTATGAGACATTCCTCCCTGCGGAGGATCTTTGGGATGGTTGCTCCAAGTAAACACATTGGGATTGTGAACTTCAAAGGAGTTCCAGATATTGCAGAAGCAACAGCAGTCACTCTTCTCCATACAGGGGCAAGTAGCTCGCAATCCTAAAATATGTGTTTGAAGGTGCCTGGCAGTTGGAAGAACAGTTCAGACATTCCTGGGAACATTACTTGGAGTCTGGAAGGGGTGTAATACCATCTGATCATTACCTTATAGGCTGTTTCCCTAACCGCCAGTGATTTTGTGGCCTTACGTGGGTTTGCCAGCATGGTATGCCAATCCTCAGGAGCAAACTGTTCATTATAGCCAGTATCCCATTTAATTCCATATAGAGGTTCACCTGAAAAACACAAAGCCAATGCTGTTTTGTAAAGAGTTAAAATGAGGCCCTTGCTTCTGGGGGGTATCACGGCAGATCTGTTCAAAGGATGTGGGGGGGGGGGGGGGGAGGGTAAGGCTATAATGGGAGATATAAAAGTGCCTTATTTGTATAAAATGGTAATGTTCCTGAAGTGGGATTTGTTTTTGTGCACGGAGGAGATTGAACGTGGTGAATGTATCTCTAAGCTGAAGTCCGCTAAGGTGATCAAGGAATTGGATTTCCCCCATGCAAAACTTTCAAGGTGATTAAACGCTGTGGCGCATAATGGTTTCCCAAGAAAAGACGAGCCTGGAGGGGCAGGTGAAATTAATCTAAGCTTGCTTTTATAACGGTGCCAGAGGGTAAGAGAATGGGAAACAAATTGAATTGAGGGGAGTAAGCTCATGTGTAAAGTTGGAGGGTGACCATGAGATAGACTGGAGGAAATAGGGTCTAACAGAGTTGGATTCAAATTTGACCCAGGGTACTTTTGACTCCGGGACGTTCCACTACACTGTCTGGGAAAAATAGGCAGCCAAGAAGTAGAACCAAAGGTTAGGATGACCCAAACCTCCGGTGGATTGGGATTTATAAAGAATGTGTTTGGAAAATCTGGGGCGTTTATTTTGCCAAATGAATCTATTAATATCCTGATCAATAAAGGATTTGGGCATATTTATAGGGAGGGATCGGAATAGGAAAAGGAGTTTCAGTAACATGGTCATTTTAACTGCCATGATTCTCCCTAAGAATGATATGTGATAAGAACTCCAAATTTTGAGCAGGCTCCGCAATCGGGACACACATGCTGAATAGTTAGCAGCAAAAATTGATGAGAATTGTGGTGTGATGTAGATGCGAAGATATGGAAATTTGTTATTTGAACATTGGAATGGGAAAGATCCTCAAAGTGTCTCACACTGGGCAGAGGGTAGATTAATGGGAAGAGCTGTGGATTTAGTTATGTTTACCTTAAGTCCAGAAATAGAGGCAAATTTACTCAATATGGTGAATAAGTTGGGAAGGGAGATTTGGGACTGGGACAAAAAGATCATGACATCTTTTGAACATGCAGAGTTTAAAGTGGGAAGATTCAAGGGGATAACCGGATATGTTCGGGTGTTGTTTAATGGCGATTGCAAGGGGTTCTAGTGCCAGGGCGAATAATAAGGGAGACAGGGGGCATCCCTAACAGGTGCCTCTGCCCAGTGTGAAAAAGTCAGAGTTGCACCCTGGTAATTTAATTCTTGTTTTGGGATGATAGTAGAGGGCCTGTACAAGGTGCATTTAGGGATTCTACTTGAGGCTGCGTACACATAATCGGTCAAAACCGATGAAAACGGACTGAAGGACCGTTTTATCGGTCCAAACCGATCGTGTGTGGGCCCCATCGGTCAGAACTTGCTTTAAAATTTGACCGATGGATGCCTGACCGATGGGTCAAAATCGATCGTTAGTATGCAAAAGCATCGGTTAAAAGGCCACGCATGCTCAGAATCAAGTCGACGCATGCTTGGAAGCATTAAACTTTGTTTTTTTCAGCACGTTGTTGTGTTAAAACACATAAACGTCACCGCGTTCTAACACAATCAGTTTTTTAACCGATGGCGTGTAGGCACATCAAACCATTAGTCAGCTTCATCGGTTAACCGATTCTCATCGGATGGACTGATCGTGTGTACGCGGCCTGAGAGGACATTAAGGAGGGTAGTGGAAGGGAGGATAGCCAGTCATGTGAATCTTGGGAGGGAGGGTGGGAAAGTAAGTTGGAATAGAAATTTTCAAACACAGTCAGGACTTCTTTAGGGTGTGAGACCATATGACCGGAGTATTACAGAGTTTATATAGATGAGGGGGATGTATGGTCTGGTTCAATTTATGGGCAAACATGGAGAAAGCCAAATTGCTATGTAGAAGGAATTTGGCTTTGGACCAACAAAGGGACTTCTCTGTTTTCAAGGATACTACACATAGAAGGTATCGTCAATATCACTCGATCGGACATAAATTCACAGGGACACGTACCATGTCTACGACTTGGTTAATCTGTCTTCCTGTATATTAGTACAGGAGACATAGAGGAGGCGATCGTGTGGTGGATAATATTAATGGCTTATTCTTTTATCCATTGAGGTGAGAGTTCTGGGAGACCAGACTGTGTCTGTGGTGGAGTTCTCATTTTCCTTGGAGTAGTGGGCATCTATAATAGCAGCCTTGCTATCAGCACGAATTGACTTTGGCACAATTTCTTTGCTATTTTCACTTTAAAGGTGGATTAATAGCAGCCGTACTATTATCTTATATGGACTTTGTCACCATTATTTTATATTTTCTTATGTTCACATTTGAGTTTTTCACCCATGACTTTTATGTTTATGTGTCTGCATATTAGTTTATGTAATCTTTTGTGCAATCACTCTTTTTGATTATTAAGGTAGGGTGATTATTTGAGACAAAGTGGGTCTTCTGTATCAAGACAATTTGGGCTTCCAATTTTTTATAGGTGGTAAAGGTTTTTTTCAGCTTGTGGGGAGAATTAAAGCCCTGCACATTGTGCATAATACATTTAATCACCATTAATGAAATGAGATCCATTTGGGCTCACCTGAGAGGTATAGTGGTAACATCAGTGCTCCGCCAGAATTCTCCAACACAAGGGAAATGCCAGATGGGAGACACCTTTCAGAATATACAGTGTTAAGACCATTGCAAAGTATGCTTTGACTGATATGCTTCGGTAACTAAAAAAAAAAAAAACTTGAATTGAAATCTGACCAGTTCTTATTATTGGGTTCACTGGGTCTACCTTTATGCCGCTTACACACGCTCGGAATTTTCGTCAACAAACGTTCGATGGGAGCTTGTTGTTGGAAACTCCGACCATGTGTAGCTCCATTGGACATTTACTGTCGGAATTTCCGCCAACAAAAATTTAGGAGCTTGTTCTCAAATTTTCAATTACTGAATCAAGTACGAGATGGAATTGCTCGGTCTGGTAAAACTAGCATTCGTAATGGAGATGGCATAATTACCATGCTGTAACGGACTGAAAAGCACGAGGCTGAAAAGCACAAATTGTCTCTCACCAAACTTCTACTAACACGGCTGGTATTGAACTTCCCTTTAATAGTGCTGTCATGAGTATTGTACGTGACTGCGTTCTTGGAGATCGGAATTTCCGCCAACATTTGTACGACCATGTGTATGCAAGACAAGTTTGAGCCAACATCCGTCTGAAAAAAATCCACGGTTTTGTTGTCGGAATGTCCGATCGTCTGTACGCGGCATAAGTGTCTATTGTACTGCACAGTCATATTAGAACAACATGCAGAATTGCTATAACAATAAAGTGATGGTAAGACTATGGAAATGGAGATTGTCAGTTCAATGTCTATCTGAATAAATATCTATTCCTGTGACTTCAGCTGGCCTACATAATTGCATGGGCATAGACAAGGAAAGGAAAGATACAAATTAAATCTATAAATTGAAATAAATAACATAATTATGCATATATCAGAAAGATACATGCAGAAACTATATATAAATATGAAACTTTCAGGTAAACGGACTTACTGTACATCTTATCCAAAATTCAGACTAGATGGTATCCTAGTTTGCAAAGAAAAAAATCCATTATAACTCCAATTACAGAAAATTGTATTGTACATTTCCAACTCACTTTAAGCAGAGTACTCTTTCAATTAAAAAAAAAAAAGTAAACCACAAAAGCCTTTTATTGTGTGTTAGATTACCTATGACTAAGAACCTATTATAAGTCAGAATCACAGCATAAATGGCTGTTTTTTATTCTGATGTATGAAATTATGGACATTTAGCTTGTTGCACATTCTAACAAAAAACTTTATCTAAATACTTTACAATTCTGTAGACTTCTCAGCCGTTCCCCATAGCACTCTAGTCTCATATACTGGCAATTGTTGGCTGTAATTTTGACAGCACATACTTGTTTTATTTTATTTACACAGGAGCAATTATATGTGTTCCTGTATAGCTTGAAATTCAAAACAGCATCTGCAGTGTCAAGAGGAGTTATGATGAAGCAATGTCATTATTTCCTCAGTTTAACTTTTCTGGTTCATACCTTCAGGGTGATCATTGATCTGCATATAAGTAACACATAAATAAATTATACAGTGTTCCTAGGTAACTCCTTAGTAACTACTTAATTGACACTAATAATCTCTAAGGCCCCTTCCACACCGGAGCGTCCGCGGCGGCGCTTTATCGTCGTATTTGCAGGGTTATTTGGCCATTAGCAGGGCCCTTTTAACCCCTGCTAGTCACTGAAAATGGGTTAAAACCCTTTAACCATGGTGCCCATTCATTTCAATAGGCAGGGGCGGTGAAGGAGCGGTATACACACCACTCCTTCACCGCTCCAAAGATGCTGCTAGCAGGACATTTTTTACCGTTCTGCTAGCGCACCGCTCCAGTGTGAAAGCCCTCGGGGCTTTCACATTGAAGAGACAGCAGTGGCTCTTTCAGGGTGCTTTGCAGGAACTATTTTTAGCGTTACAGCACCTGAAAAGAGCCCCAGTGTGAAAGGGGTCTAATTAACCCCTTTCTGCCCCTTTCTCCTTAGCTGAAATTTTGGGAATTTTTTCTGGTTTTTTTTTCTGTTTTTTTTTATTCAAACTTTATTTTCATTGGTTTGTTTCTTTATTTTTTGTGCCACAATTCATAAAAGTGCAAAATTAAAAAAAAAACTTTGATTAATTTGTAAAAAAATGTAATTATGCTTTGTAATAGAGACAACATGTTAGTGTCATTGTACACATGAACAATTATAGAATTAATTAGCACTTTTTAAGTACAGGAACACTTGATTGTTTTTAACTACTGATTCTTCCTGGGCACTATCCATTTTTCTGCTGGTCGGCTATGACAATACCCCCTGTCATGCAGAAGACTATGAAGATTCCTGAGAAGTGGCAGGAAAAACTGTTCTTGCTGGGCTATACCAAAATGGTGCAGACAGAAACAGTTGCTGCTGAGACAATGGAATCAGGTAATTTCTCAGCCTTCATGAATGACATCAAGGGCTGCCAGGCCACATTTACTTCTAAAATTGATAAGCTTGATTCACCAGGACATAGATAATTCAGAGATCATCTAACAGCAGTGAAACAGAGTGTTAGTGAAGTGTAGGACATACTGGGGAAGATTTACCTATATTGGTGCACACTAGGGATGAGCTTTATGTTTGAGTCGAACATGAGTTAAATTCCGGTCTGCTATGGAATTTTAGGGGAACCCCGTGCCATTTTTTTTTAAATGGCATGGGGTTCCCCCAAAAAAATCGAGAGAGCACCCCCCTCCTGAACTGTACCAGGCCACATGTTCTCAACATGGGGAGGATGTCCCTACAACCCTTGTTGGTTTCTGCGGGCAGGGGGCTTATCGGAATCTGGAAGCCCCCATGATGCCCTCTTGTCACCCTTCTTTTTCTGCGCCCTGCCAGGTTGTATGCTCGGATTAGGGTCTGGTATGGATTTTGGGGGGAACCCCACACCATTTTTTTAAATGGCGCGGGGTTCCACTTAATATCCATACCAGACCTGAAGGGTCTAATATGGAATTTGGGGGGCCTCCATGCTTTTTTTTGGTTCGGGGTTCCCCTTAATATTCATACCAGACCCAAAAGGTCTGGTAATGGACTGGGGGGAACCCCTGCCGTTTCTTTCAATGACTTTGATCTGTATTGCCTGGACCGACAATTCATTAACCACTTAAGACCCGGACCAATTTCCAGTAAAGGACCAGGCCCTTTTTGCGATTCGGCACTGCGTCGCTTTTACTGACAATTGCACGGTCGTGCGACGTGGCTTGCAAACAAAATTGACGTCCTTTTTTTCCTACAAATAGAGTTTTTTTTGGTGGTATTTGATCACCTCTGTGGTTTTTATTTTTTGCGCTATAAACAAAAATAGAGCGACAATTTTGAAAAAAATTCAATATTTTTTTTGCTATAATAAATATCCCCCAAAAATATATATAAAATAAATGTTTTCCCTCAGTTTAGGCCGATACGTATTCTTCTACCTATTTTTGGTAAAAAAATCCCAATAAGCGTTTATCGATTGGTTTGAGCAAAATTTATAGCGTTTACAAAATAGGGGATCGTTTTATTGCATTTTTATTAATATATTTTTTTTACTACTAATGGCGGCAATCAGCAATTTCTTTCATGACTGCGACATTTTGGCGAACACATCGGACAATTTTGACACATTTTTGGGACCATTGTCATTTTCACAGCAAAAAGTGCTATAAAAATTAATTGTTTACTGTGAAAATGGCAATTGCAGTTTGTGAGTTAACCACTAGGGGGCGATGAAGGGGTTAAGTGTGACCTCATATGTGATTCTAACTGTAGGGGAGCGGGGCTGGACGTGTGATGTCATTGATCACCTTTCTCTATATCAGGGAACAGACGATCAATGACAGCGCCACTGTGAAGAACGGGGAAGGTGTGTTTACACACACCTCGCCCTGTTCTTCAGCTCCTGTGACCGATCACGGGACTCTGGCGGCGATCGGGTCCGCGGTTCCCACAGCCGCGGTCACTGAGCTTTGGACCGGGTCGTGGCTGGACACTTAAAGAGGATGTACAGGTACGTGATTGTGCCCATCCGTGCCATTCTGCCATCTAATATCGGCATTAGGCGATCCTTAAATTGTTAATAGCCGCAACTTTTTTCCTTTAGAAATTACATTTTGTGTAGGGACAGTTCTAAACACGGGAAACATGCGCTACTTTACAGGCATATTATACACACCCCCAGGTACGAATTTTAAAGGAATATTTTGCTTTTATTGTTTTACTTTAAGCATTATTAAAATCACTGTTCCCAAAAAAACTGCAGTTTTTAAAACTTTTTATTGCATTGATACATGTCTCCTGGGGCAAGATCCAGGTTCCCAAACACTTTTTATGACAACAACTTGCATATTACCTTTAAAATGAGCACTTTTGATTTTTCCCATTTGTGTCCCATAGACTTTAACCGTGTTTGCGCGTTCAAAATAATTTTTTTCCTGTTCGCATGTTGTGGTGCGAACCGGGGTTTTTTTTTGGCTCATCCCAAGACGCGCACAGAATGCCAAATACACAGCTTTCTCTACCTAGAAACAATAGTCTGGAATGTTGCATTAACCCTAAATGCAAAACCTTTGTCATATTTTCCAATATTCTCATGGTGACAGAGCCTCATTCTGTCACACTATTTATTTTTGCACATATTATAAATGGATTTTTGCACAATAGTGCAGTATTGGCTGTATTTATTATAAGATGCTGTCACATTTTGAAGTTTAAGTTATACGAATTTGCATGTTTGAATTTACGATTAATTATTAATTTGCACATAGTACTTTATTTAAAGAGACAGCACATCCATTTTTGAATTTAATGTTTAGGCAATCTCTGAAAACTCATTCACAGGGAAGTCTAATGCCATTGGTTATTTATCCATCCATTTATTTGAGTCTGCTCTCACCCAGGGACCAGACAGACAGACAGACAGACAGACAGTCAGGCAGGCTCCTGCAAACCCCTCGCTGCATGAAACAACCACAGCTCCTAGGACCAGCTCCTTCCTCCCCCTCTTCTCCGCAGACAAACATCTCCAGGGAGACTAAACACATAGGACCCTGTTTCTCAGGGTTATCCACCTCCCCTGGAACTGTTAGCGGCCGTCCTTTTCAGGACAAGCCGCTACATCGGCCTAAACACTGCGGCTCTCCCCCTCTCCCTTACCCTGCATCGCCGCCCACACTGCCACCCACAATTGAGGCATCCCCCCGCCACCCCTGGCTCAGTTCCACGTCTTTTCCCAGATTCTCAGGCATCCGCGCCAGCCTATGACAGATTTGCGGCGGCCGCGTCTTAGGAAAGACCGCGGCTTCATCTGCGGCCTAGCAGCACGCCGCACCTACGCCCAGCAAACAACCCTAGAATTGCCCAGAATACCCCCCTACCCCTGGAGGATCCCATCCACCCCTGGTTAACAACCAGCTCCCCCTGTATAGCCAATCCACCCAGCTGACAGCCCCCCAGTCTGGGTCCTGTGTCCTGGTCGGCGGCCATCTTGGTACACCCCAGCAACAGAGACACCTCTCATCCCCTCCCCCTCCTCCACAACTAACAGTACTTGATCCAGGGTTTTGTCGGATCGCCTCTCAGGGATCAGGAAGGAATTTTTTTCCTTGCCACAGCACATTGGCTCAGCACGGCCAGGGTTTTTTTTTGCCTTCCTCTGGACCAAGCCGGGAGAGAGGATTCAGTGAATCTTCCCTCCATTGCTATTTAAATACCTACACCCCCCCCCCCCGGTGACTGTGGCGACTATGGCTAATCTGCGATACTCGGCAGAAACCATTTGGGGTCTGAGGCGATTCGCCACAGTATTACCAGCCGTCACCAAAAAGGCCTTATGAATTGAGCAACTTTTGAGAATCGATCGACGATCGACTATCAAAAATTTCAGCCATTCACCCCAGCATAAGCACATATCATGTGCTTTGATGAACACAAGGTCGGCAGTAAAACACTGATTAGAAATCTATGATTTCATACTACAATACGATTTAGACTGCCTCTTTATTACAGCAAGCTGGCTCTCAGCCGACTGTAACACCATTCTAGGAAAACTGGTGCCAGAGAACTATCGTATTATAATGGAAAACAGAATAGGGCAAAGAGGAGGAGGCCTGGCGGTGATCCACAAGACTCACCTTGCAATCACTAAACCAGTCCTTCAAAACCATCTTCCATTCATGGAAACCCTTACTCTGCAACTGCAAACAAATCCCCAGGAGACCGTCCGCATTTTTCTCTGCTATAGACCACCCGGGCCAAAATCGCAGCTACTACCATCACGGACAGAGTTTATCTCCACTTATACCCTTAACAGCAAACACTTTTTGCTGCTCTGGGATTTCAATCTCTGGGCTAACTCCTCACAGGATCCCGTGGCCGACGCCTGTATTGACCAACTGGAAGGATTAGGGCTACAGCAACTAGTATGTGGGCTTCAGGTCACACACTCGACCTAATTTTCAGACAAGATCTGGAAATAAACATTTTGGAAAATGAACTGTTGCCATGGACAGATCACCATGCAATTAAATTCATAATTTCCAAAATTCCCCCATTGATAAAAACACCTAAGCCGGTGACAACACACTGGACTAGATCTCAGAAGAAGCTCCATTCGTAACTCTTCAAATCTACCTTAGGAAATAAAATAAAAACAATCCAGCCACTTCGAACAGCCTCAGAAACACTGGATGCCATAAATGCAGCCCTATTACAGTCAGCCGACTTAGTAGCGCCGAAACGCAAAGCCCGCATCCGGAAAAACAAGTCCGGCTGGTTCAACAACCAGCTGTCACTACTGAAGCAAGAGCGCAGAAGGGCGGAAGCCGCCTGGAAAAGAAGCGCTTCAGAGGAGAACCTCATCATCTACAAGGCAATAACAAGAAAATACCATAAAGAAATCTTCAAAGCCAAAAAAAATCACTTTTCCAATACCATCACCAATGCCCTAAACCGCCCCTGCAAACTCTTCAAACTGGTCACGCAGACCATGAATCCAGGCTGTCTTGAAGCCCCCAATTCAGATACCCAAGAATTTTGCAATGAACTATCGGATTTCTTCATCAATAAAATTGAGAGAATCCAGGAAAGCATTCAGCAAAACAATACCCCCCTCAACCCCCCCCTCAATCATCCACACAACACTCATAGAAATTTTCTACAATCAACAAAGTTCACTTTGGAACCCATCTCCACCGATGCCACTAAAAATATCATCGTCACTTTGCGAAACAGCACAGCGCCTAATGATATCATCCCCACTAAACTGCTGAAGGAATGTGCCGACATCCTGGCACCACCTATCATGCAGCTTATAGACCAGTCATTTAAGGAAGGCTTAGTGCCCTCCCTGCTGAAAGAGGGCACAATCCAGCCCATCTTGAAGAAACCTACCCTTGACCCCAAGGACCCAACTCACCGCCATCCCATAAAAGGCCTAAACGCTCTCTCCAAGGTAATGGAGAAAGTAGTGGTACAACAGCTGCAACAGCATCTAGATACCCATAATCTACTTGATCCATTTCAATCGGGTTTCCGTCCCGGACACGGAAAACGAAACAGCATTGCTCAAAATATGGGACGACGCTCTTGAGGCCGCAGACGAAGAAGAATCTTGTCTCCTGGTTCTGTTGGACCTAAGCGCAGCCTTCGACACAGTAGACCACAAACTGTTACTGACTCGGCTGGCTGAGGTAGCCAGGGTCGCAGAAGGTGATTTACCATGGTTCTCCTTCTTTTTGGAAAACCGATCACAAACAGTGAAATTGGGACCTTTCACTTCTGAAAAACGCACGGTATCATGTGGAGTCCCTCAAGGATCCCCCCTGTCACCTGTGCTCTTCAACATCTATCTTCGCCCTCTCTTTGAAATCATCAGTAGCCAACAACTACTCTATCACTCATATGCAGACGACACGCAACTGTATTTTCGCATCTGCAAAAAAAAGGATTAAACTCAACAATTCCAAAACAGAACTTCTTCTGTTTCACTCCAGTCGTAAGAATCAACTGGCAACAACCTGGACACCTCTGCCCATTCTGGGCCAAATCATCACCCCTAGCGCTAAAGTCAAGAGTCTCGGGGTCATCTTCGACACCTACATGACAATGGATGCACAAATAGGGTCAGTAGTCAGCGGGTCTCACCATCTGCTGCGCCTACTACGCAGACTTATTCCATTTATTCCCAAAGAAGACGTAGCAGTCGTGGTGGGAACAATTGTGAACTCCAGACTGGACTATGCAAATGCCCTTTACCTCGGACTCCCAAAGTACCAAATCTCTCGTCTGCAGGTCGTTCAGAACACGGCCGCCAGACTTGTGACTGGGAAAAAAACTTGGGAATCAATCTCACCATCGTTGGGAACTCTTCACTGGTTGCCAGTAAAGGACAGAATTGCTTTCAAAGCACTCTGTCTGACGCATAAGTGCATCCATGGGAAGGCTCCGGAATATATATGCGAAAAGATAAAAGCCCACAACTCCGATCATGTTCTGCAATCCACCGACCAAAATCTGGTCAAAATACCCAAAGCCAGATACAAGTCCAAAGGAGAAAGAAGGTTTGCATTCCAAGGTCCTAGACTATGGAACGCTTTACCAACCAGCAATTGGTTGGAGGAAAACCACCTGACCTTCAGAAGACAGATCAAAACTCGGCTCTTTTGATGCCAAGAGAGACAGGAACAACGAGCACCCAGAGGCGATTCAGTTTGCATGTGCCGCGCTATATACGTTTTTCATTCATTCATTCATTCATTAATTCATCGGTTAAAAAACTAGGAACTTGTTTTAAAATTATCTGATGGTTAACTAACCGATAGAAAAAAACGATCGTCTGTGGGCACGTCCATCGGTTAAAAATCCACGCATGCTTAGAATCAAGTCGACGCATGCTCAGAAGGATTGAACTTTATTTTTCTCAGCACGTTGTTGTGTTTTACGTCACCGCGTTCTGAAACAATCATTTTTTTAATCGATGGTGTGTAGGCACGACTGATGAAAGTCAGCTTCATCGGATATCCAATGAAAAAATCCATCAGACCGTTTTCATCGGGTGAACCGATCGTGTGTACAGGGCATTACAATTTACATTTTATTAACTTCACCCCCACACATTTATTAACATTTGTATTACTTTTTCCTCAAATCCACTTTTCTTGCATTGGATTTTAACTGTGCTGTCCTCTCTTAATTTTGTAAAGCATTTGGCCACAAGATAGAAATAAGTATCAGTAAAGTCCTATAATAATTAGCTCCATCTAAAGGTCAAATGCTGCAGTTTTAGTTTTAAATCAATGATTTACAATTGACCAGCACAGGATATAACCTGTTTATGTGTGTTCTTTGCCCTTTTCGTTTAGAACAAATTTACAAGCACCTTCACTTGGTGAATGGCTATGTAAAGACTTTATAAACCAACCCCATAGTGTTATATACAATATTGCAATGCCATAGGTTATAATTTGCAGTAATCACTAATCTGTGTTTTAAACAATTAGCACAGAAGTATTCAAGGTGATGTGGGTTACAAAACTATAAAGTTTATGTTTTGTTAGTTTTATCACGTTGGTATCATAAAATATTGAGCTCATGTATGTTACACTTCAAAATCTGGAACAGTAATAAAAGAGAATACATTACAATAATGTCACATCTATCAACAAGCAAATCCGTCCATAGCAAACTATTCTGACAAGTGACTCAGAGTTTGATGCCTAGAAACCAATCCCATTCATGGCATTAAAACCTTAGAATCTTTCTTGAATAATCGGATAGTATGCTACAAGTTATTTAATACTAAATGCATTAAATTCAAAATTAATTAACGTATCTGCTGAAATTAAGTGTTCTACAATAAAGTCATCTTATTATTTCCATCATTTCTACAATGTAAAAATGCTAAATGTATTAATTTAATATAAATTAAATAGTTTTTATATTTCCTGTACAAGTTGAACCACAGGTTACAAATGTTCTGTTGATATATGACTGTGCTACATCCTCTCTTTTCTGTGGTATTATATGAATCAACAGACTATGAAGTTTGAGAATATTTAATAAAAAATGTTTACTTATGATAAATGAATGATTGCAAAGAATAAAATGTAACTTTATACTTCAGCTGTTTTTTTATTAAGAGAAATGCTGAGTCTAAAATTGAATTTGCAAAACAGAAACATAATTCCCTTGAAAAACCTTTATGCATAAGAATACGATTTCCCTAATGTGCAAGTGATCTGGATTACCACAATGGTCAATGAACATGTATGTGAACTTGTGTGACTACTGAGGTGACATTTAGATATATATTATACATACAAAGGGGACAGAATCTATTATTCTCACTTGCTATTAAATATGGGCAATATTTTTATTTCTGTCTGGGTCCGTGGGTGAGAGATATCTCCTTTCTTGTTGTTGATGTTTATAAACAGCTCATCAGAAAACACACACAGGTGAGCAGTGCATCCAATAATGTCTGTGATCTGAGCCATCAGCAGATGTTTCAAATCATAGGCACAATGTACAGAGCAGATTGAAGTTGCTCTTTACTTTCTGATCACTGTGATGAGCAATCAGTATACAAGAAAAAGAAAGGTGGGACTTTAAATGGTGCTGTGTTCTCTGCAAAAAATCCACAACTATAAGATATAGAATAAAAATGTCACTTACTGCGTACCAAAGATAAAATCATCCTAAAAACGACAATCAGTAGTATGCCTGATAATATCATAGACAAATCATGAGTCCCACTCTTAAAGGCCATCATAACCAGACCAGAACCAACTATCTATCAGTATTGCACTTTGATAAATTTAAAGATATATATATGTTAATACAAATCTCAGGGTGAACAATAAATAGCAATACAAGATTAAAAAGTGCTACATGATGTTGTGTACTGTACAGGAGTGGAGATACAATGCCCCAAAGGCTGCTCACCAAGGTAAGAAACAGAAGGAGCAGGCTAAAATGGACCCAAATTGGGAAACCACCTTTATAGTGGTGGTACAACCAAATCAAAAATGTCAGGTTTACCAGATAAAAAATTCCCAAAATGCCAGTGATGGAATCAGTCTCCACTGGTACAGGGCCTTGTATTGATACATCACTGGATCTTAGAGCCATACTTTCCTTTCACAAAGGATGGAAATAAGGAAGTAATATATTATCAATGAAAATATAATCAATGAATAAAGCGATCATCAGCAGCAGATTGATTGTGAAGGTTTTTAACTGATCCAATCTTTTTTGAGCCTTTTACTCCCCTCCTCTACTGTACATCTCATCTCCATTCTTCCTCACCATGTGTCTGCATATTAACACTTTAAAGCGGAGCTCCAGCCGCGATTTTTTTTTTTTAAAGTCAGCAGCTACTAACAGTGTAGCTGCTGACTTTAAATAAGGACACTTACCTTGTCCTACTTGCCCGCGCTGATGGGCCCCCCGATGCCGGTCCCACGATCGCTCCGGGTCCCGCGCCGCCATTCACACTATGGGAAACAGGCAGTGAAGCCGTACGGCTTCACTGCCCATTTCCTACTGTGCCTGCGTGAGTCTCACGCTGGCTTGTGAATGGGCGCACTGCTCTCTGAGAACACACACAGTTCCCAGAAAGCAGCGCGCCCCATTCACAAGGAGAAGGACAAGAAGAAAAGGCACCGCGGAGTGGAAGAGGCAGATTACGGACTTCCGCATAGCAACGGGTATTTCGGGTGAGTATTTTTTTTTTTTCAGGTTTTTTTTATTGAATTTTTTTAAACAACATGGGAAAATGTTGTTTTCCTGGGTGGAGCTCCGCTTTAACCCCTCTTATAATGCACCTAACCCCTTTATCTCTATCCTTACACCGTATGTGACTTGTACTGCATCTAGATTACCATTATCAAGTTTCATGTTATAACCACCTCAAAACCAGCATGTTTCTTCATTTCCAAAATATGTGGTTGTCTACTTTACAAAAAAAGGTCATTTGAGGGGTTCACTTAATGCCCTGGTATTTAAAAAAAAAAAAAAAAAAATATATATATATATATATATATATATATATATATATATATATATATATATATACATATATATATAGTCCAGAGGTAGAACTAGTCAACACTGAACATATTCCAGAGGGTAGTATTAGGGGCATTAGTGGTAGGGTAACCAAAGCACATAAATCCAAGGTAAGTATAGTAGAAAGTCCTAGTTGCAATCTCGGAACTAAATTAGGTGGCATGTTCACCAATGCCAGGAGCCTGGTAGACAAGATGGGTGAACTAGAAATACTGTTGTACAAGGAGGATTTGGATTTTGTGGGAATTTCAGAGACCTAGTTCAACAGCTCTCACGATTGGCTGGCAACCATTAAAGAGTATAGCCTTTATTGCAAGGATAGAGAGGGTAAACAAGGGGGAGGGGTTTGCCTGTATATCAAGAATAATGTACAAGTGAATGTGACAGATGACATCACTGAGGGAGCTATGGAAGAGGTGGAATCCTTATGGGTAGAGCTCCAAAGGGATGAAGTTAAGGGGAAAATAATACTGGGAGTATGCTATAGGCCCCCTAACCTGAGAGAGGAGTGAAAGACAGATCTCCTATCACAATATGGATTAGCAGCAAGGATGGGATGTGTTATCATAATGGGGGATTTCAATTATCCAGACATAGACTGGGTGGAGGGAACCACACATTCATCTAATGCTCGATGTGCCTAAATGTCTTGCAGGACAATGTTATGGGTCAGATGGTAGACACACCAACCAACGCATACAACGTTACTGGATCTACTAAGTACCAACAATACAGACCTGATCATGGATGTGAAAATATGGGGCAATTTAGGTAACAGCGATCACAGGTCAGTTGGCTTTAGTATAAATCACACAAATAGAAAAGGCATAAATTGGGATAAAATCTTAGGAAAAAAAAAATCCCAAGAAATTCTTTAAGTATTTAAATAGTAAAAGAGGGGGCGTGGCCGGACCGGGCAGGAAGATGGACGCTTGATCTCACAGCTCCAGCCACCTCAGGTCAAACTGCCACCATTAGCGGAGATCCCATACCCCGTTTACGCCTGTTATCATGGGAACAGCTTCTAGGAACAACTCGGCCTCCCGCTCCCGCTCCCCGAGGGAACACACCGCATCGCAGGGACAGATTATCCCGGAGATGTTCCGCTCCGGCAGGGGGAACATGGCGCCCTCACACCACGGCCCTGCACTAGGCCCCATGCCTCCTAATCCAGTCGCTTCATCAACCATTACACTGACGGCATCCCAGGCAGCTCCAGCACCCCTGACGGGGTTGACTACGGGGGGCGCGGAGGCCCCCATCCTCCCGCAACTTAACATACTAGATCTGAGAGCTATTGCCGCTGACATTAAGGACACGCTATCAGCCGCCATTGCGGATCTGAAAATTGATATACGCTCCCTTGCTGACAGGGTCACGGTCAATGAGAGCACGCTGGAGGACCACGGACAGGTCCTACAAAGGTCAACCAGGAAGATAGACGATCATACCCTGCAACTAAGATGTGAATAGGCACCTGGAGGACCTCGACAACAGAGGCCGACGCCGGAACCTGCGCGTCCGTGGTCTTCCAGAGTCGGTGGAAGATGAACAGGTAAAAGGCGAGGTGATCGCCATCTTTAACAATATACTGGGCAGACCACCTCAAACAGCCATAGCCATGGAGAGGATCCACCGCGCCCTACGCCCCAGGGGGAGAGACACCGACCCTCCCAGGGATGTCGTGTGCTGCCTCGTTGACTTTCAACTTAAAGAGGACATCCTGAGGCAAGCCCGCAGCCAGAGGCCCTCACATAACGGGGTGCCGATCCAGATCTACCAGGATCTATCCGGAATTACCCTCCAGCATCGCTGCAATCTCAGACCGTTGTTGGATACACTGCGAGCCAACGAGATCCGCTACAAGTGGAAATTCCCTTTCTGTTTGGAAGCCTCCCGCCAGGGGCGCACAGCCAAACTGATGGTTCCGGAAGATCTCCGCCGTTTCTGCGAGACCCTGGGCCTGCCCTTGGTCTCGGTCCCGGACTGGTATGCCCCATATCGCAGATCTGTGGGGCGCTGGAACAAGCCCCAAGAAGTTCCGATGGAGACCCAAGCCACCCGCCATCGCAGGAGGAGATCTCCATCTGACCAGAGACGCTCACCCAACACAACGGACTCCCGAGGGATTCGGGATCACCCACCGCTCCTGGCCCGAGGAGAGCGAGGAGAGACTACTGAACCAGGCTGACAAGGCACACATTAGGGGAAGCTAACATGACTTTGCCGAGCGCCCCACATTACAGTTGCAGAGGGGTCAATATTTTGAAGTTCCCTTCTTTTTGTTTTTGTTTTTAATTTTTCAGTTTAGTTTATTCGCTCCAGGATACTCATTTGGCAGTACGAGGAGGAAAATCTCCTCCTTATTGGCTGACTGTTGGCCTCGTGAATGACATCCTCGCCCCGTCCTTCCCATTAGCTGGACAAGGAGCGCGGTCTGCACGCTGCGTCATAAGCCTCTGGGTTACGCTGCCCTGGCCGTGAACTACATTACCCACACTGCTCTCCGTGGTCTGCCTTCTCAGGAGTACATTGGCCCTCATCACGTGACTTACGCACGACGTTGCACGTTGACTCTCCGGCGCCGGACAACAACATTTAGTCCTGGAGAACACTACCTGCTCTTCTGCCATCACCGCACTACTACATGGCCTACGGAACGACTCCCGCACGACCGATCCCCGAGCCTGGCCCCCAGCTCTTGCAGATGCACGTCTCCTCCTGACACAATGCCGCATCGGTCTGCGATGGGACCCCCCAGACGACTGATGGGGAGAAGATGAGCTGCCACTTTGAACTAGGATGCAATTGGGGGGTTTATCCCCATGCCTGTACACTTTCCCTTTGGACATGCGGACCACAAGCCGCAACACTACCAACGCTCTATACCCAGCATTCCTCTTAGGGTATGTGTTTAACTACCGATTTTCTTTTATAGGCCCCCGGAGTAAGCTACAGGGTCCCGACCCGACAGGTTACCCACAAGTACGGGCAGCTCACTATTTCCTGTGTTATCCGCACTGTTAAACTGTTTAGGATGTTTAAATGTTTGCTTCTAATGTTGAGGTTTCCCTGATTAGGGGTGTATGGTTAGACTACATATACACAGGCGTTTAGCATAGTACCCCCTGCTCCCACATTGCCACTGTCTGCCTGTGACGATATCTCTATGGGCCACAGTGCCCCCACAAGATCCAAACGGTGTACAGCCCGGCCTGATCTTGGAAGATATCTGAAGTTCATAGTCCCAGGAGACCAGTGGCAGGTAAAGGGTTTAGGGCTACTACTGCTTTGTGACATTAGATGACGCCCCGAAACTCTGGGGTTCACAGCTTCCCCGGAGGGCCCGGTGAGCTCGGTGTCCTATACATTAGCTACACCCTATAGGGATGGGTATTCCCCCTTCTATATTTGGCTCTCTGGTCTTTGCCCTGGGGTGGCCCCATATAGGTCACTCTCTTTACTTGTGTTATATTGCACGATACTGCAGAACTGGTGCTGATAGACTGGTTTGGGCCTCCTGCACAGACCTCGGTCAACCCCCGCACAGCGGTGACGCGGGATCCCGCAGCCCCTCGGGTGTGTGGAGTCCCGCGACACCCTGTACATTACCGATTGGCATTAGCCTCTCTAGGTGATTGGACTACGCTTTCTCGCCTAATCGGTTACTCATACTACCGACTGAAAAATACACCTGACCCTATTAGCGAACCCCCCCCCTAGTCGTGTGTGGTCGGTCCACCGTCTACCCCTGTTCCCCCCCTCCCCGCCCCACGATGCAGACCTCGTCCTCCACACAGCAACACAACGGCGGGACTAGGCTACCCCCCCCCGCACCTCAAGCTATACTCCATAAACGCATGTGGTTTAAACACCCCTGAAAAGCATTCTAGGCTGCTATACTCGCTCTGGAAAGAGAAACCACATATGGTTCTGATCCAGGAAACGCACTTTAGAACGGACAGTGTTCCTAAGTTGTTCGATCGCAACTTCCCGTCGGTTTTTCACGCTCCAAATGACGCTGCTAAGTCCAAAGGGGTAGCCATCCTGATCTCCAGAAATTGGCCCTTTCAGGTAACCGACGTACAAAAGGATCCCCAGGGCAGGTACCTCTTCCTTAAAGGCACGCTGAATAACACACCGTTCACTATAGCAAACGTATATGCACCCAACTCAAAACAAGTAGCCTTTTTTAGACAGGTTCTCTTTCAATTAACGGCCTTCCAGGCAGGCGTGCTAGTGCTGGGAGGCGATTTTAATGTACCCCTAACGCCATCCCTTGACACATCCAATGGTTCCTCATGTCTAACATACAGGGCCCTGAAAGCGATCAAGACACAACTAACCACCCTTACCTTACATGACACGTGGCGTACCCTACACCCCACCACGAAGGACTACACATATTTCTCCCCTCTATATCAGAAATATTCCAGGCTAGATCACTTCTTCCTCACGCAAAACGACCTTACTGCTTTGGTGGATGCTACCATTGAGCCAATGCTGCTCTCTGACCACCATCCGATCACGGTGACACTCTTACTCCCTTCTAATCAGCCCAGGACGCCAGTGTGGAGGCTTGACGACTCACTCCTCCTAGACGAAGCAAACATACAACACATTTCGGACGTTCTAACTAACTACTTTACCGAAAACACGACAGAGGACTCATCCCCCACTTTAACTTGGGCTGCACACAAGTGCGTGGTGAGAGGGGAATTCATGTCTCTAACGGCAAAACGTTCAAGACTCAGACGCGCCCGCATTACAGAACTGACGAATAGGGTCAAGATTCTTGAGAGAGCACATAAACTTTCGCTAGCGATGCGCACACATGACGACCTGGTAACCGCACGGAAGGACCTCCTAGAGGAACTCCAGAAAACGGTGGCCCAAAGATTTACACTGACAAACAAACTTTTTTACGAGTTCGTGAACAAATCGGGGAAGCTCCTCGCATCCGCCCTGCAAAAGCGGAAGTCGGCACACACTATTAACGCCTTAACCTCCCCATTGGGGGTGACGATTAATAAGTCGGACGACATAGCGGACCAGTTTATACGTTTTTTCACTAATCTTTATAATATACCCAAACCGGTAAACACCCCACAGACCTCAGATAGGTCCACGCTTATTGATAAATTCCTGGAAGAATATTGCCTGAAAATTGACTCTGCTACGGACTTGACCAACCTACACTCCCCAGTGACATCAGAGGAAGCAATCCGAGCGTTGAAACAACTGAAGGTAGGCAAGAGCCTTGGACCGGATGGTCTTCCGGCCAGTTACTATAAAGCCTTTACCCACTTACTATTACCGCACTTCATTGCAGCATACAACGCCCTTCCGGACCTGACTGCCCAGACCAAAGACTTGCTAGAAGCCCACATTTCCCTGATCCCTAAGCCAGGAAAAGACACCACAATCGTTTCTTCGAACTACCGACCAATTTCCCTACTGAATGTGGACTTAAAACTCTACGCGAAGATCCTGGCCAACAGGACTACTGCCCCTACTCCCTGACCTGATTTCGACGAACCAAGTGGGATTTGTCCCTGGGAGAGAGGCCAGGGACAACACAACCAAAGCCCTCAATATTCACCATTGGCTGATGTCGTCCCGCAATAAAGGCTTTCTTCTGTCCTTGGACGCGGAGAAGGCGTTTGACAGGATGGTGTGGGACTATATGGCGGCGGTCCTGCACAAAGTGGGACTGCCGACCAGAACCATACAATTGATCTCAGCGCTGTACTCCGTCTCCACCGCCAGAATTAGAGTGAACAGCTGCCTGTCGAATGCCTTCTCCATATCTAACAGTACAAGACAGGGCTACCCCCTATCCCCCATTATCTTTGTCCTCTCGCTGGAACCCTTCCTGCGTCGATTAAACACTAACCCAACGTTTAAGGGCGTTGAGGTCCCGGGTAAGCACTGCAAACTGGCCGCCTATGCGGACGATGTACTATTGTTTCTTTCAGACCCTATAACCACGCTGCCCAATCTCCTGAAGGACTTTCGGCTTTTTAAATCACTCTCGAATCTCCAAATAAATTTTGAGAAATCGACGGCCTTGAACGTCACCCTTCCAGACTCGGTAGTCTCTCTCTGCAAGCAAAACTTCCCATTTAAGTGGGCGACTGATGCCATTACCTATCTAGGCGTAAAAATCCCTCATGACCTGAAAGATCTGTACTCCTTTAACTTTCTGCCCGCTCTCCAGATTATCAAAGAGGATTTGGTGGACTGGAATAAAGGCAGATTATCATGGTTTGGTAGGGCGGCAACCCTGAAAATGAATGTCCTCCCGCGACTATTGTACCTCTTACAGGCCATCCCGATAGCCTTACCACATGCCTTCTTCAAGCTTTTCAAGAAAAGCTGCAGAACCTTTCTATGGGCAGGACACCCGCCCAGACTAAGCTGGGATAAACTCATACGGCCGAAGCTGAAGGGCGGTCTGGGACTACCTGATATGGCACTATATCACACAGCGTGCCACCTCGTGAGAGTAGCGGACTGGACCCACCATGCTCGTGACAAGGACTGGGTTAATATAGAAAATGCTTTCCTCGACTATCCGATCTCTCACATTCCCTGGGTTTCACCCCGCTCAGTCCCGACTTTTTGCACACGCCACCCATTCATTGGCCACACCCTACAAAAGTTCAGGTCAGCCTGTCGCGCTCTTAAGGTTACCCCATCGCCGGGCCCCTTGACTCCTCTTCGCCACAACCCTGACTTCACACCCGACATACCCATTACGGACCATACTACTCGATCTGAAGCCCTGAGGCCACATGCTGCACAATTCTTCCGAAATGGCATACTCCTCACATATCAGGAGATGGTTGCCACATTCCCATATTTGAAATTGTCCATTTTCAAGTACCTTCAGTTAAAACATTTTTTTGAAAGCACCCAATCCCCCTCTATGTGGTCTAGAGACCTTACACCTATGGAACAAATTTGTACATCTAGGGAACCCCAACAACATCTGATCTCCACCTTCTAATCATTGCTAATCTCCACGGTTGCCCCTCCCACTAATGACTGCACAGCCTGGCAGGTGGATCTGTCCCTTAACTTATCTGACACAGAGTGGGAGACGATATGGGAACACACACACAAAGGCTCTGTCAATGTCTCCGCACAGGAGAATAGATACAAACTCAGCACAAGATGGTACAGGACCCCTGATAAGCTGCACAACATCTTTCCAACGGTCTCTCCCATGTGCTGGAGATGTGGCAAAGAGCCAGGCTCCCTCCTCCATATTTGGTGGGACTGCCCCGCCCTGCAGCCGTTCTGGAAAGAAGTACACAAATGTATTGTAGACATCACCACTGATCACATTGAGTTATCCCCAGCGCAATACTTACTACATCACTCAGTCCTTCCACGAGCGCACTATCGCAAGTCTCTGACCCTTCATTTAATAAACGCAGCCACCCAATGTACCCCTCTCCGCTGGAGATCTACAGTGCCACCTACATTACAAGATTGGCACTCCCGAGTCATAAAAATTGAAGACATGGAACGGCTTATCCACCAAACCAAAGAAACTCACGACAAATACAGATTTACATGGGCATGCTGGTCCCATTATCGAGAGTCGCTGGACCCTCAACCCCCTGTCATCCCCTCTGGGTCCCCACGGGTAGCCACCCAAGACCCCGCTCGAGCCGACGCACTGCTACTAAGTCAGCCAATCCTTCCCCCTGACCCCACCCTTGCCCTGACCGACCACACCTCTTTCACCTCTGCTACTTCTCGTTCCTTTAGTCCACAGCTCTCCTCCCACCCCTGAAACGCACAAGATAAACTCAATCACCTACCTAGGGTTCTAGACATGGGGAGACCTGTGTGGCCCTACACACATGCTTCCTACCAGACAGGGGAGGGGTGGGCTGTGACCCATGCATCAATAACAATCAGAGTTTTTCCTGCCCCTGGTAGATCCGACAGGGCTGCGGCCTCCGATTTGGAACCCGCCCCCCTCCTCCGTCCACAGATTGTCCCCGATAGGGGTGGACGGGCTGAGGGAGGCCCTCTATTAGCTTACATCTATGGTTCAGAAGCCCACCCTAGACGCTACCGTAGGAGTTAAAGAGGGGGAGTCCAGACAGCCCCACTCCCTCCCCCATACCCCCGCACTTAAGATGTTTATACTGTCTCCTACTCCGAGATTCATTCAATAGAATGGTTTTATTTTTGATGACTAATGTGTTTCTCATTTCTCTTTCTGTTGGATATGCTGTTAAAGATGTATATTTACACACCGTTCACTGGGCTTCTTTGTCATGTTACCCCAGTTTTGCATTACTGTTTGTAACTCGTTTTCTCATATACTTAATAAAATTGTTTAAAAAAAAAAAAAAAATAGTAAAAGAGGGAGGACAAGCCATATTGGCCCCATAGAGAATGAAGAAGGACATCTGGAAACAATGGGGAGTGCTCGGAATGGTTAGGGGTGGGTAGTGGGGTCCCACAGGGTTCTGTGCTGGGACCAATTCTATTTAATTTGTTCATAAATGACCTGGAGGAAGGGGTGAACAATGAAATCTCGGTATTTGCAGATGATATTAAGCTAAGCAGAGCAATAACTTCTCTTCAGGATGTGAAAACCTTGCAAAAAAAATCTAAACAAATTAATGGGGTGGGCATAAATGGGCATAAAACTTTTTTTGCGGAAGGGAGTTTAACAAGACATGTGGCCACACATTAAAATTAGAAGAAAAGAGGTTTAACCTTAAACTACGTAGAGGGTTATTTACTGTAAGGCCGCGTACACACGATCAGACATGTCTGATGAAACTTGTCCGACGGACCGTTTTCATCGGACCACGCTGAAGTGGTCTGTTGGTCTGATGTGTGTACACACCATCGGACCAAAATCCCCTCGGACCAGAACGCAGTGACGTAGAACACAACGACGTGATGAAAAAACAAAGTTCATGTGTCGACTTGATTCTGAGCATGCGCGGGTTTTTGGTCCGATGATTTTGTGTACTAACCATCGAACCTGTCCGACGGCTTCTAAGCATGTTTTAAAACTTTTGTCCGCTGGAAAACGGTCCGATAGGCCGTATACACGATCGAACATGTCCGCTGAAACTGGTCTACGGACCAGTTTCAGCGGACATGTTCAATCGTGTGTACGCAGCCTAAGAGCGGCACGGATGTGGAATTTCCTTCTACAGTTGGTGGTCTCAGCGGGAGGCATCGACGGTTTCAAGAAACTATATTAACTAGGTAATACTGACATATAATCGCACACACAGTTTTAAATTTTTTCAACCTCACCTACTATGTAACTATGAAACTTCAAGCAAGTAACAATTTCAGCTTTGGAAGATTTACCCCCTTCATGACCAGGCCATTTTTTTGCGATACAGCACTGCATTACTTTAAATTACCATTTTGCGCTTCTGCGATGCTGTACCCAAATAAAATGTTTATTTTTTTTCTTAAAAATAGAGCTTTCTTTTGGTGGTATTTGATCACCTCTGCAGTTTTTATTTTTTGCACTATAAACAAAAAAACAACAAACAAATATTTTTTTTTTTTTTCTGCTATAAAATATACCCAATAACATTTTTTAAAAAAATCGAATTTCTTCATTTGTTTAGGCAAATATATATTTTGCTACATATTTTTGTTTAAAAAATCCCATTAAGCGTATATTGATTGGTTTGCACAAAAGTTAAAGGCCCAGATTCACAGAGCGATTACGCCTGCGCAACAGGAGATGCGCGGCGTAAGTCGAAATGTGCACGTGCGTTTCGATGCACGGCATCCCCAGAACGAGATACGCAAAAAATCTACTTTTTTTTGTCCCGCGTAATTTCGTTAGACTGGCGCATCCATCCGCGCAAAAGTGCGCTAGACAGACCATTGATTTGCTAGTCAAATATGCTAATGAGGGACTTATGGGGATCCACAAAAGAACGTTGGGGCAGCGCAGGCGACGCAGTGTGCGCAACAGCAAAATGTCCTGTCTAAAATTAGAGCATATAAAAGCTGGTCTAAAAAGAGAAAAAAAGTCTACTTGTTAGATAAAGCAACACTGTTAGTGAGGAGCTCAGCAGTCACACGTGTTGCACAACAATCTGTATGCCAACATGCCAGGGACATCGTCGCACATAGCTATACTACTGACTTTAGATGAACAAAGAAGGATGAGGGCACGGAGGATGGCACGGAGGATGGCACGGGAGAGGATATACCGCACCCGCATAGACCTGTTTGGCATGAGTGATTCTGAGGTGTTTCGCATCTTCAGATTCACCCCTCATGTCATCCTGGAATTAACCACAACCCTGCAGGAGGACATCACCAGCCCAACACACCACTCACATGCAGTGCAGCCACTGGTCAAGGTCATGGCAACACTCCATTTCCTTGCCAGTGGCTCTTTTCAGCGTACAAGTGGAGTGGTGGCTGGGATGTCACAATCCTCCATGAGCAGATGTGTGCACCAGGTTGTCCCTGCAATCCTCAGACGCATGGCCAACCAAATCATCAAACCCACCACTGAGGACCTGCGGCTGAAGGCAATGACAGATTTCTACAAAATTACCAGATTCCCACGCACTGTGGGGGCCATTGATTGCACACATGTGGCACTCCAGCCCCCCCAGGAGACAGAGCACATGTACCGCAATCGGAAGCATTGGCATTCCATCAACGTACAGGTGATAGTCGATGCCCAAGGCCTCATATGGCACGTCCGTGCCAAACACCCAGGGTCCAGCCATGACAGCTACATATACAATCAATGCCACATCCGAATGGAATTCGATCAGAACGTGTATGGGGACACCTGGCTGGTTGGTGAGTGACATGGGTGGCAGGCATGACTATCCCCTCCCATGATGCACACATCACAAGGGGCACATGCATGACTAACATCCTCCTGTCTTTTCCCTTACAGGTGACTCTGCATATCCACTGGGACCCCATCTCATGACTCCTATCCGGAACCCCCAAACCCCAGGAGAGGAAAGATACAATCAAGCACATGCCCAAACACGAGCAGTGGTGGAGCGCACCTTTGGCCTCCTAAAGTCACGTTTCCGATGCCTGGATAAGTCTGGGGGTACCCTCTTGTATTCCCCAAACTTTGTGTGCCAGATCATCGGTGCATGTTGCATGCTGCACAACTTCGCAGAAAGAAAGGGCCTGCAGATTGACCTACGTGATGACCTGACCCCTGAACCAGACAATCCCCCCCTAACCGAGGGTCCCCCGTCTTATGAGGGAAGAGCAGCCAGGAGACAGCTCACATTGGGCATCTTTGCACGTTAAACACACACATTAATCATGGCACAATGAGAATGCATGCATGCACACCACTGTGGTCCCTAGCACACACACCCCACATCCACATCAAATTGGATTGGCACCAGTCCACCATGTTGGACTTGTGAGCAGCAACGCCACGCCAAGGCTCCAATTATGTCACTGTACATTCATACACCATTCACACGGACCTGGGGATCACTTCTCCCTGGTCCTGGGGAACCCTTCTCCACCAAAATTGAGGGTGACACCCCTTTTCCGGCAGGAATGTCACCCCCCACATTCAAACAGCATTTACAACCCAAAAAAACAAAAAAACAAAAAAAAATACCCAGCAAAATCAAAACATTTCCAGCAAAAAAGAAAAAAAGAGGGAAAAAAATGATTGCCCTTTACGTGAGCCACGCCTGGGACGCCCCCGGCCACGGCCCCGGCTCCTCAGGGGAGACTCATGGGGAGGGGGAAAACCGGGGAAGGAGGAGCAGCCCCTGATCTCTGCCCACCTGGCGGCCTGCCCTCCAAGGCCACGGCTATTCTGTCCAGGGCAGCACCAAGTGTTGCCGTGTTGGCCTGGATAGACTGGGTAAGGGCCCTCACATCCTGCCCAACGCCTGCTGATGTCGTCTGCAGTTCGTTTAGGCAGGTTGTGAAAGCCCGGGAGTGGGAGTCCAGGTTCCCCAGCGTATCCTTGATGGAGGACAGGCTCTCCTCCATCCGCACCAATGTCTGGCTGACCTGTCCCAGATGGCGGGTCTGGAGGAACTGGTCCCTTCTCAGAGTGGCGGGCAGGAGATCGGCCAACCCCCTGGTGTTCTGGGATGAAATCCTGCCTCCAGCTGATGCTTGTGGCCAGGGAGAAGGGGTGGCCCTTGGGAGGGGAGCCATGTTGGTGGAGGAGGGGGGGGGCTCCCCCTTAGGGAGGGCTGCCTGCTGCCAGCCAGAGGGGAAGAGTCCTCAAAAACCAAACGTCCAGTGCCTGACATGGACTCCTCCTCCTCATGATTCTCCTCCTCCTCTTGAACCTCCTCCTCCTCTTGAACCTCCTCCGCGGACTCCGGCTTTGTTGGGGGGGCCTCATTAGGCTGCTGTCCTGGGGATGGTGCGGTCAGGCCAGATGGCCCTGCACATCTGTGGATGACACAAAACATTCACACACTTGCCACATATTCCCTTTCACCCCCTCCCCCACACATGCTACACACCTGATATTAAAAAAAAAAACTTACCTGGCACCACGGGCTCCGGACTTGAGTCAAAGCCGGGCAGGCCCTCAACTTCATGCCGATGAAAGGTCAGGGCCACCGCACGCTCCTCCGCTGTCAGCCTAATAGGGCATGGTGGGCCCCCTCCTGTGCCCCTGGCATGGGCATGCATTCTGGCCAGCTTCTGTTTGACCAGACGCCGGAGGTCATTGATTTTTTTGTCAATCCCAGACCGGGTCCGTGTCTCCCCCTCCCCCGCTGAATTGACCTGCTCAGTGATCATATCCAAAATCTCCCTCCTCCTAGCTGGGGTGGTGTTGGCACTGTCTGGGCCGTGGAGGAAACGCCCATAATCGCTAATGGCCCGGGCAAGAATTCTTTTTTCCCCCACAGTAAAATTGAGCTTTCTCTTTCTCTCTGTCATACTTCCCAAAAAACTCACTCCCAGTCAGCAAAAATCACTCACAAAAACAAGCACAACCAATCAAGCAAGAACACACACAAATCTAACACCCAAAAAAATCACACTAGCACACAGCAAGAAACAGTCACAAAAACAAACAGCAAAAAAACAGCAAGAAAACAAACAAACAGAAATATATCAAACAAACAGTCACTCAAACACTTATCAAAAAACACTTCCAAAGATCTACTAACAAACACTTGATCACACAGAACACTAATCTGACAACTACAAAACACAACGCAACGAACAACAGGACAAAAGCACTTGGTTAAATGGGAAGGGACAAAGGGATGTACTTTTGCAATGCAAGTGCGTTTGTCTCTGTCTATTTATGCTGTTTGCGTAGTTCACAACGTTGCCCTAGTCCATTTCCAATTTCACTGATTGCGCCGCTCCCGAGTTGTGAGCATGCGCACAGCGGAGCTGACCATGGTCTCCTTCAAGCGCGCATGCGCGAGCCGGCCGGCCCTTCATTTGCATGGGGTCACGGCTCATTTCAATGTAACACGCCCACGTCCTTCCCAATTTGTATTACTCCGCCTTACGCCTACGAAAAAATGTTACGCATGCGCAATTTTCTGAGCAAAAGCTACGAGAATAGGGGGATTACGCGGCAAAATTGCGCAAGTCTAACGTAAAGGCGGTGCGCTACGCCGGTCCAATAATGCGCAGATGTACGTGAATCTTGACCATAGCGTCTACAATCTATGGGGTATTTTTTTTTTTTCATTTTACTAGTAATGGCGGTGAGCAGCAACTTATAGCGGGACTGTGATATTGGACACTTTCGAGACTTTTTTGGGGACCAGTGACACTAATGCAGTGATCAGTGCTAACAAATATGTACTCTCACTGTAATGACACTGGCTGGGAAGGGGTTAACATCAGGGGTGATCAAAGGGTTAAATGTGTGCCTGGCTGTGCTTACTCACTGTGGGGAGGTGCTTTGACTAGGGAAAGGCAAAGATCTGTGTTCCTGCTTTGCATAAACACAGGATCAACACCTTTCCTTCTGAGAGAACAACAATTTGCCTTGTTGTCTTGTTTTGTGTAATAGGCAGGTGCCCGTGGACATCGAGTCCACGGTACCGTGAACAGTGGGACTAGGTTGCCAGTGGTGCGTGCATGCCCCAGACCCAGAAGTGTTAGATCGTGTGTATATTTACAGTATATTTACAGTGGGTGGTTGTAAAAGTGGCTTATATATATATATATATATATATATATATATATATATATATATATATATATATATATATACCAAAGATAAAAAATTATTTAACAACCTACAATTTCCTAAATTTCAAGGCCACTGCTTGTCCTATTTGAAATTATTTAAACAGGAGTAAAATAACAGTTTTGTTAAGCATATTTAACCACTTAAAGACCCCCGCACGCACATATACGGCCACAACATGGCTCGTACAGGCACAAGGGCGTAAATTTACGTCCCCACCTGAGTGCGGTTCGGGGGTCCCATCGGGACCCCCTCCGCGGCGTGCGGGGGTCTCCCTACCTCTGGGAGCGATCCGGGATCTGCGGGCGGATGTCCGTGATATCCGCCCCCCCCGCGATCGCTCCCAGCCAATGGGAGCGCGCTCCCAGCCTGTCACTTCCTCCTCCTGTGTTTACACAGGAAGGAGGAAATGATGTATTCTCTCATCGCAGCGCTGTTTCCCAGCGCTGCTGATGAGAGAAGACATCACAAGTAAGTGTGCACCAACACAACACTGACACACACTCACATAGGCATATTAACCCCTTGTGATCGCCCCCCCCCCGCCCCCCTGTCACAGTGTTACTGAATGCAGTGATTTAATCACTGCATTTAGTGTCAGTGTGACAGGCACTGTAAAAAACAGTTAGTGTTAGGTTCAGGATAGCCCCCCCACCCCCCCTAATAAAGTTTTAACCCCCTGATCACCGCCCTAGTTAACCCTTTCACTCCCTATTGCCAGCGTCACTAAGCGATCATTTTTCTGATCGCTGTATTAGTGTCGCTGTTCCCGCTAGGTAGCTATTTTTTTTTATTGCGATTTTTTTTTTTTACTAAAGACATGTGGCTAAATAAATTTTGGCCTAAATGTTTGACTAAAATTTAGTTTATTTGATTTTTTTTTAACAAAAAGTAAAAAATAGTGTTTTTTTTTCAAAAATGTCGCTCTATTTTTGTATATAGCGCAAAAAATAAAAATCGCAGAGGTGATCAAATACCACCAAAAGAAAGCTCTATTTGTGGGAAGAAAAGGACGCAAATTTTGTTTGGGAGCCACGTCGCACGACCGCGCAATTGTCTGTTAAAGCGACGCAGTGCCGAATCGCAAAAACACCTTGGGTCATTTACCAGCGTATTGGTCCGGGTCTTAAGTGGTTAATGAGTTACATATATTTTGAAGCACAGAAAAAAACAAAAAAAACAATGAGATTTGAAAAAGAAGATTGATCAAAATTAGAGAACACTTTCAGATACCTCCAAGTTATTGGTGTTAATCTGGCACCTTGTGCTAATTTATCTAATTATCTGACAAACCCTGTTTAACTGGCAGCCTAACTTTCTAGTGTTCACTGACTTTGCAAGATGGTGAGTTATTTTAAAGTGTCTGAAACCGTCCCGCAGCTATGTGCCGTTGCTTCAGTCTGTGTGCCGACAGCTCCGGCCAATCACAGCGCCAGAGCCGTGATACCCGGAAGTATGCCCTGGGAGACATGTTGGTGGCTGGAGGTGGAGATGGGGACCGCTACGGGGGCTTCGATCTGTGTTAATACATAATGAGCTAGTATGCTATGCATACTAGCTCATTATGTCTTTGTCTTGCAGGTTTTTTTTGTATTCATTATTTGGGTTTACAACCACTTTAACACCTTCCCTACCAAGGCATTGTAAAATTATGTCGGCGGGAACACTTCCTCCTTCAGAGTGGACGTCATATGACGTCCTTGCATTCCCGGGCGGCTAGGGGGCGCCACATTGCTCGGGACCCGGTGCGCGTTCCCGGGGGCCGCAATGTCCGCCGGGCACCCACCATTGCCTGCAATCACGGCAGGACCATGGATCTGTTTGAGTAAACACACAGATCCATGTCCTGTCAGCGCTGAGGAGACCAATGCTGTGTTCCCAGTACAGAGGAACACACATCGATCTCCTCCCCTTGTGAGTCCCCTCCCCCTACAGTTAAAACACACTTTAGGGAACATATTAACCCCTTCCTCGTCCCCTAGTGTTAACCCCTTCCCTGACAGTCACATTTACACAGTAATCAATGCAGTTTTATAGCACTAATCGCTGTGTGAATTTAAATGGTCTCAAAAATGTGTCAAATGTGTCCGATATGTTTGCCGCAATGTCACAATAAAAATCGCAGTAAAAATATATAAATAAATAAAAATGCCATAATTCTATTCCCTATTTTGTAGATGCTAGAACTTTTGCGCGAACCGATCAAATACGCTTATTGCGATTTCTTTACCAAAAATATGGTAAATCCTCTAAACTGAGGCAGAAAAAAGTTTTTTCTTTTTTTAAATTATGATATTTTTTATATCAAAAAGTACAAGATAGTGTTTTTTTTTTCAAAATTGTCGCTCTTCTTTTGTTTATAGCGCAAAAAATAAAAACCACAGAGGTGATCAAATACCACCAAATGAAAGCTCTATTTGTGGGAAAAAAAGGCCGTCAATCTTGTTTGGGAGCCACATCGCACGACCACGCAATTGTCATTCAAAATGTGAAAGCGTGAAAACTAAAAATTGGTCTGGGCAGAAAGGGGGTGAAAATCCCCTCTATGGAAGTGGTTAAAAGGCAGCAATTTTGAAGCGTGACATGTTGAGTATCATTTTACTTGGTGTAATATTATCTTTCACAATATAAAAAAAAATAAGCTAACTTTACTTTTGTCTTATTTTTTAAAAGTTATAATGTTTGGGGGTTCTAATTAATTTCTAGCAAAAGAAAAAAAAATGTAATCTTGTAAACACCAAGTCCGAAAAACAGGCAAGGTCCTTAAGTGGTTAAGAGGGCCTGTTATGCTTTTTTCTATTACAAGGGATGTTTACCTTCCTTACCACATGTGAGGTATCACCGTGATCATAAAGGCCCATGCCAACGATAGGACTTTTTGGCAACAAACTTCAAAATAACCAGGTTTTTCAAAAAATCTGTGTGTATGTTCCACCGGAAAAACTTTTAGTTTTTCATCGGACAAAAGTTTGCTATGCAAACAGACAAACTTTCCAGCAACAAAAGTCCTATGGTGCAAAGTCCTGCCATGTGTACAGAAATCCATTGCACTTAAGTCCAAAATACAAACGCGCATGCTCAGAACCAATGCAAAAGGTCAGACAACAATACAGAAGTTGACCAAAGGTTGGCGGTAAAGAGCTGAAAAACCATGTGATTTTGGGAAAGTTTGCTTAAAAAAACACAACACAATTAGTGTCTGTGTATAAATAGTCGATGAGTTTGTTAGCTCTCACATTGATGCACTAAGCAGGCTAGACGCTGAGCCATAAGGAGGTAGAAAAGAACCATCAAAATACCTGCATAACAAGGTAATGAAACTTTACAAAGATGGAAAAGGATATAACAAGATATCAAAAGCCTTGAATATGCCAGTGAGTACTGTTTAATCACTTATTAAGAAGTAGGAAATTAGGGGCTCTTTTGATACCAAACCAAGGTCAGGTTAACCAAGAAATATTGCAGCCACAACTGGTGGAAGAATTTCTCAGGATACAAAGAAAAACCCACAGGTAACTGCAGGAGAAATACAGGCGGCTCTCCAAAAAGACAGTGTAGTTGTTTTTAAGGCACACAATTTAACGATACTTGAACAAAAAAGAGCTGTATGGTTGAGCTGCCAGAAGGAAGCCTTTACTGTGCCAATGCCACAAAAAAGCCAAAGAGGCATGTCAAGGTGTTGTTGGGGATATTCTAACCAGGCTTTTTTTGTGGAACTTGTACAGTAAAGGCTTCTTTCTGGCAACTTGACCATGCAGCTCTTTTTTGTTCAAGTATCATTGTATTGTGGTCCTTAAAAACAACCAAACCATCTTTTTTCAGAGCAGCTTGTATTTCTCCTGAGGTTAACTGTGGGTTTTTCTTTGTATCCCAAACAGTTACTGTGGCAGTTGTGGTTGAAATCTTTCTTGATCTACGTGACCTTGGCTTGGTATCAAGAGATCCCCAAAATTTCCACTTCTTATTAAGTGATTGAACAACAGTACTGACTGACATATTCAAGGCTTTGGATATATTTTTATATCCTTTTCCATCTTTGTAAAGTTTCATTACCTTGTTGCACAGGTCTTTTGACTGTTCTTTTCCACCTCTTCATGGTTCAATGTCTAGCTTGCTTAGTGCATCCATGTGAGAGCTAACAATCTCATTGACAATTTATACACAGACACTAATTGTGATCTAACCGCTTGACTTGTGTTATACTGCGGCAGGTCGGCACGTTCCTGCGAGCCGTCATAGCTGTACGTTGGCCCTTTAAGCAGGGATAGCAGGTGCGAGATGACCGACGGTCATGCGCGTTCGCAGGCACGAGAGCTATAAAAGGGATGTGTGTGTGTGTAAAGACATCCCTGTTCTGTGAGGAGAGGAGAGACAGATTGTGTGTTTCTTCCTACTAGCTAGGAACAACAATTTGTCTTCTCCTCTAGTCAGTTCCTTTCCCTTATGCCTCTTACACACGATCGGTTTGTCTGATGAAAACGGTCTGATGGACCGTTTACATCAGACTAACCGATCGTGTGTGGGCCCCATCGTTTTTTACCAATCGTTTAAAAAAATAGGAACTTGTTTTAAAATGATCTGATGGTTAACTAACCAATAGAAAAAAAAACGATTGTCTGTGGGCATGTCCATTGGTTAAAAATCCATGCATGCTCAGAATCAAGTCGACGCATGCTCGGAAGCATTGAACTTCATTTTTCTCAGCATGTCACTGTGTTTTACGTTACCACGTTCTGAAACAATCGTTTTTTTTTTTAACCGATGGTGTGTAGGCACGACTGATGAAAGTCAGCTTCATCGAATATCTGATGAATAAATCCATCAGACCATTTTCATCGGATGAACCAATCATGTGTACAGGGCATTACAGTTGGAACACACACACTGAAGGAACACAGTTAACCCCTTGATCATCCCTTAGTGTTAACTCCTTCCCTGCCAGTGAGATTTACACAGTAATCAGTGCATTTTTATAGCACTTATCGTATAAAAGTCAATGGTCCCAAAAATGTGTCAAAGAATATATATTGACCAAAACTGATGAATAAATTTGATCTTTAAAAACATTTTGGGGATATTTATTGTAACAAACTGTAAAAAATATTATTTTTTCTAAATTGTCGCTCTTTTCTTGTTTATAGCGCAAAAAATAAAAAAACACAGAGGTGATCAAATACCACCAAAAGCTCTATTTGTAGGAAAAAAGGACTTCAGTTTTGTTTGGATACAGCATTGCACGACCACGCAATTGTCAGTTAAAGCGATGCAGTGCCATCGCAAAAAAATAGCCCAGTCATGAAGTGAGAAAAATTTTCAGGGGCAGAAGTGGTAAAGAAGCCACAAATGTGGGAAATTAATCCTAAGGCCAGGTACACACGATCGAACATGTTCGCTGAAACTGGTCCGCAGACCAGTTTCAGCGGATATGTTCAATCGTGTGTACGGCCTATCAGACCATTTTCCAGTGGACAAAAGTTTCCAAACATGCTTGAAAACCTGTCCGCTGGAAACCTGTCCGTCGGACATGTTCGATGGTTAGTACACGACATCATCGGACCAAAATCCTGCACATGCTCAGAATCAAGTCGACGCATGCTTGGAAGCATTGAACTTTGTTTTTTCATCACGTCGTTGTGTTCTACGTCACCGCGTTCTGGTCCGAGGGGATTTTGGTCCGATGGTGTGTACGCACATCAGACCAACAGACCACTTCAGCCTTGTCCGATGAAAACGGTCCGTCGAACATGTTTCCTCTGACATGTCTGATCGTGTGTACAGGGTCTTAGTTGCAATTTTAACCTGTGTGTGCCACATTCTGTGTTTTTACCGAGGTCAAACATTCCAGGGTATGTAAACTTTCTTTTTCACATTGTGTTTTTAGCAGAAAAAAGATTTCTGGAGTTGTTTTGAACTTTTTATGACTTATTTGTTTTGAGCAGTTATAAACTATATATATAGACTTTTTTAAACATTTTTGCACATGTATAAAGTGAAACAATTTGTTTTAGTTTCACTATTGGCGCCATTTATAAATTATATATCTGTGCTCCTAATATGCAGGAATCGCAGATTTCCCTCTCTCTCACTGACTTGTTTACATAGGCAGACCACCATTTTGTCTCTCTAGGCAACGATCGTGGGTGGCCATCGGTCATCCTGGCCACTGGGCACAGTGGTTGCCTCACAATGTGTCCAATCACAGCTGATGCGTGGATCCGGAAGCACACACGCACGAACGCCCCAGAGCCAATGGAAGCAAACATGTAATGGTACATTATTTTACGCTAAAGAGCCTCCCTGCTGCAGTATATGTACATGGGGTGACCCTTAAGTGGTTAATTAAAAGAATATAAGCATTTTAAGTTAACTACAATATTTTCACCATTTTTAAAAATCTTTAATTCCAATACTAGGAAACGTAAAAATCCTACCCTGCAGTGGGGCTGTCCCAGCTCTTCAAGGATCAAATGTTCATTTAGGTCTATGGGCAGCAAAAGCAGTTTTACCGACCAAGTCCTCCACTGCCCAAGCAGATAGCACTCGCCTATGCTCTAGTGGTTGGACTGTCCCTTGGCTTCCTTATGTCCAATGCAGGGCTATTAACATTAAAGGCATTAAACCTAAAGGAGTGGAGGATCAGGTAACTAATGCTGCCTTTTCCAATCCCATAGATGTGAATGAGCATTTAACCCTTGCAGGGTGAGGCCTACCCCACTGCTTGGGAGGATTATTATTTTCCCCAAATTCAGATTTAAAACAGCTAAAAAAATCTGGTCAAGCAGTTATGCCTTTTTTGAGGCATGGATGGCATACAAATATATAAGTCATATTAAGGCAGTTACTATTATGAACTCCACTGGAAAATGTATCATTGCAGTTTTTATAGATGTAATACATGTAGAGTTATTTATGTAGCATGCTGTCCTGGTAACTTGCTTTATGTTGCATAAACCATCAGGAGACAAAAAATATCTATTATAAGAATATGTAAAAGTCAAAAACAAAATCCTAAGCTCAAAGGAAACAATACTTCAATTCCTATAAACAGAGACACGTTTAATATACATAATTTACCTTACTGTCAAGACATTTGACTTTTATTATGTTGCTAAACTGTTTACGCTCTGCTAAGTATCGTTAATAGTAAAATTCTTTGTGATCAGCAGAAATACTATAACAGTGATTCTGGAAATTATAATAAGGAAACGATTTAGTAAATTGATCTTTAATGACTAGCTGCTGTATATTGCTGTAATTTTAGAAGGCTTCCATTGCTTCTGCTATAGTGTTATTCGTTGGATATCATGTAATTTGTTTCTTTGTCCTAGACCAGTAATGATTAAAATGGTCAGAATGTTAAGACATAAATAAACACATAAAGAAAAAAAATGTAGACATGTTGCCTTATAAATACAAATATTTTCAGAACAGAATATATATATTTTTTCAGGAAGTGATAAAGCAATATGTGTTACTTTGTAAAAGTGTAACACCAAACTTATATATATATATACACACACACACACACACACACATTTTGTGCCACATTATATTTAGTGGGAATGCTTCAGCAGTCCCATTATTGTTATTATTTTTTTAATTTATTCTTAATTTGAATTGTATTATTCTGTACGTTTTTTGGCTCTGTGTAACATCTGCATACTTTCAGCTATTAAAACCATTCAACTTTTAAAATGTTCAGCTAATGATGGGGCTTCTTCATTTTTTTGTACTATTTATACTAAAATATTCATCTTTTTAACACTTTTTTTTAACATTGAAGTCAATGAGAGCATGCTTTAAATCCTTAAAGTCTTCTTCCACTCCCAAAAGTTTCAACTCCTTCATACGTTCACCTACAAACGCCAAACAAACTTTAAAGTGTTCACAAAATATTCAGCTATCCGGATATATGTTTTCAGTTTGATATCTTTTACAGTTTTTGTGAAAAAGTTGTTTAAGTTTAGTGATCATTTCAGGAAATGTTATCGATTAAACAGAGTGTGTATTGGTCTTATTATTTGCAAACTTTTAAAGCCAACAATTCAGTTTAGTGTCAGCTTTTAAAAAAAAATCTTTTCAGCTTTTCCTACTTTTCCAACTATTCTCACTTCTTCAACGGATTTAAGCTATTCATCCAGTTAGCTTTAGCAATTCAGCTATTCAGCATTCCCATGCATTTTCTGCAGGAAATGCATTTTCTAGTTTACTCTATGTTATTCATATTAAAAAAAATAAAACATTTTAGATTTTGAAATTATTTGAAGACCTTGTGAGGAGCCTGCAGCAGCCCCTACTCACTAGTCTACAAGAGAGAAGACTCAGTACCCAGCATATCATATATTTATGTAAGTATTTGGACAGTTTTTATTTTATTTTAATTACTGGGACAATACACTAGCGGGGAATGGACTATTATTTGTTGGAGGGAAATTTCACTGGCCAAATATCAACTTTAGTCTTTTTATAAACTACATTATAAAAAATAAATAAAATAAATTGAATTCTTAAAATACTTAGAAAATAAATATTGTATAGGTGATTTCAATATGAAGAGTAGTATAAAAGGAATGATGCTTTGTAATCTCTTTGAAAACACAGAAATTAGAATGTAAGCTGTTTACCCCAACAGATAGTTATCTACAACATTTTACACATGCTGTGGATCTATAAAAAATAATGTACATTTTTATGAAAAAAAAAACCAAGAAAATACTTTGAATGCAGGCTCTTCTCACTTAACAACCAGGTTCTGTTCCATTGATGAATTTGTCGTTAAATGAGAAGCTACAGGTATTAAATATTTTGAACATTCTTAACTACTGTACTGTATTGTGAAAAAAAAGGTCTAAACACAAAACTCCAGCTCATCAACGTTGTTTTAATTTGCATACGTACAGAAGAAAAACGAAACAACTGTACTGTACTGTACAATACAATGATGTATAGCGGGTCGTTCAGGTGGGGAGAGCTGGTCATAAGTCTGACTGGTCATTAAACAGGTAAGTGGTTAAACAAGCATTTAAAAATCTAATTGGAGAAAGAAAAAAAAAAGTGATTAAGGTTTTATATGGTTCAATTCAGGGTGAAAGTAAAAAGAAGAGAACATAAACAAATAATCTGTTTTAATTCTGCTTTCTTGCTATGGTTGTTTTGAAGTTTCTGTTGTGTGATTACCTAGGTTAGAAATCCTCATTGCACAGTTCTGCTATTTGCATTTAATTCAAGAGTTAACAGAAAAGATATCAATTAAATGTTAATAAATAATGAAAATTTGGTTACTGCAGTTACAAGTAATAAAAAATCACTCTGCCAGCAGTTTTGCTAAATATGTTTAGTTGATCCTGCTTAAAGAATGAATCTAAATACTGGCTTTATTCTTTAAAGCGTAACTCCACTTTTGATGAGAAAAAAACATTCCCTTTGGGTGATCGTGTACATTGCAAGGATTTTAACAAACTTTGTTGCAGATTGCTACATTTTGTGTGAAGAAATCTGTTTGTTCCTCTGTAAGAGAGTCTAATGGGAGTGGTTTCATAATTATCAAACAGCTGCTGCAGAATCAGGTCTCTAATGAAGAACATTGCAGGGTCTGCATCCCTTTAGATGGGATTTCCTATTGGGAGTATCTTACCAAAAATTACATTTTTGTTGCAGGGGGTGCCAAAAATCTGACTCGTATCCTAGTGTAGACTTCTGGGAAAATCAGTGAGCCAATCACACAAGCAGGAAATTATGTTTCTGAGGGGCGTTCTGCATGCATTCTGTGTACAGAACACCTCCAGGTAGCCATATTGCATTGCACTTTACAGAAAATTACAGAGCTGCAGATTGAAAAGGAAATGTCCATTTTAATAACAATAAATTACAATATGACTTGTGTTGCAATTGTATACACTATATTATTATTTTTTATTAGATTTTTTTCTCAATGGATGTGGAGTTATCCTTTAAGTTGTACTCTTTTATTAATTTAAGAAAAAGTATCAATCCTAGGGAGAAACCAGCCTAACACAAAAGAATATCAGCTAATATCACATAAGAAAGTGTGTGGACCCAATATCATGTCGATAATAATACATGCACCCTTTAAAGTGATGGTAAACTTTATACAGCCACTTTCACCTAATTTTGAATTTGAATAAAAAAGAATTAAATAGAATAAAATGGGAAAAAAATGAATAAACAAATAGAAAAGTAACATAATTAAAAAATAAAAAGAATATAACCATTGCGACTTCCTCATCTTCCTGCTCCTCAAGGGCTTGATCAATGACACGACGCAATGCATGCTCCAGAAAGAAGGTGTAAGGTACGATGTCACTGATGGCACCCTGGCTGCGACTGACCAGTCTGGTGATCTCATCAAATGTCCCCAGAACCTGTCCTGCCGCAGAGTTCGTACAGGTAGTCATTAACTGCACGTTTATGCTGGAACAGCCTATCAAGCATATACTAGATATGTGCGTTCCCGTTCGTAACAAATGGATTTTCGTACGAATTTGTTAGTATTCGTACATTCGTATTAATTCGAACATCCGAACAGCTGAAAGACCCAAAATACGAAAATTACGGAATTACGAATAAGCAAAATAACGAACAAACGAAAATACGAACGTACGAATGGACAATCTTACTAAAATACGAAACACCGAAAAAGCAAAAGAACGAAAATTACATCTATAACGAACGATTTGCATTCCGCATTTTAAATCCTTTGTCTGTTAGTATTTTCATTCGTATGTTCGTATTTTCATTTGTGTGTTTGTAAATCTGTTTCTTTGTCTGTTTGTAAATTTGTGTACTTGTAAGTTGTAACGTTCTTTCGAATGGGCAGTGTAGTTAGTAAGTGATGTATCTTACTTAATATCTTAGCCAATCAGCTTATCTCTTTTGTGCTGAGTCACCTTGTTGGCAAAAAGTCCGACTGTGTGTACAGGGCTTAAGAGAAAGCATATCTTAATATAGATTAGCCGCGTGTTGCTATGTATTTACAAAAGTACAAAATTACGAATCCATTAAACGAAAATTATTATCTAACAAAATTACGAATTTCGAATCAACGAACATAAATTAGACAGAATTGCGAATCATTCAGTATAAACGAAAATAAAACTGTTACGAAAATACGAACGGATCCGAATAGGAAAACTTGCGTCTTACGAAATACGAACGGGTCCGAATAGGAAAACTTGAATCTTACGAAATTATGAATCTTTACGAATCTACGTAACGAGACAAAACGGAACAAAAAAATACGAAAATTTTTGTTGTGCACATGTCTAGCATATACAATGTTGAGTTCCATCGTGTCGGGCAGTCACAAATAAGACGTCTGACGGGCAGGTTGTGTCACCGCTGAATGTCAGCAAGGCGAGCCATGGCCATATAAGATCTTCTGAAATGGGCCAAGATTTTCCTGGCCTGCCACAAGATGTCCTGGAGCCCAGGGTATTTGGCAACGAATCGCTGCACGACCAAGTTAAGGACGTGTGAAATTTTGCTCTGTTTCAGCAGATTGGCACCATTGTCGCACACCACTTTACCAACTGTCAAATTGAGTGGTGTTAGCCACTGATCTGCCTGTGAACGCAAAGCTAAAAGGAGTGCAGGACCAGTGCGGCTCTTGTCTTTCAGGCACAATAGATGCAGCACAGCATTACACCTGACATGTCGAATAGGTTCTTGGGATCTTGGGTGGCGCAGCGGAAGAGACGGTAGCATCGGAAAATGAGGAGTCAGCGGAGGAGGAGAGGGAGGATGTAGTAGGAGGAGGAGAAGAAGAGGCAGGCCTGCATGCAATCCATGGCGATAAAACCAAATCAAAAACAATTCTCCTGTGCTCCGATATTTTTTCCTATGGAGTCATGTAATCCAATTAAAAGGTATCTTCCAGATACCAAGACCTTGTTATACAGTATCACACTAGGTCGGTGCGCCCTCCATTCTTTTTTCTTTTTGATAAAACCAAATCTACATGGGTCCCACGGGTTACATGCTTGATGGCCGTCAGAAGGTTCACCCAGTGGGCAGTAAAAGTTATATACCTTCCCTGCCCGTGTTTACTAGACCATGTGTCTGTGGTAAGATATATCTTGGCACCGATACTGTGTGCCAAAGATACATTCACTTTCTGCTGAACATGGCCATATAGCTCTGGGATGCCCTTCTGTGAAAAAAAATTCCTTCCTGGGACCTTCCATTGTGGTGTTCCAATGGCCACAAATTTTCGAAAGGCCTCCGAGTCCACCAGTTTATATGGCAGTAGTTGGCGGGCTATCAGAGGGTTATCCGGCGTCATTGTTTTTGGGCCACGGAAGCCTGCCTTTTTGCAGAAAAACATGAGGACGGCATGATGGAAGGTGGAGTGGAGGACAATTGTGAGCATAGAGGAGAAGGAGAAGAGGCTGGATGGTGAGAGCCTGGAGTGTGGCTTTGTGGGTTCTGATGGCGTTGCTCCCACTGGGCTTGGTTATGGGAGGCCAGGTGCCTTCTTAAGGCGGTCGTCCCTAGGTGAGTGTTGGGCTTACCATGACTTATGCATTGACTGCAAAGGCTGCAGATGGCAACACTATCGTCTGCAACGGACACGTTAAAAAAAGCCCACACTGCGGAGCCATGGGCTGGCATCTTGGGAGTGCCAGATGTGACCATACATGAGTGATGGCTCGCTCCTGATACATTAAGAGTCTGGTTTGTCCCTCCTGTGCAATGTAAGTTTGGCCTGCTTCTCCTCCCAATCTGCTGGTCCATCTCTCCCTCTGAAGTCCCCTCCTCTTCCTCTCTTGTGGGCACCCATGTGATGTCTGTAGACACGTCATCATTTACATCACCTTCCCCATCACTAACAATAGAGATCTCGGAGTAGGCAGCAACAGCAGGCACCAACCTCCTTGGGCTGATCTGAGTACTGTCGTCAGACTGCTGAGTGCCGGCTGTTGCTACCTTCTCTTCCTGATCCAATGCCAAGAATGGCTGCGCATCAGAAATGTCTTCTGATGGATCAGAAAATAATTCCTGTGACTCAAGCGTAGGGTATATGGTGGTGGTGTTGGTGGTGAGCCAGTCAACCAAGTCTGGTGCGTCCTTTGACATAATCAAGCAAACATTGTGCCACTTCCCACTTTGGCTCCGGCCTGGTGCTCCTGCCCTACCCCTACCAACCCTGCGGAAGGGCCTGCCTCTTTCTCTGCCTGTCATTTTTTAAATGACCCTGTGACAAAAGTCTCTAGAGAAGCGCATTATATGTGGAAGAAGGTATATAACAAAATCTGTCGTTTTGGGGGGTCACTGGTTTATCGCACCCGTTATGAAATTTTGACAATATATGTAGCAGAGGTAACACAGCAAAAGAGGCAAACATTCAGCAGTAACCAAATACACCACCAGTCACAATGCTGCACAATACAAATCCACTATAATATGCTTTCTATATTCGAAAGTATATTATAAGTGTATATTACACCTATGTACTGCAGAGCAAGTAGTACACCTATGCCAGTGCTTGAAAGGACTTTGTGGACCTGTTAGGTAATGATTTGTGTCACTTAAGTCTGTCCCTGCTGGAAACAGCAACCTGTCCCTACACTGACAAAAAGTATATGAATGTATTACACACCTATATACTGCACAGCAAATAGTACACCTATACCAGTCCTTAAAGAGGCTTTTGTGGACCTTTTAGATAGCTATTTGATTGAATACAGCCTGTCCCTGCTCCAAACACAAACCTCTTCCTACACTGACAAAAAGCAGAATGTAAGATGGTCGCCAGATTAGGTCTATTTATAAGGTTGTCCTGCACCACCTGATGGATGTGTCATACAGTAGGTCAAAGTTCTTCTCAATGTCAAATTGCGGACCGCCGCAAACATCGCAAATGAGCAAAGTTCGCCGCGAGATGACCGCCAGACAAACCGCCAGGCCATCTCTAGTGGTTAATGATTCTTACTCTGAATGGTCTAAGATTATCAGTGGTGTACCCCAAAGTTCAGTGTTAGGTCCCTTACTTTTTTTATATATTTATAAATGATATAGGGTCTGGGATTAAAAGTACTATTTCAGTGACACCAAGTTATAAGTAGAATAACGTCCTTACAGAATGTCTCCAACTTAGGCCGCGTACACACGATCAGTCCGGTCCGATGAAACTGGTCTGAAGACCAGTTTCATTGGACCAGTTCGATGGTGTGTACGGCCTATCGGACCGGTGTCCGTTGGACCAAAGTTTTAAAACTTGCTTTAAAATCTGTCCGATGGGCACCTATCCGTCGGACAGATTCGATGGTTAGTACACAAAAGCATCGGACCAAAAACCAGCATGCTCAGAATCAAGTCGACGCATGCTTGGAAGCATTGAACTTCGTTTTTTCAGCACGTCGGTGTGTTCTACGTTACCGCGTTCTGGTCTGATCAGACACTTCAGCGTGGTCTGATGAAAACGGTCCGTCGGACCAGTTTCATCGGACCCGTTTGATCATGTGTACGTGGCTAACAGTACAAGCCAAACTTAATGCACTGTTTTATTTAGCAACTATTTGGCAAATAAGGTTTAATGTTGAGAAATGGCATGGTATGCATGTGCTAAAAGCATGCATGCATCTTACATACTAGGAGGAGAACAATTGGAAGAGTGAATGATGGAGAAGGATCTGGGTGTTCTGGTAGATCATAAGCTTAAAGTGGATGTAAACCCACTCTCAATCTTTCTAAACTTCTGCCATAGTGCTGATCTATAAGGATATTGATGCCTCCTGCATGTATCCTTACCTGTCAAATGTTTCCCCTCTGTATAAGAACTGAAAAACTGCAGATTTTGTGGGTGGGTCTGTTGTCTGGAGCTCTGTGGGTGGAGTCATGATGTCAGTAGACTATCCGACCACCTCGCCTTGTCAACATGCATTTTCCTTACACTAAATTCTGCTATGATCACTAACATCCAGTTAAAATCCAGAAAAGTAACCACATGACTTTAGAAAAGGAGTGGGGGTTGGAATTAAAAAATAATGCCTGTCTCCAAGCTAGTGCATGAGATATGTAAATAACCTGTCATTCACAGCAAGGGGGAGGGACGGACTAAGGTTTTTCTCTGTTAGTCCGTTTTATCTCACTGAACAATAAAAGAGGATTGCTCAGAGCTGGTTTAACTCTGTGTGGCAATACTGGGCACAAATAATAGGAAATCTTATACTGTACAATGTGACAACAAAAAAAAATAAAAAAATCGGGTTTACATCCACTTCAACCACTTCAGCCCCGGACCATTCTGCTGGTTAATGACCGGGCCACTTTTTCTGATCCGGCACTGCGTCGCTTTAACTGACAATTGCGCGGTCATGCGATGTGGCTCCCTAACAAAATTGGTGTCCTTTTTTTTCCACAAATAGAGCTTTCTTTTGGTGGTATTTGATTACCTCTGCGGTTTTTATTTTTTGCGCTATAAACAAAAATAGAGCAAACATTTTGAAAAAAAATATATGTTTTACTTTTTGCTGTAATAAATATCCCCCAAAAATATGTAAAAAAAAAAAAAACGTTTTTTTTCCCTCAGTTTAGGCCGATACGCATTCTTCTACATATTTTTCGTAAAAAAAAATCGCAATAATCGTTTTTTGATTGGTTTGCTCAAAATGTATAGCATCTACAAAATAGGGGATAGATTTATGGCATTTTTTATTAATATTGTTTTTATTAGTAATGGTGGTGATCTGTGACTTTTATCAGTACAGCGACTTTATGGCGGACACTTTGGACACTTTTGACACATTTTAGGGACCATTGCCATTTTTATAGCGATCTGTGCTAAAAAAAATGCATTGATTACTGTAAAAAAGATGTTAACACCAAGGGGGTGAGGAAGGGGTTAATTATGTTCCCTAGGTGTGTTCTAACTGAAGGTGGGGTGGGACTGACTAGGGGAAATTACACACCGCTCCCAAGTCTCGCTCTGTAACAAGCGATCATGGGTGCCTGGGGGTGATCATGCCCGCCGGGCACTCGCATTGGCAACCATTGCGCGCCCCTAGTGGCTGCAATGCAAAATCACGTTATATTTTACGTGATTTTGCGCAGCTGAGCAGACCTGCCGCCGTAAAACTACGGTGGGCGGTTGGCAAGGGGTTAATGGTAGCATGCAATGCCAAGTAGAGGTTTCAAAAGTGATCAAAATCCTTTCTTGTAGTAAGAGAGGAATGAACTGCAACATAATTTTGCCACTGAACAATTCATTAGTAATGCCTCGTCTAGAATATGCAGTTCACTTTTGGGCACCAGTTTACCAAAAAAGATATTGGGGAACTGGAGTGAAGCGAATGACAAGCAAACTGATAAGAGACATGAATGAGCTCAGCTTTGAAGAAAGATTAGCTGAACTGAGTGTATTTTCTCTTAAGAGCATATTAAGGGGGATATGACCAAGTTGTACACTTAAAAGTGGGGTATGCATGTATTAAAACATAAGTGGTCCATATACAGTATAGTGAACCTGGTGTTGAGTAATTCACTTTAAGGTCATCACAATTATTACATAATTCTTACAATGATTAGTCTATATTCATTTACTGTATATAAAACCTTTATCCCAAAAGAAAAAAAAAACTTGCTGTAACTGCTTAAAAGCAATAGCTGGTGTTCAGATGTAGTTTGTTAGTCAAGTGGAGTGGAGCCACCCTAAGACAGGAAGTGTGTTACTGGCCAGATCACGAGGTGAAAATAGGAAACAAAAATGAATTAGTAAGCTGTAAAATATACAATACCTTTTGAAACATTAGATGTTTTAAGTCTACGATCTATCAGGACAAACCAATACTTTTCTATCATTGACTATTCATTGATATAATATTTTATGTCATTATTTTCAAAGAATTTTTGTGGAGCTTGCAAAAAGGGGATTGCATAAAAGTCACTGGGCAACTGTTCTGTTACTTAAGAAAGTCCAGTAATGGTAGATTTGTACATAAAAACACACAATTGTATTGCACGTGTAACATTTTAGATATACTGTATAACGTTGCAAGTGCAACTGTTCTAATACATGCACAACAATTACAGTTGTGATAATGGGAACTAAAGCATAAAACACTTGTATGTAAGAAGAAAATGTTGTCTTTTTCAGGGAGCCTCGTACACACAATCGGATATCTGATGGAATCTGATGGAATGAAGCTGACTTTCATCAGTCTTGCCTACACACCATCAGTCAAAAATCTGACCGTGCCAAAGCGCAGTAACGTAAAACATACGACATGCTAAGAAAAATTAAGTTCAATGCTTCCGAGCATGCGTCGACTTGATTCTGAGCATGCGTGGATTTTTGACCGATGGACTTCTCACAGACGATCCATTTTTTCTTTTCAATTCGTTTTTATTGGTTCATAAAAGAAAATAACAATACAATATTGCATAAATCAGTACAAGTGCGTATAATTTGTAACATTTATCCATGCGGAACCAATGAATTTTAGCGATTACCAGTAGCAGGTATAATAAAACATTTAAGGTATTAACTATAGGGTCACGGAAACCCCCACCATAGGCTGACAGGTAAAAGGGAAGCACGTCCTACCGCTAAATGTGGACGCCACCCCCCCACCCCAAACCCCTGGATGGGAATCGGCATGAGCCTCAGAGAATGTACGTGGCATGTAACCACCACAAATCAACACAGTCAAATATATAGTAGTATAAGCAGCGAAACAGAATGTTTCCACCCAGTATTTCAGTTGCAAAGATACTGAGCACCCTCAAATTGAACCAGGGTTATATCAACAAACATTAGGACGATAGAGTCAAAACTAAAAAACAAAACAGAACGAAAGGGAGAACAAAGGAAGAAAAGAGAAGGGGGGCAACTGAAAGGAAGAGGGGTCCTGGGGAGAGAGGAGGGGGGGGAGGAGGGGGACACCTGAGGATCGATATAATTGGAAAGCTTTCTGTTGTTTCAAAGTGAATTAGTTATATTATTGTTTTTTTTTTTTGCCTAGCTAACAATATATTCATTTCAGTAAATAGACTACAGGGTCAAAATCTGACACAAAGACCTAAGAACAGGATTTAGTCGTGAAACTTAGACGACCAAGGTTCCCACTGGTCGCAAAACTTAGCGACCGAATGGGATTGGCGAGCGAAGTGTTTCTCAAACGAATGCTGTACCTTTACCCGTTGTATAACCTCGCTTACATTGGGGACTAAATTGGTCTTCCACTTAGATGTGATCGTGAGCCTAGCAGCTATAAGAACGTGACTCATGATACTTCTGAGTTGAACTGGAATATTCTGAATGTTGAGAAAGAGGAGAGCTAACTGGGGGGACGGTTTAATAAAAAAAAACGTTACTGATGAGATCAGTTTAAACACTTCATGCCAAAAGCTACGTATACATTTGCATTCCCATAGGATGTGAAATATGTTCCCTCTTGAACCACACATTCTCCAACAAGCGCCGGACTCCGAGGGGAAGATCATAGACAATCTCACAGGAGTCAGGTAAGATCTGTGGAGCGTTTTCAACATCATATCCCAGTGGTTGGAACAGTGAGAAAATCTATAACAATTTCTTATTGCCAACTTCCACTCCTCTGGAGTATGGACTGACCCCAAATCTCTTTCCCAGTTTAGCATGCTGGAAGTCTTATTAAAGCTAATGTTGTTTTGTAATATATTGTAGAACCATGCTATGCCTTTTGGCTTATCGTAGTTGGATTGTAGGTATTTCCATACTTCATCATATATAGAGTAGGTTGTATCTGGGTGCATTGTGTGAAAATAGTGAAGTTGTGTCTTAGAGAACTGATGGGTAACAGGGTTTTTTCTAAGCATGTCACTGTACGTGAGTATGTCATCCTCCAGCCATTTAATGATGCACATGTTAGGTATCAAGAACTCAAACACTTGGAGATTAGATAGGGTGTGTCTCGTCATCAAATCCTGGGGTCCTAATAGATGAAGTTTTTTCCATGCAGCGAGTGTTGCCATTATAGAGGGAAATTTAGGGCATACTAACGGTGCCTCTACCAGGTGGGCCAGAAGAAGGGACGGTAGATCTCTGTTGGATAATACCGACCTCTCTATGTGAACCCATAGCTTAGGGGATTGGGGATCAAACCAGGCTTTCGCCTGGTCCAGAATCGCCGCCCTGTAGTAGTTTCTTACGTTCGGGAATCCCACTCCCCCATTTTTCCTATGCTTCTGGACAATAATATACGGGAGTTTAGACATTTTTCGATTCCATACAAATTGCCTAAAAAGTTTATCTACAAGGTTAAAGAAGGATTCAGGTAGACAAATAGGAATAGTTCTGAAATAGTAGATCAGTTTAGGGAGAACTACCATTTTTAAAGCTGCAATCCTCCCAAGCCAGGAAAGCTCATAGGAGGTTATGGGCCAGATTCACGAACACTTGCGCTGGAGTATTTGGATATGCGCCGCGTAACTGTGATGATGCGCCGTCGTTTCTATGTGCCCGTACCCACCAAACTAGATGCGCCCAATAACGGGTCATTTGCGACCGGCGGAACGTTCCGACGCCAGAGTATCGTCAGCGCTTATTTTCGCTGGGCGCATCAGTCGCGCCCATTGATTTCCCCTGCAAATATGCAAATGAGGGAGATTTCCCAATTCACGAACGGATTAGCACCATACGCTGGCTACATGCGCCGTGCGTATCTGGTCCGTCCGGCGCAAAGTTATTTCTACAAAAGGCTGCTTTATCTTTACTCCAGACGGTCACAGGTCAGCAGGAGAGCAGCTACAGCAGCGTTACCGACGATAGTAGCTTGCTGAACAACAACACTTGCAAGGACAACACCTCTGTGTGCCAACATGCCAGGGGCAATTGTGGTCCTAGAACTACTGATGGGTCCCCTGGAACCAAGAAGGCGGCCACGTGAGAGGATATACCGCACTCGTATGAACCTCTTTGGCATGGGGGATGAGGAGGTGTATCGCCTCTTCAGATTCAGCCCAGATGCAATACTTGAACTAACCACAACCCTGCAGGATGACATCACCAGCCCAACACACCGCTCACAAGCAGTGCAGCCACTGGTGAAGGTCCTGGCAACACTCCATTTCCTTGCAAGTGGATCATTCCAGCGTACAAGTGGAGTGGTGGCTGGGATGTCACAGTCCTCCATAAGCAGATGTGTGCACCAGGTTGTCCCTGCAATCCTCAGACGCATGTCCAACCAGTTCATCAGACCCACCACTGAGGAGCTGCGGCAGAAGGCAATGACAGATTTCTACAACATTGCCAGATTCCCACGCACTGTGGGGGCCATTGATTGCACACATGTGGCCCTACAGCCCCCCAGTGCCACAGAGCACATATACCGCAATCGGAAGCATTGGCATTCCATCAACGTACAGGTGATAGCCGATGCCCAACGCCTCATATGGCACGTCCGTGCCAAACACCCCGGGTCCAGCCATGACAGCTACATATACCGTCAGAGCCCCATCCCAGCAGAATTTAACCAGAACATGTATGGGGACAGCTGGCTGGTTGGTGAGTGACATGGGAGTCAGGCATGACTATCCCCTCCCGTGATGCACAACAGAAATCGCACATGCATGACTAACATTATCCTGTCTTTTCCCTTACAGGTGACTCTGCATATGCACTGGGACCCCATCTAATGACTCCTTTCCGGAACCCCCAAACCAGAGGAGAGAGAAAATACAATGAAGCACACATCAAAACCCGTGCAGTGGTGGAGCAAACATTTGGGCTCCTAAAGTCCCGTTTCCGATGCCTGGATAAGTCTGGGGGGGCCCTATTGTATTCCCCTACCTTTGTGTGTCAGATCATCGGTGCATGTTGCATACTACATAACTTTGCTATGAAAAAAGGCCTGCATATTGACATACGTGATGACCTGACCCCCGACCCACACAGTCCCCACCTGCCAGAGGACACCCAGTCTGCTGATGGAAGAGCAGTCAGGAGGGTCCTCGCCGTAGGCATCTTTGGACACTAAACCAAAACATTAATAACACAGACAGTGCACGCGTGTACACCACTGATGTCCCTAGATCACACACACCACATCCACATCGCATTGGATTAGCCCAAGTCCAGCATGTAGGAGTTGGGAGCAGTAACACCAGCGTCAAGGCCCCAATGATGTCACTGTCCATTCACACACCTTTCACACGTCATTCATTCAGCCGTGGGGTTCACTTCACCACCACGGCCGAGGGTGACACCCCTTACTTTCAGGAGTGCCACCCCCTCACATTCACACACCATTCACACTGTCCCCTGCACTCCTGACCGTGTGCAGTACAAAAATAAATTAATAATATCATATCCTGATAAATAAAATAAACAAAATCTCATAACCTGAGAAAAAGAAAAAATAAACTCATGACCTGAGTATGTCCAAAACAAAAATATAAAACAAGAAAAAAAAAAAGGCCTCATCGGGGATGCCGGGGGCTTCTTCTGGGGGCCCCTCTCTGGCTCCGCAGCTGCCTGGATGGAGTGGGTGGGGGTGGGGGTGCATCTGGAGGTGGCTGATCCCCAGGTGGGCCACTCCTGGCAGGTGTGGCCTGCGTGCCCTCCAAGGCCCTGGCTATCCGTCCAAGGTAGGAGTTCGTCTGGGCCTGCATCCGGAGCTGACAGGTGACCTGGTAGTGCTGGGCCCGCCGACTCAGCCTCCCCTGGTCCCGGATGGCAGCACTGTTGGCCTGGACGGCTGCAGTAAGGTGCCGAATATCCCCCTGCACCTCCCCCAAAGTGGTGACCACTGCAGCGCAGTTGCAGCTTACATCCTGCACTGCGTTGCTGAGGTTGGCAACGGAGCCCAGGCTGTCAGCCACTTTCTCCAAGTGCACCGCTATGGCCCCCATCTGTTCCGTCTGCCTGGCGTGATCCCTCGCCAACTGGTCCTGGACACCATCAGACACCCCCCTGGTCTTCTGGGTCGCCTTCCTGGGGCCAGAAGATGGTTGTCCTCGGGTGGAAGGAGTCGCCCTTGAGGGGCTTCCAAGGATGGGGGAGGGGACGACAGACGGCCCAGGAGAAGGGGAGGAGACAGACAACACTAAGGTAAAGTCCTGCTCTGCCACAGCAGGATCCTCTACAACCACCTCGGCAGGTGTGGTGTGGCCACTCTCCTCCACAACCTCTTCACCACCCAGTGGCTCGGGCACACGATGGCGTGGGGGGGATGGGGTGGAATGCACGCTGACAGATGATGGCCCAGCTCCGTCATCTGTGGATGACACAAAGCAGACACATGTTGGTGGTCCCACACACTTGGCACATGTACCCTCCCCCCCCCAAATGCTAAACAACAAATAGGGGATTATAAAACACTTACCTGTCCTTGTGCCTTCCTCCACGGAGTCATAGCCTGCGACCCCCTCCACCTGCTCCCTCTCCAGGCAGCGAGCAACCACCTCCTCCTCTGCGGTTAGGGTGACAGGACATGGGGGACCACCACCTGTGCCCCTCTCATACCTCCTGATGGAGGCCACCTTGTCCCTCACCTTGCGCCGCAGGTCATTAATTTTTTTTTGGATGTCCCCAGCAGTCCGGGTGGAGTACCCCAGGACATTGACCCTGGCAGCAATGGACTCCAGGATGCCCTGCTTCCTCTCCCGGCTGGTCTTCCGGCTTTTTTTGCCATGGAGAAAATCATTATCCGTCTCCATTGCCGAAATGATGAGCGAGACCTCCTGTGCATTAAAATTCAGGTTCCTCCTCTCTCTGGGGGTAGCGGGAGCAGCCATCACCAAACAAAAGTATCTTCCCTGGGGTGGGGGGAAGCGGAAATACTTTTGCGCCGGAATGGCGTTTCCGCCAGCGCTTTTAAGCGCCCAGCGGAACGCATTGCGCTGACGTTTCCCAGGAAGTGGTGCCGACGGAAGTTGTGAGCATGCGCACAAGGGGGGCGAGTGGAGCCGCACTCACTGCGCATGCTCCGTGGATGATGCGCTGAACGTAAGCCTCTGCGCTGGGCTCCGCCCATCATTTACATATGATCACACCCACTTCCACTTGTGTCGGGTTACGCCAGCGCATTATCGTTACTCTGGCGCAAGTTTACGCGCAACTGCTATGTGAATTACAGGACTTGCGCTGAAAGGGTCTTCAGAGTAACGTAAATGAGAAGCGTTACTCCAGAGGAAAGATACTCTCATCTACCTGAATCTGGCCCATATGTTGAAGATCATTTTTGATCGTATGAATCAGGGTAGGGAAGTTAGCTTCATACGTGAACGAGGAGAGAAAGGTTACCCGGACACCCAGATAAGAAATTGCCTTTGACATCCATTGGAATTTATATTTACCTTTCAAAATGTCCATTTGCTTCTGGGACAAGTTGATAGGCAACAAGCATGACTTTACTACATTTAACTTGTAATAGGAAACATTGCTATACTTCTCCAACATTTTAAATATACCTTCCAGGGAACAAGCCGGATTAGTTAGTGTCAATACCACATCATCAGCAAAGAGGCCGATTTTGTGAACCATTTTCCCCACCCTAATACCCGCTATAATGACATCAGTTCTGATAGCTTCTGCTAAGGGCTCCATCATCAGCGTGAAAATGATGGGAGAGAGTGGGCATCCCTGGCGGGTACCGTTTGTTATGCAGAATTTGTCGGAGAGAGCATTTGATGTGAAGACTCTCGCTGAGGGTGTAGAATACAGAGCTAGGATTGCAGACAGGATTCGTCCTTGGAGGCCAAATTTCTGCAATGTGGCCCGCAAATAGACCCAGTGGACCCTATCGAAGGCCTTTTCAGCATCAAGTGCCAAAACGGGCGCAGGAATTTTTTTGGTCTCAGCTATGTGTAGAAGGTCAAACAGTCTCCTAGTGCCATCAGGAGCTTGCCTTCCCTTGACAAACCCCACTTGGTCCGATTTGACCAAGGAGGGGGTTATTTTTGCTAGTCTATTAGCTAGTATTTTTGCATAGACCTTGAGGTCTGTGTTAAGAAGGGAAATTGGTCTAAAGTTTTGAGGTGATTTCGGCTTCTTCCCTGGTTTGGGCAATGTCTCAATTATGGCCTGAAGCATCTCCTCTGGAAAGAAGGCTGAGGATGAGGCACTACCGAACAACCTTTCCATGTAAGGGACCAATGATTGGGAGAATACCCTAAAGTACTCGGCTGTAAAGCCGTCGGCTCCTGGAGACTTATTTTTGGGTAGGGATTTGATAGTATTTAATATCTCCTTTTTGGAGATCTGGGAGTTCAGAGCAGTCAGCTCCTCTTCATTCAATGATGGGAGCGATACCGATTCCAGAAATGAGTCGATAGACTGAGTGGTGGGCTGAGGGGTGCCGCCGTCTAAGCGGAGGTTGTATAGATCCCGATAATATTTCATAAAGGAGTTGGCTATTTTATTGGGGTGATGTTCCAACACATTAGTATGGGGGTCTCTAATGGACGCCAAATTGGTCTTTTGTTGTTTTCTAGATATGTAGTTAGCTAATAATTTGCCCGCTTTGTTACCGTGTACATAGAACTGGGCTTTAAGCCTCTTTAAACTATTTTGGTGACTGGATAAAAGAGCTAAACGAACTTTCTGCCTGCACTCAAATAGATCAGATTCTATTTTAGGTGATGGAGCCTTTTTGTGAAGGTCTTCTAAGGATTTGAGCTCTGTAAGAAGATTGTTCAGCAGTGTTCCCCTCCTCCTTTTTTCCCTGGCCGCAGCCTGAATAAGCAAACCTCTACAGAAAGCCTTATGAGAGCACCACAAAGTAGATATATTAACATCAGGAGTGTCATTGAGTACAAAAAATTCAGTCAGTTGCTTAGTAAGCTGCGAAACAATAGCGGGATTAGCAAGGAGATCAGTATTATTCCTCCAAAGGTATGTGGGATGAACACAGGAGGTACCCTTCAACACTAAGGATATTGGGGCGTGGTCTGACCACGTGATGGTGTGGATCTTGGCCGATTCAGTTCTATGCAATAGGGTAAGATCCGTGAGGAAAAAGTCAATCCTGGAGTACAGGCGGTGGGGAGAAGAGTAGTAGGTATAGTCTCTTTCGGCTGAGTTGAGGCAGCGCCAAGGATCATAAAGATCGTGTTCTAGCAGTAGGGGTTGCAGTTCTTTCCTGGATGACGGGAGTTTGCTAGAACTGTCTAAGTGCTTGTTCACGATGCAATTAAAGTCCCCACAAACTAGTAAGGATCCCTTTTTTATTTTGTTAACTTTTCTCATGAGAGACCTAATGAAAGAAAACGGTCTCTGATTAGGGGCATAGAGGTTTACTAAAGTGTAAGTGAAATTGTTCAACTCACATACCAGAATGATGTACCTGCCATTTGGGTCACTAAACACTTCATGTAACTGGAAGGTAATAGAGTGTTTGATTGCGATCAGTACTCCACGCTTTTTAACCAGGGCCGTAGCTTGAAAAATGTGAGGAAAGGCTTTGTGGGTACATTTTGGCTGTTTTGCAGTCATGAAGTGAGTTTCCTGTGCACACAAGATATCACCTTTAAGTTTGATAGCATCTCTCCACATTGAACTCCTCTTGAATGGGCTATTAAGCCCGTGTACGTTCATGGATATTACTGATAAAGCCATAATGAAATGGGAAGATTTGATGTATCAGTCATAGTAACAGCCAGAATTGTCAGATGAAGTACCTCAAAGTTACCTGTAGGTGGCGCTGGCGTAGTGGAAGTGAACGTCCAGATGTCCTCAGCAGAGTAGGATGCTGTATATACATGCAGTAGAGGTAATGTGTTGCAGGCAGGCATAGGGATGGAACCATCAGGTGTAATGGCAAGAAGGGAAAAAAAACTGAGGGGAAAAGAAAAAACATACAAAAGAAAAAAGAAATCAAAAATATCAAGTAAGACATAAAAATGTGACAACTGTCACGCAGTGCGAGCATTCCTCGCTATTCCTTATGGGGGGGGATGAACTCCGAGAGAACCAAAAGAACAAAATGAACTATAAGTGCGAACCAGCCTCTTGAAGAGGAATAAACTGAAATGGCATTGACTGCCTATCTATGAGCCGGGTCAAGCAGTGCTCCATTCTATAGATAACCGAGCGGCTGAGGATTTAGGTATAGTAGCCTGAGCTTCTTCTGGAAGAAGGTTCCATTTTTTAGCCAGTTCCATTCCTTCTTCAATATTTCTGATAGCGTAGGTGCGGTTATCTCTAGTGATCAGTAGCTTAGTGGGGAAGCCCCACAAGTATGTAATCTTGCTATTTTGCAGCAACTTAGTGATAGATGTTAGGTTTTTGCGCGCCATCATGGTGTGCTGAGACAAGTCAGAGTAAATTGTTATGCCCGAGTACGGAGCAGGTAAGGGATGGTTTTTCCTTGAGAAGCGCATCAAATCATCCTTAATGTGGAAAAAATGGACACGTGCTATGACATCTCTGGGGACTTTTTCAGGGAGAAATTAAGGCTTAGGAAGGCGGTGTGCCCTGTCTACAATGATCTCAATGCCCGGGGCATCAGGCAAGATGGCCGCTATAAAGTCCTGAACATAATGTCTCAGGTCTGATGGTAACACTGACTCCTCCACCCCACGTAATTTAATATTGTTCCTTCTGGACCTGTCCTCGAGGTCCGCCAGTTTTTCTCGCATTGCCTGGATGTCCCCCTCAGTCTCACAGTGTGCATCAACTAAGTCATTATGCGCTTCAATTACATCGCCCATTTTGTCCTCCACATGGCTGATCCTGTCCCCAATAGCTGACACCTCGCGCTGCAATTGTGACACGCATTGCATCATGTCCTTATGTAAGGACCCCCTGAGGGTCACCAGCATATCCCTCATTACTGTGTCACTAAGTGGGACCCCTGATGTTGGGAACTCGTGGATCTGTTCCACAAAGTTTCTGGTGCTATTTTGGGAGTTACAAGGCTCTTCCTGCTCACCTGCGTATCTGTGCTCCTCCGATCTCCGCTGTGCTGACTTCTGCGGGCTACACGTGGGAGATGAAACTGGTGTGGAACTCCCGCTGTCCCCTCCAGTCCGGTGGGGTGCTGTGCCGCCTGGTAGCTGAATCGGGCTATGCTGGAGCCTTCCGCCTGACGAGCCACGCCGCAAGTCCGAGGCCCCGGCGCCATCTTGCGGCACAGGCGTACTCGTCGCGGGAAAGAAGTCAGTCAGTTTTTTGGGTTTTTTGTCTGTCTTTCGCTTCCCCATCTCGTCCGGAGTCACTTCTCAGGGTTCAGGAGCAAAGCTGGGCTGGTTTGGTTGCTGGATGTCGCTGGATGACGGTTCTTTCCTCGGAGCTCCTGTCTCACACAGCCATCCGCTCCGGCTGCCGGCCACGCCCCGACGATCCATTTTTTCTATCGTTTTTTTATCCATAGGAAAAATGTAAAACATGTTCCATTTTTTTTTTCACCGATGGAAAACAGACCGATGGGACCCACACACAATCGGTTTGTCCGATGAAACAGTCTGTTTTCATCAGACAAACCGATCGTGTGTACAGGGCTTTAGTGTATTTGGAAACTGAGAATGGGATGTGTGTCTACAAGGCATTGAAACCTTGCTTGTTGTATAGCTCTTTAGCTTTAAGTACTGCAAGCCCATTTTTAGATGGACACATACATGCAGCCTAAGGAAATGCACAGGCACTTTAGTGAACAGTGTGAATCTCACACAATATTAAAGTTTTTTTTCTATTAAATATAAATGTTATGACAGCCTGTCAGCAGTCCCTTCAAACAATTTGACAAATGCACAGAAACTCTAACAACTAGCATACGTTACAGCTTCCAAGGCATAGGTAGGGTGTAGCAAGATGACAGCGAAAGCATCGAAAGCATGCTCGTCGTAGTTGATTACGTCACCGCGTTCGTGCCATTCAAAAGAACGGAGGTTCTTTTGAATGGAGTGTTTGTACAATAGGCTGGCAAGAGATTCTTGCCAAGAATCTCGTCAAAAAAAACTAAGGGCCAGATTCACAGAGCGATTACGTCGGCGTTACAGGAGATGAGCGGCGTAAGTCTAAATTTGCGCATGCTTTTTAATGCGCCGCACCCCCAAAACAAGATACGCAAGAAATCGACTTTTTTTTGACCGGTGTAATTTCGATAGACCGGCGTATCCGTCCGCGCAAAACTGCGCTAGACACACCATTGATTTGATATTAAAATATGCAAATGAGGGAGTTACGGCGATCCACAAAAGTAAGTTGGTGGCATCACAGGCTACGCGCTGTGCGCAACAGCTGCATGTCCTGTCTAAAATTAGGCCATATAAAAGGTGGTATAAAATTAGACAATCCGTCTACATGTCAGCTAAAGCAACACTGTTAGTGAGGAGCTGAGCAGTCACACTTGCTGCACAACAAACTTTATGCCAAGATGCCAGGGGCATCCTCGCTCATAGCTATACTAATGACTTTAGAGGAGCAAAGAAGGAGGAGGGCACGGAGGAGGGCACGGAGGAGGGCACGGGAGAGGATATACCGCACACGCATAGACCTCTTTGGCATGAGTGATTCTGAGGTGTATCACATCTTCAGATTCACCCCTCATGCCATCCTGGAATTAACCATAACCCTGCAGGATGACATCACCAGCCGAACACACCGCTCACATGCAGTGCAGCCACTGGTCAAGATCATGGCAACACTCCATTTCCTTGCCAGTGGCTCTTTTCAAAGAATAAGTGGAGTGGTGGCTGGGATGTCACAATCCTCCATGAGCAGATGTGTTGCACCAGGTTATCCCTGCAATCCTCAGACGCATGGCCAACCAAATCATCAAACCCAGCACTGAGGACCTGCGGCTGAAGGCAATGACAGATTTCTACAGAATTGCCAGATTCCCACGCACCGTGGGAGCCATTTATTGCACACATGTTGCACTCCAGCCCCCCCATGAGACAGAGCACATATACCGCAATCGGAAGCATTGGCATTCCATCAACGTACAGGTGATAGTCGATGCCCAAGGCCTCATATGGCACGTCAGTGCCAAACACCCCGGATCCAGCCATGACAGCTACATATACAATCAGAGCCCCATCCCAATGGAATTCAAACAGAACGTGTATGGGGACACCTGGCTGGTTGGTGAGTGACATGAGTGGCAGGCATGACTGTCCCCCCCATGATGCACACATCACAAGGGGCACATGCATGACTAACATCCTCCTGTCTTTTCCCTTACAGGTGACTCTGCATATGCACTGGGACCCCATCTCATGACTCCTATCCGGAACCCCCAAACCCCAGGAGAGGAAAGATACAATGAAGCCCACGCCCAAACACGTGCAGTGGTGGAGCGCACCTTTGGCCTCCTGAAGTCACGTTTCCGATGCCTGGATAAGTCTGGGGGGACCCTGTTGTATTCCCCAAACTTTGTGTGCCAGATCATCGGTGCATGTTGCCTGCTGCACAACTTTGGAGTGAGAGAGGGCCTGCAGATTGACATGCGTGATGACCTGACCCCTGAACCAGACAATCCCCCCCTAACCGAGGCTACCCCGCCTTCTGAGGGAAGAGCAGCCAGGAGACAGCTCACATTAGGCATCTTTGAACGTTAAACACACACATTAATCATGGCACAATGAGAATGCATGCATGCACAACACTGTGGTCCCTAGCACAGACACATCACATCCTCATCAAATTGGATTAGCACAAGCCCACCATGCTGGACTTGTGAGCAGCAACGCCATGCCACGGCTCCAATTATGTCACTGTACATTCATACACTATTCACACGGACCTGGGGATCACTTCCCCCTGGTCCTGGGGAACCCTTCTCCACCACAAATGAGGGTGACACCCCTTTTCCGTCAGGAATGTCACCCCCACATTCCTAATCAAAAAAAAAAAAAACTGAAAAAAAAACTGAAAAAAACCCCGAAAAAAACCTGAAAAAAAAAAAAGGGGGGGAAACCAAATTAATGCCGCTGGCGTGACCCACGCCTGGGGGGCCCACGGCCACGGCCCCGGCTCCTCAGGGGAGACTCATGGGGAGGGGGGGGTAATCCAGGGAAGGAGAAGCAGCCCCTGGTCTCTGCCCACCTGGCGGCCTGCCCTCCAAGGCCACGGCAATTCTGGTCAGGCCAGCACTTAGTGATGCCGTAGTATTGGCCTGGATAGCCTGGGTAAGGGCCTTCACATCCTGCCCAACGTCTGCTGTAGTAGTCTGCAGTACGTTTAGGCAGTTTGTAAGAGCCAGGGAGTGGCAGTCCAGGTCCCCAAGCGTATCCTTTATGGAGGACAGGCTCTCCTCCATCCGCCCCAAAGTCTGGCTGACCTGTCCCAGATGGTGGGTCTGAAGGAACTGGTCCCTTCTCAGATTGGCGGGCAGAACCTCGGCCACTCCCCTGGTCTTCTGGGACGACTTCCTGCCTCCAGCTGATGCTTGTGGCCGGGGAGAAGGGGAGGCCCTTGGGAGGGGAGCCCTGTTGGGGGAGGAGTGGGAGGGGCTAGCCCTTATGGAGGGCTGGCTGCTGCCAGCCAGAGAGGAAGACTCCTCCAAAAACAACAATCCACTGGCTGACATGACATCCTCCTCCTCCTCAAACTCCTCCTCCTCCAACTCCTCCGAGGACTCTGGCCTTGTCGGGGGGTCCTCATCAGGCTGGTGTCCTGGGGATGGTGCGGTCAGGCCAGATGGCCCAGCACCCTCCTGCACATCTGTGGATGACACAAAACATTCACAGGTTGGAGGATCCACACACTTGCCACATATTCCTTTCCCCCCCTCCCCCACACATGCTACACACCAGATAGGAAAAAAAAACCTTACCTGGCATCACAGCTTCATGACTGGAGTCATAGCCAGGCAGGCCCTCCACTTGTTGTCTATTAAAGGTGTGGGCCACCGCACGCTCCTCCACTGTCAGCCTAACAGGGCATGGTGGGCCCCCTCCAGTGCCCCTGGCATGGGCTGCCATTTTGGCCAGCTTCCCACGGACCACACGCCGGAGGTCATTGATTTTCTTGACGATCCCCTCGCGTGTCCGGGTCTCCCCCCCAATGCATTTGCCTGGTCAGTAATGTCCTGCAAAATCTCCTTCTTCCTGGCCGGGGTGGTGTTGGCACTCTCCGGACCGTGAAGGAAACGCCCATATTGGGTAAGGGCCGGGCAATAATTTGTTTCTCCCCCAAAGAAAAATTGCTCTTCCGCTTCCTCTCAGTCATACTCATACAACAACTCTCTCTCAAACAATCACCAAAAATCACTCACAAAAACAAGCAGGAAAAATCAAGCAAGAAAACAAACAAACAAAATCTATCAACCAAAAAGTCTCACAACCAGTCACCAAAAAACACTATCAAATATATTCTACAAAACACTAGATCAAACAGTCAACAAATATCACAAAGACAAGGCACAACGCAACAAACAACAGAACAAAAGCACCTTGCTGTATAGGAAGGGATACAAAGGGATGTACTTTTGCAAAGGAAGTGCGTTTGTGTCTGTCTATTTATGCTGTCTGCGTAGTTCACTAAGTTGCCAGGGTCCACTTCCAATTTCACTGATTGTGCCGTTCCCGAGTTGTGAGCATGCGCACAGAGGTGCTGACCATGGTCTGCTTCATGTGCGCATGCGCGAGCTGGCCGGCCCTTCATTTGCATGGCGTCACGGCTCATTTCAATGAAACACGCCCACGTCCTTCCCAATTTGAATTACTCTGCCTTACGCCTCGGAATTAACGTTACACCGGCGCTAATTTCTGCGCAAATACTACGAGGATACGGTGATTGCGCCTCTACATTGCGCCGGTCTAACGTAAAGGAGGTGCGCTACGCTGGTCAAAATATGCGCCAATGTACGTGAATCTGGCCCTAGGTTTCTTGTGGCTTTGAATGGCCTATTTGAACCAAGCAGGTCCAACAAAAATTTGCTTAATATGCAGGTGCCCCAGCTGATTGTGCTGTATAAACTATATGTAGCATAAGCTACAGTACATACAGTATAAAGTGTTGTATTCCAGTAGTGATACAGGGACCTCCCACCCTGCTCTCCAAACAAAATCAGTTCTGCTCAGCTACTCACAGGAAGCATTATGAATCAATACAGGGCTTCCTTTGATTGGGTGAGGTGGAGAGGCAAGCAGATGATGTCAACATTTCCACCCCAGTCAGTTAGTGGAAGCTGGAAAAGGCAAAATTTGTTCTGAGAGAAGGATTGGAAGCCCCTGTACTGCTGCTGGAACACAGCGCTGTATACTGCATGTAGCTTATGCTACACACAGTTTATTCAGTGCTCCCAAGAGGGCACATCTGTTCGCGAAGCAAATCTTTGGTTTGGACCAGCTTGGTTTAAGCAAACTATTTACAAAGTCACAGAAATCCTGCAGTTTCTGCCGGAAAAGTGAGATTTTCATTCCACTGCCTCATACAATATGTTCATTATCAGGGATCAGCAACCATGTTTAAAAAAATAAAAAAAAAGTTTTGTTAAAATATTATGAGATGATTCTTTTGAGATTTAAAACTATGATTTAATAAATGATGTTGTGATTAAAGAAAACTATTATTTAGATTGTAAATTTAATCTATTGCTATATGTATCCTTATTTAAAGTGATATGTTTTTGTTGCCAGAATTGTAATATGTTTAAAATATATTATATCATGAGCAATGCAATGTTTATAAACATAATCATTTTTCATAGAGATGTTGAATAGGGAAGAGCCGAACACCCCCCAGTTCGGTTTGCACCAGAACTTGCGAACAGGCAAAACATTTGTTTGAACGCGCAAACACCCGTTAAAGCCTATGGGACACAAACATGGAAAATCAAAAGTGCTAATTTTAAAGGCTTGTATGCAAGTTATTGCCATTTAAAGTGATTGGCGACCCGGGTCCTGCCCCAGGGGACATGTCTCAATGCCATTTTATTTTTAAAAAAACAGACATTTTTTCGGGAGCAGTGATTTTAATAATGCTTAAAGTGAAACAATAAAAATGAAATATTCCTTTAAATGTCGTGCCTGGGGGTTGTCTATAGTATGGTTGTAAAGTGGTGACATTTACCAGTCATTCCAAGCATCTGAGTGTCAGACTTTAAGCAACAATGTTCAGTTTCTACTTTCATTTGTTTCCCTTCTACTGTAAGTATGTGCACATACCTTTTATATTCAATACAACCCTTATTTAAAGTGATATGATTGTGTTCCCATTATTTTAATATGTTCAAAATATATTATATCATGAGCAATGCAAAATGTTTATACATATAAAGATTTTCATAGAGATGTTGAATAGGGAAGAGCTGAACACGCAGCAGAACATGCAAACAGGCAAAAAATTTGACGAACGTGAACATTTTTAAAGGTTAATATGCAAGTTATTGTCATAAAAAGTGTTTGGGGACCTGGCATAGGGGTCCACTGCAACTGCACCTCGCAAAGTACACAGTCTATTTGCTGTTAGTAAATCAACCCCTGTTCAGGGCTCTGGGCTTCAGCAAAATAGCAGCCTCCAGCAAGAAGAACGGGAACAATGTTGGAGGTAATTTACAGCACACACTACTTTTGGTAGCATAATTATTAATGTTAATGGGACCACAGGCATTATGCATAACCAACCCAAGCAAACATGCAATAGAGGAAAATAACACACCAACCACCATTTCTTTCTTCAAAATTTTATTAAAGTAAACACATACATTATAATCTCCACATAACCATGAGTTTATTGGAATTTAACTTGGCCACGGCCTGATTCATTGGTTTAAAATGTCCATTCAAAATAATAATCATTCGAAGATATTGTACTCATACCATAAATAATTCAACTGATTAAATTTCCATAACCATCACGCACAGCCCAGCCACTGAGACTCGAGCTGTATATCCATGAAACCAAATTAAATCTCCCAAACGACAGGAGGGGGAGGGTCTCCCGTCACCCTCCTGTCCCCCCTGCCCCAGACCGCGGCCTCCTCTATGCATGTTTGCAATTCCATATTAAAAATATCCAGGCCTATATCTGATAAATGTACCCCATCCGTCCTATACAAACCCGGGTACCCACCTTCTAACTCAAAATGCCTAACTGAGCTACCTAAGCCTAGTGCCAAAAATTTCTCTATAGTCCTATTTACGCGTTTGCGAACCTTCTCTAAAGGTCTCAAACTAGCAGAATTTAACCAACAAAAACGCGGGATTATTTCTGAAAATATTAACAAAGTCTCGGGGGGAAAAGTGACTCAGAAACACAAAAACATCCTTCATGTCATTAATTAAGTCATGTGTCTTCCACTTACCAATATCATTCCCCCACAGATGCAGAATCAGTATGTCTGGAGGAGGGAACAGCATATATAATCTGTTTAATTCAGACATTAGATTAACCCATACCATTCCTTTGCGACCAAACCATTGAATAGTGAAGGATGAGGGGTCGAGGCCCAAATTCTCAGAATAAGTCCTATTTGAAGCTCTTTTCTGTGCCCAAAACACAAAAGAATGGCCTACAATCCATACGGAACGATGCAGACCTGAAATGAAATAATATGTTAATACGGACGTATGTACAGCTTGAAAACATCTGATTTCCATCTACCTAATTTCTTAATGGCATCTTCATCAAACCCTATCCTGGCGGCCTCTGTAGCCGCTCTGATCCTAAAAGAGTGCGCTGTGATTCTGGCTTCCCTGATACGGCTGTGTAAGATGCATTTCTTTAGTACTGCCAAAAACTGGTAGATAGAAACCGGGGAACCATCCTCGTGAATAAAAAGGAAACCCTCATTATGTGGGCGAATCCTTACATACTCCTGTAGCCTAGCTATCGGGCAGATGTCCTTAATTATGTATTTCTTTAATGAGATCCAATTATGTATTTCTTTAATGAGATCCAAGCTCCTTTGCCCCATGTGTCTGTCTTACCGTGCCTTATAAACAGACTTAAACTCTCTTCCAACAAAGAAACCTCGGACATTAGAATCCCGGAGGTGCAAACTTTAGAGGCCGGTAGGAGCTCGGAAACCCTACATGCACTGAAGAAGGAGACTACAAAAATCGCTTTAAACAGGACGGCCTCATAGGCCGAAAAGCAAATTGCCGCGGTAGCCCCGCAAATTTGTAGCAGCATGTCTGGCGTAACAGGTGACCTAGTGTCCTTTCTAACGGAACTCTTCCTATAACCCTTCATAATTTGCTTTACTGAAAAGAAACTAAGGCAAGGCAGCCGTCCTGCCAGTCGTAGAAAAAAGGAAACTCCAGCTAATGTCTTGCAGATGTGGGACCAGGAGAGGCGCCTCTGAATCAGCGAACCCAGAAACCGTAAAACCAAGTCTTCCGAGTGTTCTGAGACAGATAGATTTAATGAACCCAAGAAATTTGACCATAACCACCATGAGGAAACGTAGCTTCTCCAAGTAGACGGGGCCACCGAATTCTTGAAAAACTTCATCATTAAATCAGATCCCATAAATGGGACGGGCAACTCCAACCCATCGGCTCTGCCCTTGGGAGTAAACTGAAAAACCGGTCCATCTGCAGACGAGAAAGAGCATCAGCAGCATTATTTACCTTACCGGGGATGTATCTGGCCTTCAGCCAGATGTTCTGCTTCAAACACAGGAAAACCAAATGCCGTAGGTACGTAACCACTGTAGGGGATTTAGACGACAAAGCGTTAACTGCAAACAAAACACCTTTGTTATCCGTGCTAACCATCAGTCTTTTGTTTGAAAAGGACTCCCCCCATAGCTCTAAAGCTACTATTAAAGGAAACAGTTCAAGTAAGACTATGTTTCTAGTGAAGCCTCGCGTAACCCATCTATCTGGCCATGACCCTGTGCACCACTGCGTCTTCCAAATTACCCCAAAACCAACCGACCCTGCTGCGTCCGTTTCTAACAAAAAATTTTCATCTGGACTGAAATCCTGCTGCCACACCGCCTTCCCATTAAAGCAATCCAAAAACTTTAACCAGACCAACAGGTCTTGCTTGATGCCTGCTGTTACCCTGATGTGAGCAGATGGATTGCTTACGCCTGATGTTGCTGCATATAGCCTCCTAGAAAAAACCCTGCCCATGGGCAAGATCCTTGAAGCGAAGGCTAATTGGCCCAACAGGGATTGCATTTCTCTTAAAGTTGTTTTGCTTCGTCTCAGGAATAGCCTCATTGTTTGGGACAACCTATAGACTTTGTCCTCAGGTAGACTGCATTCCATGCTGGCAGAATCTATGGTTATGCCCAAAAAATCAATACAGGTTGTGGGATGTATAGTTTTGCCCTGGGCCAGTGGGACACCAAAATAGCTACATACCTGTTGAAAAACAGATAAAAGGGCGGAGCAATCATTAGACCCATCTTCTCCAAAAAACAAAAAATCATCCAGATAATGGATCAAATTCCTTGAACCGGACACCCTGCTGACCACCCATTCCAAAAAAGTTGAAAAAGCTTCGAAGTAGAAGCAAGAAACCGAACAGCCCATGGGCAATGATTTATCAAAATAAAATTGCTCTTCAAAATAAATGCCCAGGGAATTAAAGCCTATTGGGTGCAAAGGAAGTAAGCGAAAAGCTGATTGTATATCTGCTTTTGCCATTAAGGCATTTCTTCCTAAAATGCACAATTTCTCCAAGGCAGCGTCAAAGGATGTGTATGACACAGATAACTACTCTGAGTCGATTTGGTCATTCAGGGAACCGCCAAAAGGGAATGACAAATGATGTATTAACCTGAATTCCGCCTGTTCTTTTTTGGGGACAAGACCTAAAGGCGAAATCCTAAAATTAGTAAAAGGTGGGTGGGCAAAAGGACCCTCCATTCTACCCGCCTTCACCTCCTTCCGTAGCTTTTCTCTTACCAGCCAAGGTGCGTCATTAACGGATTTCAAATTTTTAACTATAACACAACCCGAACCTTCGAAGCGTGGTATGAGAAAACCTTCCGAGAAACCTTTAGTTAGCATTGAAGCTATCTGCCGGTTTGGATAAACTTGTAGCCATGGCAGCATGCTTTGTAGGATCACCGGAGTGACTGCTTTTGGGAACGTTATCCCTTGTACTGGATTGTAATTTCCGAAAACATTTTGCAATCGGATGGTTCCCTCCACAGAATGCACATTCGTGCTTATATTTACAAGAATTTAGCCATTTGCAATGCGAATCATTGAATGCAAAGCACAGGCCTCTTTTATAAGAAACACTCGTAGCAGGTTGTGGGGGTGCCACCGAGCTTGTCCGAGAAAAGGGCTGTTTTTGCGGCAAAAATAAATTAAGCCAGAGGCCAACATCCTTTGATCCCCACTGCAAAGAAGGCTGAACCGCTAATTTCTGGCGGAAGGCCTCATCATAAGACAGCCATGCCAGCCCACTGAAACCCCTATACTCCTCCAAGATTATATCTAAATGCTGGAAAAGGAGAGGGCTTCTGTTAGGGTACTTCTCACATAAAACACTAGCATATATAACAAATGCCTGTAACCATACATAAAAGGATTTAATTGCTGGCTTTTTATCCTCTGATTTTTCTTCTCTCCTTTCAAACCTTGACATATCCTTGGCAGGGGGAAGGATAGAGGAAAATTCAATATACTCCCCCCTCCATATTTTCTCTTTCATGCTCACTGGTAAATGAAAACCCATTGGTGACAGAAAGCATGGCATGCATTCTTTAGCACTGCTGTCAGTTAGATCCACCACATTACTTTCCTTAGCCCTTGACGCTATAGGCTGAGGAACAACATTAGACACATTCCCTGACCATACCCCAGCTTCACTAGGAACAGTAGGACTAGGGACAGCATGACTAGGCACATTTGTTCTCATTATAGCAATCAGTTGCTCAATAGATGCAGTCAATAATGATAAATGTGATGCTGGATTGCACTCACCCTTCCCGCTCTGTGCCAGACTCGTCCCAGGGGCTGTCATAGGCACCTCACACCGCGCAGACAGGCTGCCGGTCTGCTGTGACTGACGTGGCTGCTGCAGGCTTGACTCCATGCGCGCTCCCTTACCGCCTCCTGACGGCTGACCGCCGCCACTCGCGACCCGCTGCTGAGCTCTTCCCTTGGCTGGCGCTGCTGCTTTCTTCCCTCCTCTACCCCTCCCGGCCTGGGGGGGTGCGGACACTTGCCACTGGTCCCTGTAAGGAAAAGAAAAAACATCCCGGACACTTTCGCCCACACTCCGGGGGTCAGGGCTCACGCTCCTTTCTTGCGCCCGCCTCGCTGGTCCGTCCTCCCCGCTGCCGACATCCGCCTCCAAAACGTCCGGAAGGAAAGGTGTGGTGAACGCTTCTTCTTCCAGCGAGCAGGGTATGAGGTGAGGTGACTCCGCTCCGCTGGGTCCAGCGGCTGGTTCCAACTCCGTGCTGCAGGTGCTAGCTAACCGTGAAGCTGTAGGTAGGGACAGGCACTTACGCACGAGATATCAGCTGGCGAAGCAGGGTTTCCATGGTGACACAGGAAAATTCTGGGGAGCTCCGTCGGCTGGGTCCTCTTGTAGTCAAAACGGCGCCTGCTTCCCGCGGAACCGGGCCTATATATAGGCCCGAACCGGGCTCCAGAATATTCTCCCTAGGTCACCTGATACCCTCCGTCCAACCACTGCTCTTACCTGTCCTGACTCCTGGGCTTTTTCAACACAGCTGAACCGCTTGATTAGCCCCCTTACCAATCTGCTCTGACCTGCAAATGACCTCTTCTGGCTAAAAACCTTATCCTAGCTGCCCCTGCCGTGGACCCATAAGGAAAGGAGAGCCTAATTGGCCCTCTTTCCTTTCCCATTCCCTGCTAAAGAACATTATTTAAAAAATATGGCCCAGATTCACAGAGCGATTACGCCTGCGCAACAGGAGATGCGCGTGCGTAAGTCTAAATGTGCGCGTGCGTTTCGTTGCGCGGCATCCCCAGAACGAGATACGCAAAAAATCGTCTTTTTTTTGTCCCGCGTAATTTCGTTAGACTGGCGCATCCGTCCGCGCAAAAGTGCGATAGACACACCATTGATTTGCTAGTCAAATATGCTAATGAGGGACTTACGGGGATCCACAAAACAACGTTGGGGCAGCACAAGCGACGCAGTGTGCGCAACAGCAAAATGTCCTGTCTAAAATTAGAGCTGATAAAAGCTGGTCTAAAAAAAGAAAAAAAGTCTACTTGTCAGATAAAGCAACACTGTTAGTGAGGAGTTCAGCAGTCACACGTGTTGCTCAACAATCTGTATGCCAACATGCCAGGGGCATCGTCGCACATAGCTATACTACTGACTTTAGATGAACAAAGAAGGAGGAGGGCACGGAGGATGGCACTAAGGAGGGCACGGGAGATGTTTTTTTTTTTGTTTTTATTTGCTTATATAAAATTTACAATTTAATCTAATCTAATACAATATTCTTATCTGATACAAGCCCCTCACTCTTCACTTGATATATCACACACGCATAGACATCTTTGGCATGAGTGATTCTGAGGTGTCTCGCATCTTCAGATTCACCCCTCATGCCATCCTGGAATTACCACAACCTTGCAGGAGGACATCAGCAGCCCAACACATGGCACTACCCATGACACCCATGACAGCTACATATACAATCAGAGCCCCATCCCCACAGATTTCGAACAGAACATGTATGGGGACAGCTGGCTGGTTGGTGAGTGACATGGGTGGCAGGCATGACTATCCCCTCCCGTGATGCACACCTCACAAGTGGCACATGCATGACTAACATCCTCCTGTCTTTTCCCTTCAAGGTGACTCTGCATATGCACTGGTACCCCATCTCATGACCCCATCTCATGCCAGCTCACATTATGCATCTTTGCACGTTAAACACACACATTAATCATGGCACAATGAGAATGCATGCATGCACACCACTGTGGTCCCTAGCACACACACACCACATCGTCATCAGATTGGATTGGCACCAGTCCACCATGCAGGACTTGTGAGCTGCAACGCCATGCCACGGCTCCAATTATGTCACTGTACATTCATACACCATTCACACAGACCTGGGGATCACTTCTCCACCACAAATGAGGGTGACACCCCTTTTCCCGAGGGAATATCACCCCCACATTCCAAAATCATACACAAACAGAACCAAAAAAATAAAATAAATGACGAGCAAAAAAAAAAATGCCCAGCAAAAATATAATTTAAACAAAATAATAACAAAGAAAACACATAAAAGACAAAAATCACTCTGCAAAACAGTCCCCAAATATCTCAAAGACACGTCACAAACAAACAAAAGCACCTTGCTGTAGAGGGAGGGATACAAAGGGATGTACTTTTGCAAAGGAAGTGCATTTGTGTCTGTCTATTTATGCTGTCTGCGTAGTTCACAAAGTTGCCCTAGTCCATTTCCAATTTCACTGATTGCGCCGCTTCCGAGTTGTGAGCATGCGCACAGCGGAGCTGACATGGTCTCCTTCACGCGCGCATGCGCGAGCCGGCCGGCCCTTCATTTGCATGGGGTCACGGCTCATTTCAATGTAACACGCCCACGTCCCTCCCAATTTGTATTACTCCTCCTTACGCCTCTGGAAAAAACCTTACGCTTGCGCAATTTCCTGCGCAAAAGCTACGTGAATCGGGGGATTACGCGGCTAGATGGCGCAAGTCTAACGTAAAGGCGGTGCGCTACGCCGGTCCAATAATGCGCCGATGTACGTGAATCTGGGCCTATGTTTTTATTGTTATGAGTAAAGTTCCACTTTTACAGTTAAATCAGTTAACCTTGCTCAACCCTAATTAACTCATTACCCCTTTCTCCCCTATTTTTTTTTTTTAATTTGCTGTTTTTTAAAGTATTAATATTTAAGCTCTTCTCATGTTTTGGGGTTTTATTTATTTTTCTCAAAGTTAGAAAAAAAATATGTTAATTTGTAAACAAAAATTGGAATGCTTTGTACTATTATCATCAATTTAAATGGGAAAATGATAAAACACAATTTAATTTTTTTTTAACTACAACCACACCATATTTTAAATCTAAAAATTATATTCATTTTAGTTTTGTTTCACTTTTTGTCTATAAATTGCATAGAAAGTAAAATCATTTTGCAAGACAAAATCACAAAAGAAAGCCTTGTTTTTATTAATTGTGTTGCTCCATGGGTTCTTAGTAAATTTACTTAGGGTAAGATCAGCATCTTGAAATATTAATTTATCTTGTATATATATATATAGCTTGTTATATTTCATCAAAATCGGCAAGTGCACAATCTGTGGCTAGTCTGTCAAAGACTACCGGTATTTACCTAAGTTCACCTTTCATTCTGCTTTAATATTTTTATTTGGCAAACACTGATATGCTTATTCAATAATATAATCAATGTGTATTTTGTAATAACCATTAAGCTGCTTGCTTGCCTCTACAGAAATGTCCTATTTTTTGTTCCTGTATTGTTTTTGCTTTTTCTCTCCACCCCATATTAACCACTTGCTTACTGGGAACATATACCCCCTTCCTGCCCAGGTTACATTTCAGCTTTCAGCACTGAGTCACTTTAAATTAAAATTGCGCAGTCGTATGACGTGCCTCCCAAACAAAATTGACGTCCTTTTTTTCCCCACAAATAGAGCTTTCTTTTGGTGGTATTTGATCACCTCTGCGGTTTTTCTTTTTTGCGGTATAAACAAAAAAGGCGACAATTTTGAAAAAAACACAATATTGTTTACTTTTTGCTATAATAATTATCCCATTTAAAAAAAAATATATATATATTTTTGTTCTCAGTTTAGGCCGATATGTATTCTACATTTTTTTGGTAAAAAAAAAAATCACAATAAGCGAATTGTGATTGGCTCGCGCAAAAGTTATAGGGCCAGATTCAGGTAGATCAGAGCATCTTTGCTCCAGAGTAACGCTTCTCATTTACGTTACTCTGACGACCCTTTCAGCGCAAGTACTGTTATTCACATAGCAGTTGCGCGTAAACTTGCGCCAGAGTAATGATAATGCGCTGGCGTAACCCGACGCAAGGGGAAGTGGGTGTGATCATATGTAAATGATGGGCGGAGCCCAGCGCAGAGGCTTACGTTCAGCGCATCAACCACGGAGCATGCGCAGTGAGTGAGGCTCCACTCGCCCCCTTTGTGCGCATGCTCAGAACTTCCGTCGGCACCACTTCACGGGAAACGTCAGCGCAATGCCTTCCGTTGGGCGTTTAAATGCGCCCGTAGAAGCGCCATTCCGGCACTAAAGTATATCCTGCTCCCCCTCCCCGCAGTGATGTTACTTTTGTTCTGAGATGGCTGCTCCCGTTCCCCGCAAACACACAGGAGAAAGCTGAACTCTAAAGGCCAGGAGCTGTCAGCCGTCATCTCGGCTATGGAGACCTATGATGTCTTCCTCCATGGCTGTAAAATTTGACAGACAAGCATGGACAGAGGTGTTGTCCTGCAAGTGGGGGTGCTCAGCTAGCTCCTATCGTCGGTAACACTGCTGTTGCTGCTCTCCTGCTGACCTCTGACCGTCTGGAGTAAAGATAAAGCAGCCTTTTGTAGAAATAACTTTGCGCAGGACGGACGAGATACGCGCGGCGCATGTAGCCAGCGTATGGTGCTAATCCGTTCGTGAATTGGGAAAAATCCCTCATTTGCATATTTGCAGGGGAAATCAATAGGCGCGACTGATGCGCCCAGCGAAATTAAGCGCTGACGATACTCTGGCGTCGGAACGTTCCGCCGGTCGCAAATGACCCGTTATTGGGCGCATCTAGTTTGGTGGGTACGGGCACATAGAAACGACGGCGCATCTTCACAGTTACGCGGCGCATATCGAAATACTCCAGCGCTAGTGTTGCTGAATCTGGCCCATAGTGGCTACAACATAGGGGATAGAATTCCAACATTTTATTTTATTTTTTTAATTTTTTACTAGTCAAATTTTGTCAGGACTGCGATATTGCGGCGGACACATCGGACACTTTTGACACATTTTTGGGACCATTCACATTAATACAGAAAACAGTGCTATAAAAATGCATTGATTACTGTATAAATGTGACTGGCAGGGAAGGGGTTAACACTAGGGTGTGAGGAAGGGGTTAAATGTGTATCCTGGGAGTGACTCTTACTGTGGGGGGAGGGAACTGACTGGAGGAGGTGACCGATGCTGTGTCCCTATGTACAGGGACACAGCATCTGTCTCCTCTCCCTGACAGGACGTGGAGCTCTGTGTTTACACACAGAGCTCCACGTCCCTGCTCTGTCATTGAAGATCGCGGGTACCTGGCGGACATCGCCAGCCGCCAGGCATGTGCATTGGTACCTCTGGGACACGCTGGGTGCGCATGCACTCCTCCGGCGGTGCGCACGCGCCCCCCAGTGGCTGGAGGACATCAAAAGACATCCTCCTGGATTTATAGAGCCACCTGGAGGCCATTGTTTTACATACGCTCGGGTCTGAAGTAGTTAACAAATAACAGCTATTTTCTTCCTCTTTTTTTCCTTAGAGGACATTTGTGTCACACCCCCCAGTGCCTGTGCCATCCTCCAGACTATTTCCTGCTTACTGGGGGCAACAGATTGTAGCCAATCAGTGGCCATCTGTGTTGCAGCCAATCCATTATCCAGTGTGTTTATTACTGCACACTATAAGCTGGCTTTCCAGTATCTTAAAGCATTACAAGTAATACTCTGTGTTCACCTGTTTATCTAGCCCCTCCAATATCCATCCAGCTCTTGTGATCCCCAGGGTTCCTTTCTCACCCTCAGTAACCTCATTGTGTTCCTGCCTGCAACCCAAATCCCAACACCTCTGTTATCCTCTTAGCACTCCAGTGTACCTGCTCTTGTGACTTCCTCATATATCAACCATCAACCTGTACCTCCATGATTTCCAGTCATCTAACTGAAGCTCATCACCTGTATGATTTCATGTGAGTTCTAGCCAGCCACCTTTTATCACTGAAGTCTGCAGCTTGGGCTCCAAACACTTCACATCTCAATCCAATCGAGCATCTGTGGGATGTGCTGCAAAAACAAGTTTGATCCATGGAGACCCCACCTTGCAACTTACAGATCTGCTACTGATAGCTTAGAGATGTATACTATAGCATACCTTAGCGGTCTGGTGGAATCCATGCTTCAACCGGTCAGGGCTGTTTTGTTGGCAAAAGGGGGACCTACTCAATATTATGTGGGTGGTCATAAACTTATGGCTGATCAGTATGCACATAAATACTGTATATATTTTACAAAGTATATGAAAAGTAAAAGAACATATCTCAAAAAGCATTTAGTAGGATCCATAAGTATGCAATATGATGACTGCCAAATCAAATTCTAGGCTCCAACTACAGTGGTCAATATTTTTGTAAGACAGGTCATTGCAATCCATGTCATCTTGTATAAAAACCCAATCTATAGAATAGTTATTCCTGTTTATAGCAACTGTAAAAACACGCACAGAATACTTTTGCCTTTTCAGTCAATCTTTAGAAGCAAGAAAATTTCTTTAAAAAAAAAAAATGTTTTCACAAATTCAAGCATATCACTTGGTCAGGGCATAAACAGAGCACACCGAATTTTCATCAGAACATGTGGGACACTGAATGTGATGCCTTACAGCTTTATTACCTACCAGACAATGATGTCATGAGGTGACAGTTTAAGCCTTTAGAGGAAAAATGCCTTGCCCTGTATTCCGTTGACTATTCTCCACTGCTCATCATTACCATCAAAGTGTTTTTTTCAAATCTTGTTTGCATTTGCATTGATCTCCTGAAGGGAATTTTCTGTAGCTAGTGTTTTCATTTTATCCGTTCCATTCTAGATCTACTAGAATGCACGCATAAGTTCAAACTGAAACAGAAAATAGAAAAACATGAAATACTATCTAAGAAAATTTGTTTAGTTGGTGTGTTTTCCATCGGAACATTAGTAAAAAAAAGTTTATGCTCATGCCAAAAAACTTTTGTTGAAATTACCTTTCACAGTGCTGAATTATTATAAACAAATAGAACATAAACAAATTTATCGATTTACTCTTTCTGTTTAAAATTTGTCATTTTGAAAATGCCTGAAAATACTTTGTTAGGTTAACAACCATTATATTCTTTTACAACCATTTCATATGTTTTTTTTTTAACATCATGTTACATATGTGAAATATGTAACCAGCTGCTGTGCTACAATACATTTTTCTCCAAGCTGAATACGGAAAGGTGATCTGGTGATATATTGGGGGAGATTTACTAAAACTGGTGCATTCAGAATCTGGTGCATCTGTGCATGGTAGCCAATCAGTTCAGTTAAGCTTTGGCAATACAACCTGAAATCGAATTGGTTTATATGAAGAATTTCATCAAAGTCCGGTTTTAGTAAATAACCCCCATTGCGTCTACATTCTTTATGTAGCCAGTTTTTAATTTATGTGCAAAAAGGTGGTTAACCCCATGAGGATCTGTGGATTCTACCATCTAATCTGTGGAGAGACGCAGATTCGTTCCTGACACCCCAAAGGATCAGAATTTATTGCTATGCCTGTTTAGACTACTCCTGAAAGGGATAGTCACAGGCTTTCTAGTAAGCCTTTATTTCTACTGTGGTTGGGCCACTGATGTCTGAAATCTCCCTCCTTTCTCACCTGTGGATCTCCTAATTGGACTTTCATTGTTTGCATCTTTTCATCACCTGCATTGGAAGGGGCTAATAACTCCCAGCTTTTTTCTGTGGACTCTATTTGTTTTGCACCTCATATGCTGAATTGGTCACTTTATTTTTACACTGTTTATTTATCTGTTGATATTTATAAGTACTTTATGCTCAGTACCATATTGATTGGCACAGTGTTATAATAACCTATGCACTTCTAGCTTTTGTGTATTCACATATTGATTGTTATTATTTATAGATTATCACTGTTTACACCAGTTACTTTAGATACTTATGTGGTATATGCTGTCCAGCGCTACACTGTTTTTGCACATTTTTCTTTACACTTTATATCTAAGTTGTAGTGTTTAGCAGCAGGACGTCCTTCTCAGGACCATATCTTAATTGTTTCACTAACATACATTCTTCACTAAGCGCAAATTGTTCCCATTCCCTTTTCCCTTCCTTTTACAAGTTTTTAATTTATATAGCACCATTTTTATTATTAGTAAAGGGGTTTGTAACGGTAAAAAAATGTTTTCCCTAAATAACTTCCTTTACCTTAGTGCAGTCCTCCTTCACTTACCTCATCCTTCCATTTTGCTTTTAAATGTCCTTACTTCTTCTGAGAAATCCTCACTTCCTCTTCTTCTGTATGTAACTACACACCGTAATGCAAGGCTTTCTCCCTGGTGTGGAGAAAGCCTCTTGAGGGGGAGGGGGCAAGCAGGAGTGTCAGGACACTCTCTACTTAGCAGATAGAGAAAGGAGTGTGTTAGTGGGCATCCTTACACTCCCGCTCTCCCTCCCCCTCAAGAGGCTTTCTCCACATCAGGGAGAAAGCCTTGCATTACTGTGTGTAGTTACAGACAGAAGAACAGGAAGCAAGGATTTCTCAGAAGAAATAAGGACATTTAAAAGCAAAATTGAAGGATGAGGTAAGTGAAGGAGGACTGCACTAAGGTAAAGGAACCTATTTAGGATTTTTTTTTTTACCTTTACAACCCCTTTAACCACTTAAGACCCGGACCAATACGCTGGCAAATTTTGCGATTCGGCACTGCGTCGCTTTAACAGACAATTGCGCGGTCGTGCGACGTGGCTCCCAAACAAAATTTGCGTCCTTTTTTTCCCACAAATACAGCTTTCTTTTGGTGGTATTTGATCACCTCTGCGGTTTTTATTTTTTGCGCTATAAACAAAAATAGAGCGACAATTTAAAAAAAAATGCAATATTTTTTACTTTTTGCTATAATAAATATCCCCCAAAAATATATAAAAAAACATTTTTTTTCCTCAGTTTAGGCCGATACGTATTTTTCTACATATTTTTGGTAAAAAAAATCGCAATAAGCGTTTATCGGTTGGTTTTCGCAAAATTTATAGCGTTTACAAAATAAGGGATAGTTTTATTGCATTTTTATTAATTATTTTTTTTTACTACTAATAGCGGCGATCAGTGATTTTTTTCGTGACTGCGACAATATGGCGGACACTTCCGACAATTTTGACACATTTTTGGGACAATTGTCATTTTCACAGCAAAAAATGCATTTAAATTGCATTGTTTACTGTGGAAATGACAGTTGCAGTTTGGGAGTTAACCACAGGTGGCGCTGTAGGGAATGTGTGCCCTAATGTGTGTGTTTACAACTGTAGGGGGGTGTGGCTGTAGGTGTGACGTCATCGATCGCGTCCCCCTATTACAGGGATGACGCGATCGATGCTCCGGCCACAGAGAAGCACGGGGAAGCCGTGTGTACACACGGCTCTCCCCGTTCTTCCGCTCCAGGGACGGATCGCCGCACTGCAGCGGCGATCGGGTCCGCGAATCCCGCGGTCCCGGAGCTTCGGACCGGGTCGCGGGCGCGCGTCCGCGACCCACGGCTGGGTACTAAAACCAACGTATATATACGTTGATGTGCCCAGCCGTGCCATTCTGCCGACGTAAGTGTGCAGTAGGCGGTCCTTAAGTGGTTAAAGTGTATGTAAACACAGCAGATTCAACGTAGTACCAGAGGAGCCACTAGGGTTACCAAGTAACTGAAGAGAGCAAAATATGGTGCAATTCTGCATAAAAAAACAATCAGTTTCCAAGGTTTTATTGCCAAAATGTAATTGAACAAGTGGACGTTAGAATCTGATTGGCTACCATGCACAACTGCATGGATTTTTAGTACTCCAGTTTTACTAAATCCACCCCAGTGTGTCATGGCAACATAAATGGGTGAGGCAAATGTAAACGGGTGTGAGTATTTTAAATAAGAGACCTGGAACAATAATATAAATGATTTCATATTAAATTAAATAAAAAAGGTCTCTGACATTATTTCTTTGAATGTACTATAAACTCCATCTTGTCTTTATGTTTAAAAGAAAAATCTTGTGTACAGTAACTCTTTTCCCGACAAGAAGAGGCCTCTCTCTCCCTGTCTCTATTATTATAATTTTCAAATGTCAAGATTCTTATATTCAGCCTATACATTAGGCTATAATTAGCATCAGTAGAAAATAGAAAAGAGAAAAGTTCTCAATCAGCTAATGGGAGGTGCGTTATTGTTTAACCACTTCAGGACCCCTTCACGCCGATATATGTCGGCAGAATGGCATGGCTGGGCACATCAACGTACCTGTACGTTGCCCTTTAAGCCCAGCCGTGGGGTTGCGCGTGCCGTGGGCGCGTGCACGCGATCTGGTCCGAAGCTCAGTGACCGTGCGACCCGCGCACCCGATCACCGATGGAGTCCCGCAATCTGTCCCCGAAGCTGAAGAACGGGGAGAGCTGTGTGTGAACACAGCTTCCCCGTTCTTCACTGTGGCGCCGTGATCGATCATGTGATCCCTTTTATAGGGATACACATTCGATGACGTCACACCTACAGCCACACCCCCTACAGTTGTAAACACATATTAAGTCAAACATAACCCCTTCAGCACCCCCTTGTGGTTAACTCCCAAACTGCACTGTCATTTTCACAGTAAACAATGCAATTTAAATGCATTTTTTGCTGTGAAAATGACAATTGTCCCAAAAATGTGTCAAAATTGTCCGAAGTGTCCGCTATAATGTCACAGTCACGAAAAAAAATTGCTGATCCCCGCCATTAGTAGTAAAAAAAAAAATAATAAAAATGCAATAAAACTATCCCCTATTTTGTAAACGCTATAAATTTTGCGCAAACCAACCGATAAACGCTTATTGCGATTTTTTTTACCAAAAATAGGTAGAAGAATATGTATCAGCCTAAACTGAGGAAAAACATTTTTTTTTATATATTTTTGGGGAATATTTATTATAGCAAAAATGAAAAATTGTCGCTCTATTTTTGTATATAGCGCAAAAAATAAAAACCGCAGAGGTGATCAAATACCACCAAAAGAAAGCTCTATTTGTGGGGAAAAAAGGGCCCCGATTTTGTTTGGGAGGCACGTCGCACGACCGCGCAATTGTCAGTTAAAGCGACGCAGTGCCGAATCGCAAAACCTGGCCGGGTCCTTTAGCTGCCTAAAGGTCTGGGTCTTAAGTGGTTAATATAGTTTCTATATTATAAAGACTAGTGAGAGGTTACTTTCTAATATAGTTTCTTGTGTATTCACCATATTAAAAACTGTCATATTCCTGTAACATTGTAGGGCTCAAAAAACACAATTTTAGACAGGGAATCATCTAAAGCTCCTCATACACAGCTCATGACATTCCACATGGTAAATAATTAATCAAGGCAGACAACGTCATCTTGAGCTGAGCTTAATTACTTAAAGCGGATCTCCACCCTAAAGTAAAGATCCGCTGATCTGAACCCTCCCCCCCTCCGGCGTCACATTTGACACCTTTCAGGGGGGAGGGGGGTGGAGATACCTGTCTAAAGACAGGTATCTGCACCCACTTCCGGCCCGCAGTCTCGGGCAAAAGACAGGCTTTTCCCGTTGTGTGCTGGGAACTCTCGGCTCCCAGCACACAGCGGGAGCCAATCGCCGGGCGCAGCGCGACTCGCGCATGCGCCGTAGGGATCGGGCAGTAAAGCCGCAGCACTTCACTTCCTGGTTCCCTAACCGTGGATGGAGGGGGGAGCAGCAGGGTGACGAGCGATCGCTCGTCCTCTGCTACGGACGCCGCTGGACTCCAGGACAGGTAAGTGTCCTAATATTAAAAGTCAGCAGCTGCAGTATTTGTTGCTGCTGGCTTTTAATATTTTTTTGGGGTGAACCATCCGCTTTAAGAGTCTCTGAGTCAACTGTGATTGACTCTAACAAAGATTTCCCCATGCAGACAATTCTTGCAATAACCAGCATCTCTGAAAGTAGAAGGCTTACCATAACTTCTTCTTCACAGAATAGGCACTATATAGTGTCAAAATGTATCTCAAACAATTATCCAAAGAAGTTCTAGTTATATGCCCCCGTTCTGATAACTTACTGGCCGACATGATTGTCTGGAACCTGTTTAAAAGCAGCTTGAGGTCTCTATGTTGCCTTCTGATTACCTTTTTTGGGTTGTCTGTCTATGCCACTAAGCATTGTGCATAATATGACCTGCCCACATGTTCTATATCTTTGAGCATAATTATTTGCAGTTTTGACTTTCTTCATTTCCTCTCTTAAAACGTCCCCCCGGCCATCCCACCTTGTCTTAAACTCCCAGCACTCCTGTAACTCATTCTTGATATATTTGAAAAAAAAAAGGATTTGAGGGGCAAGTAGGATTTTCCCAGTACTGTCACAAGACATCACAACATCATCATTTTTAAGATAAAGTTTATTTGAATGACATCAACATACATGTACAAAAATTAATATTGGAAGACACTTCCACTCTGCATGGTCATACCCCCTCTGCTATAGACCATATGGGGGCATGACTCTATGTGGTCTATGGAAGGCTGATTTTTTTATTTTTTATGTAACTTAAAATTGAGGACATTTTCATTCTCTTGGAAACCTCAGAAGTGCTTTTGTCCAGACTCTACCCCCTCTTGTTCACAGATGGACCCATGGGGCTCTCCCTTTGGGTCCCGACAGAGTCCGTCATTGCATCTACGCACGTTAGGGGGTTCCCACACATGCAAAAAGGCATTTGGGCATGCAAAGGGGAGCCAGCACATTCATAGATGGTTAAGAAACCAGCACTAAGGCAGATATGTTGCAGTGCTCTCTGGGGAACCAATTCCTGTGGCACATCTGCACATGTACAGGAGCAGGGAGAACTGGAGAAAGTCTCATCTAGAGAGAAAAACACAAATTAGTTATGTTTAGAAAAAATGTCCATTGGTAAAATATGGAGGGGGAGGAGGCAGGGAAGCTCACTATGTCATTTAAGGTGAAGGTCTGCTTTAGGAGTATGTCATTTCTTGCGACTAATAATTTCTGTAACCCCATTAAAGGATTCCTAATATTATTATTATGTCAATCTCAGAAACATGTAACTATTAAACTGTAATATCATTTTACAAACTCCTTAAATTGCACCTTCAATCCCCAGATTATCCAATGCCCTGCAGGGCTTTTTTTTGGGGGGGGGGGCTTATTTTTTTTTTTAGACCTGGCCTCAACTGCCATTCATACCTAGGCAAGAATGGCACTTATCTGGAGGAGTAGGGAGTAACCCTGGTTGGGGGGTGGGTCTGCAGTCAGCATTAGAGGCAGGCTGTCCTTATCCAGAAGAGGCAGCCAGCTTCCAGTGACTGAGGATGGACTAAGAAGATTGTGCTGGGCCCAGCTGCTACATCTGATCAGCATCCCAGCAGGACAATACTGGATCCACCGGCCAGGTGTGTATCTTAATCCAGGACAATGTTGCATGACAGGTACATGGGGCTAAAGCAAAAAACAACGACAGAGGAGTGACTAAAGTTCCTCTTTAAAGTTGTCCCTACACCATTAATTCTAATTTTACATTTTCTGCAAAATCTATTTTAGATTTACCAAAACATGTAATATGAGGATTAGGAATGAGTTATTTTGATCTGAACCCTGATCCAGCTGTTCAAGAGGTTCCATAAATGGCTGAACTAAATGGGTATTTTGCTGAGCTAAACCTTCAGCTGCAGTTGGAAGTGAAACATCTAGCAACAGTATTAGTACTGCTGCTAAAAATGAAAACTTCCTGCTTAGAGCTCCTGGTTTTTAGGGAGCCAGCAACCAGCGACTTCTGCCTGCCGAGCCCAGCCCATTCAGCTATCAGTGTGGGATTCCTAGCTGACAGTTTATTGTATACAAAGGTGTGGGCACAGTGTAAAAAAGGCACAAAATTCATACCTGGCCCTTCAGATCTGTTATGCCCTGTACACACGATTGGTTCATCCGATGAAAACGGACTGATGGATTTTTCCATCAGATATCCGATGAAGCTGACTTTCATCAGTCGTGCCTACACATCATCGGTTAAAAAAAATTATTGTTTCAGAACGCGGTGATGTAAAACACAACGACGTGCTGAGAAAAATGAAGTTCAATGCTTCTGAGCATACATCGACTTGATTCTGAGCATGCATGGATTTTTAACCGATGGACGTACCCACAGACGATCATTTTTTTCTATCGGTTTTTTAACCATCAGATAATTTTTAAACAAGTTCATAGTTTTTTCACCGATGGATAAAAAACTGATTGGGCCCACACACGATCGGTTCGTCTGATTAAAACGGTTCATCAGACCGTTTTCATCAGACGAACTGATCGTGTGTACGTGGCATTACAGATTTTTAATGTGACTCAACAAAAAAAAAAAAAAAAATGGGGTGGAACCCACAAATCATTTCTAAGTAAAACCACTAGCAAAAAACAAGAAACAATAGAATGGAGCCCCCTCAAATTCTATAACTTTTTTAGCCCATAAAATTACCATTACTGTTTTTATTTTTTTAACTTTTGGCTCTAGTTGACTTCAAAAAAGTTCAGATTCAGCACTTGAATTTTAGTTAAAGTGGTTTAAACCTCAGACATGAAATTCGAGCAAAGCATATCCTTCTCTAGTGTGTACTTGTCTTAGTGCAGAACACTGATATTTCTGTTTGCTGCTTAATTTCTTTGATATCAACATGAATCACTTCTGACAAGTTTTCCTAACACCAAGAAAAAAAATGTGACAGGGGAGGGAGCTCCAACTGATTGACAACCTTAACTCTATGTGCTGTGTCAAGGGGGGCATGTCCCTTCCCTCCAGCCAGCTGTCACTGAGCTCTGCAGAGTGACATTTCAGCTCTCCGCACCTTTTTAACAGCTCAGATAAACTTATTTATGAGGATTTGTTTCATGTCTCACCTGTCAATTTACTGGATATATGTAAGAGTTTACAACCACTTTAACCACTTGTTAACAGCTTACTGCTTATTTACAGAGGCAGGTTGGCTCTACTGTGCAAAATCACGTATCTGTATGTAATTTTGTGCAATAGCCACTGGGGGGGTACACATGTGCCACCAGAGGCACGATCGCACACTGATTGGACAAAGGGTATGCCAATCACCTGATTCCAATCAATATAGACTTATTGGGATTTTTTACCAAAAATATGTAGCTGAATACATTTTGGCCTAAATTAATGAATACATTTTTTTTTTGGATATGTTCTGTAGAAGAAAGTTTAAAAATACTGTTTTTTTTTTTCAAAATTTTCACCCTTTTTTGTTTATAGTGCAAAAAATAAAAACCATGGAGGCGATCAAATACCGCCAAAAGATTTTGTGGGGGGAAAAAGGACATCATTTTTATTTGGGTGCAGTGTTGCAATCGCCAGTTAACTGCTTCCCGACCTGCCGCCGCAGTTATACGGCGGCAGGTTGGCTCCCCTGCGCGAGAACCCGTAGCTCTACGCCGGCTCTTAAAGCGGCCACTAGGGGTGCATGCGCCGCATCCCACTCGCCCCCGATTCCGCCGGGCACATGAGATCGCTCGTTACAGAGCGAGGACCAGGGGAGAGAAATGCTGATCTTCTGTTCATACAATGTATGAACAAAGATCAGTGATTTCCCCTAGTGAGTCTACTCCCCTCTTCAGTTAGAACACACCCAGGAACATACTTAACCCCTTACCCGCCCCCTAGTGTTAACCCCTTCACTGCCAGTGGCATTTTTACAGTAATCAATGCATTTTTATAGCACTGATTGCTATAGAAATGCCAATGGTCCCAAAAATGTGTCAAAAGTGTCCGCCATAATGTCGCAGTACAAAAAAAAAAAAAAAAAAAAAAAAAAAAAAAAAAAAAAAAAAATCGCTGATCGCCGCCATTGATAGTAAAAAAAATAAATAAAAATGCCATAAAACTACCCCCTATTTTGTAAACACAATAACTTTTGCACAAACCAATCAATAAACGCTTATTGCGATTTTTTTCAACAAAAAATATGTAGAAAAATACGTATCGGCCTAAACTGAGGAAAAAAATGGTCTTTTTATATATTTTTGGGGGATATTTATTATAGCAAAAAGTAAAAAATGAATTTTTTTCAAAATTGTTGCTCTATTTTTGTTTATAGCACAAAAACTAAAAACCGCAGAGGTTATCGAAAACCACCAAAAGAAAGCTCTATTTGTGGGAAAAAAAGGATGCCAATTTTGTTTGGGAGCCACGTCGCATGACTGCGCAATTGTTAGTTAAAACAACGCAGTGCTGAATCGCAAAAAGTGCTCTGGTCTTTGAACAGCAATATGGTCCGGGGGTTAAGTGGTTTAAGTAATGTAGTGCCGTATCGCAAAATATTGCCTTGTCCTTAAGGGAGTAAAAGTTAAATCTGCAAACCTCAACCTGTATCCAAAATAAGAGTGCTAGTGTGCGAGGTCAGCTTTCAGCAAATACATTTTTTAAATATTATGATACAGTAAGTTATTGATATGCTTTTTGCCCTTTTGTCAGTTGAACAATTAATACCTGCAGTGAGGCCACTGTCAATTATTTGCAGAAAATACTGTATTACAATGCCATGCAATATTATGTATTTGAAAGAAAGTCTATTACTGTATCACCTTGAAGATGCACATACAACATATGATGCACAGTATACAGAATAAACGTTAATCTCCTTAAAGCAATCTGTTTAGAATAATTTTATATAAACATTACTTATCGAGCACACCAAAGATGTCCACCCCAAATTCTGTTACTAGGATAAATTTAGATAATTTCATTAGATATTGTTCACCACCAAGAGTAATTTGCATATCTCTATCAGTGTGCCAGTTTGAGCTGTTTTTGCATGCTGACATATTCTTTCATTTAGTATGTGTACAGATCAGTAGATGTAAAGACCAGCGTCTGGAAAAATGCAAATAAGCATATGCCACCCTTATTGAAACTGTACCATAAGGAGTGCTTGCAAATGCAGAATGTACCAAAAAGTTTCAAAAGGTGTGTTTCACTTTCTTGAGCTAAATTTTGGAATTACCTATTTTCAGACATGATTCTGTTTTTTTTTTTTTACTTGTGGATTATTTAATGTGGTAAGATTTCAGTCTAAGCCCTTGTGTTCCTTTGGCATTTACTGTTGTCACCAGTAGATATCACTACAGTCAAACTGTTACTGTAAAGTATACCAGGCATTAACATATGTTTCTAGCTTAGACAGCTGCCCAAATGTCACTAGCTCATGATTGAAAGATAGAACACTTGGCAGGAAAATTAATTGTTCATTAACCGAACTGTGAGAATAATCTGTTCAGTTATCATCCAGTACTACATTAGATATCAATCTCTAGAGCAAACCATGTAATCTGTAAGGGTAAAAAAAAAAAAAAAACATAAATTTACTTTTTTAATTAATGATATAATAATAAATCAAGTTGTTTATTGTCAAGAAAAAATATCAACATTTTAGTTAAGAGACTACGGGTCAGATTCAGGTACATCTGCGCATTATTGGACCGGTGTAGCGCACCGGCTTTACGTTAGACTGGCGCAATGTCTCGGCGCAATCACCCTATTCTCGTCGCTTTTATGCAGAAATTAGCGCCTGCGCAACGTTATTTCTGAGGCGCAAGGCGGAGTAATCCAAATTGGGAAGGACGTGGGCGTGTTACATTGATGAGCCGTGACCCCATGCAAATGATGGGCCGGCCGGCTTACGCATGCGCACTTGAAGCAGACCATGTAAGCACCTCTGTGCGCATGCTCACAACTCGGGAACAGCGCAATCAGTGAAATGGGAAGTGGACTAGGGCAAAATCATGAACTACGCAGACAGCATAAATAGACAGACACAAACGCACTTCCTTTGCAAAAGTACATCCCTTTGTATCCCTCCCTATACAGCAATGTGCTTTTGTTCTGTTGTTGCGTTGTGGTTTGTCTTTGTGATATTTGTGGACTGTGTGATCTTGTGTTTGTTAGAAGATATTTGTAAGTGATTTTTGGTGACTGCTTGTGAGAGTTTTTGGTTGTTAGTTTTTTGTTCGTTTGTTTTCTTGCTTGATTTTTCCTGTTTGTTTTTGTGACTGATTTTTCCTGCTTGTTTTTGTGACTGATTTTTGCTGACTGTTTGGGAGTGAGTTTTTGTCTAAGTATGACGGAGAGAAAGAGGAAGCTAAATTTTACTTTGGGGGAGAAACAAATTCTTGCCCGGGCCATTTCCGATTATGGGCGTTTCCTCCACGGGTCAGAGAGTGCCAACACCACCCCGGCCAGGAGGAGAGAGATTTTGGACAGGATTACTGACCAGGTGAATGCATCGGGGGGGGGGGGGGGGAGACCCGGAGACCCGGAGACCCGGACACGGTTGGGGATTGAAAAGAAAATCAATGACCTCCGGCGTCTGGTCAAAAAAAAGCTGGCCAAAATGCTAGCCCATGCCAGGGGCACAGGAGGGGGCCCACCATGCCCTGTTAGGCTGACAGCGGAGGAGCGTGCGGTGGCCCAGACCTTTCATAGGCAACAGGTGGAGGGCCTGCCCGGCTATGACTGAAGTCATGAAGGCGTGATGCCAGGTAAGGTTTTTTGGCCCTATCAGGTGTGTAGCATGTGTGGGGGAGGGGGTGAAAGGGAATATGTGGCAAGTGTGTGGATCCTCCAACCTGTGAATGTTTTGTGTCATCCACAGATGAGCAGGAGGGTACTGGGCCATCTGGGCTGACCGCACCATCCCAGCCTGATGAGGACCCCCTGACAAGGCCGGAGTCCTCGGAGGAGGTTGAAGAGGAGGAGGTTGAAGAGGAGGAGGAGGAGGAGTCCATGTCAGGCACTGGACTTTTGTTTTTGGAGGACTCTTCCCCTCTGGCTGGCAGCAGCCAGCCCTCCATAAGGGGTAGCCCCCCCCCACTCCTCCCCCAACAGGGCTCCTCTCCCAAGGACCTACCCTTCTCCCCAGCCACAAGCCTCAGCTGGAGGCAGGAAGGCGACCCAGAAGACCAGGGGTCTGGCTGATCTCCTGCCTGCCACTCTGAGAAAGGACCAGTTCCGTCAGACCCGCCAGTTGGGAGAGGTCAGCCAGACCTTGGGGCGGATGGAGGAGAGCCTGTCCTCCATAAAGGATACGCTTGTGGACCTGGACTGCCACTCCCAGGCTCTTACAAACTGCCTAAACGACCTGCAGACTACAACAGCAGGCGTTGGGCAGGATGTGAGGGCCCTCACCCAGGCTATCCAGGCCAATACGGCATCATTAAGTGCTGGCCTAGACAGAATTGCCGTGGCCTTGGAGGGCAGGCCGCCAGGTGGGCAGAGACCAGGGGCTGCTGCTCCTTCCCCGGTTTACCCCCTCCCCCATGAGTCTCCCCTAAGGAGCCGGGGCCGTGGCCGTGGGCGCCCCAGGCGTGGCTCACGTCAACGGCATTAATTTGTTTTTCCCCTTTTTTTTTTGGTCTGTTTTTTTTTTTTTTTTGGTCTGTTTTTTTTGGTGCTGGAAATTTTTTGCTTTTGCTGGGCATTTTTTTATTTTTTTTGGGCTGTGAATGCTGTTTGAATGTGGGGGTGACATTCCTGCCGGAAAAGGGGTGTCACCCTCAATTTTGGTGGAGAACGGTTCCCCAGGACCAGAGAGAAGTGATCCCCAGGTCCGTGTGAATGGTGTATGAATGTACAGTGACATAATTGGAGCCTTGGCGCGGCGTTGCTGCTCACAAGTCCTGCTTGGTGGACTGGTGCCAATCCAATTTGATGAGGATGTGGGGTGTGTGTGCTAGGGACCACAGTGGTGTGCATGCATGCATTCTCATTGTGCCATGATTAATGTGTGTGTTTAACGTGCAAAGATGCCTAATGTGAGCTAACATGAGATGGGGTCATGAAATGGGGTCCCAGTGCATATGCAGAGTCACCCTGAAGGGAAAAGACAGGAGGATGTTAGTAGTGCATGTGCCCCTTGTGATGTGTGCCTCATGGGGGGGGCAGTCATGCCTGCCACCCATGTCACTCACCAACCAGCCAGCTGTCCCCATACATGTTCTGTTCGAAATCTGTGGGGATGGGGCTCAGATTGTATATGTAGCTGTCATGGGAAGTGTCATGTGTTGGGCTGGTGATGTCCTCCTGCAGGGTTGTGGTTAATTCCATGATGGCATGAGGGGTGAATCTGAAGATGCGAGACACCTCAGAATCACTCATGCCATAGATGTCTATGCTTGTCTGATATATCCTCTCCTGTGAAGAGTAAAGAGTGAAGAGTGAGGGGCTTGTATCAGATAAGAATATTGTATTAGATTAAATAGTAAAGTTTATATAAGCAAAAAAAAGTTGAAAAAAAAAAACAGTGCCCTCCTCAGTGCCCTCCTCAGTGCCCTCCTCCTTCTTTGCTCATCTAAAGTCAGTAGTATAGCTATGAGCATGGATGCCTCTGGCATGTAGGCATACAGTTTGTTGGGCCACATGTGTGACTGCTCAGCTCCTCACTAACAGTGTTGCTTTATCTGACATGTAGACGAATTGTCTAATTTTAGAGCAGCTTTTATATGGTCTAATTTTAGACAGAACATTTAGCTCTTGCGCACAGCGCGTAGCCTGCGCTGCACCGTTCTTTTGTGGATCCCCGTAACTCCCTCATTAGCATATTTGAATAGCAAATCAATGGTTTGTCTAGCGCAGTTTTGCGCGGACAAATGCGCCTGTCTATCGAAATTACGCTGGACAAAATAAAATAGATTTCTTGCATATCTCGTTTTGGGGATGCCGTGCATCGAAACGCACGCGCACAATTAGACTTACGCCGCGCATCTCCTGTTACGCCGGCGTAATCGCTCTGTGAATCTGGCCCTACAAGTCCACCATAAGCTAAACCAAAATAACCTATATTTATTTGGTTTTATATATGTATACAGTATATACATTTGTTTTTTATATATATATAGATATATCTATAGGTATACACACACACACACAAATAATTATTCAGTTAAAGTAGAACACTAGGCAAATATAGACATCAGGCAAAGACATACATTCAAGTTGTTATGTATTCATTAGTACATATTTAAATGTATTTTTTAATACAAGAAGTACCTAAATTTGACTTGGTATAAGCTTCTCACACTTCCTGTACAGCAAAGCAAAAAAAAAAAAACAACCATTCATGTGCTAACTAATGCTAAAGTGCCGATAGGAGGGAGAAAATAAATTAGCTCATCACTGTGCTGCTTCTCTTACAATGTCTAGTCACAGACTTGGGGAACCGTAATGACAGCCTGATGCTGTCCATCATTTAACCTGGAAGATGAAGGACATCTAGTGGTTAAATCAAAGTACAGAGGGCAGCTTCATCTCATTTTCTGGAATGGGCTATTCATTTTTCTATTTCCATTTTTCTGCTCTAAACCTGCTCTTTAAGGCTCAGGCGGCGTACACACGACCGAGGTTCTCGCTGGAAACCAGCGAGAACCTCGCTGGAAGCTGCATTCCAGCGAGGACCTCGGCCGTGTGTACACAGAGCGCTCGCCCCGCCCGTCGGGAATCCCGTCGAGCGAAAAGAGAGCACGCTCTCTTTTTGCTCGACGGCCCGCCTGGATGAATGGCTGGTTGCCATTCCCGACGGGCGGGTCGCCGATTTTGACGGCCGGCAGAGAACCTCGACGGGCGGAACGATGTGTTCTGCCCGTCGAGGTTCTCTGCCGCGTGTACACGGCCTTAAGCCCCATACACACTATCAGTTTTCCTGCAGGTTTTTCTCTTCAGGTTTACCAAAACCATCTAATATAAGGTCAAACCTCAAGAGTTTCAATTTGTATGCAATCAGGCAGGCCCTTGCACTACATGGTTTTGGTAAACGTGAAGAGAAAAACCTGCAGGAAAACTGTGTGTATGGGGCTTTAATTTCCATGGACGTTTTTACAGCCACTTTTTTAGCCTTTTTTACAGCTTAAAAACACCTGTCCATGTTTATTTTAGGAAAAAAAAAAAGCGGCAGCGTTTTTGAGTGTTTTTGAGCGTTTTTGCGTGTTTTTGAGCGTTTTTTAATGTCTGTTTTTTTTTGCAGCTTAAAAAACGTCTCAGCCATCTACAGCTCAAAAACGTCATGGTGGGCATGAGGCCATAGACTAACATAGAAAGCTGTTTTTAAGCTGCAAAAAACGCTCAGAAAAGTGGCTGTAGTCCAGAGGGGGAGAACTCAGGCATAGATGGCAACAATGCTTGAGACTTTAGTAAAGGTGAGGTAGTGTTGCTGGACCCCTACTGGCTGATGGTCTGGTATTTATTTGTATTCAAAGAGAGTTTTCTTTTTAATATGCTTTTTAATATGGAAAAATGTACATAAATTTCAGGGATGCATTAAATTATATATATATATATATATATATATATAGACAAACATACAGTCCACTTGCACTCCTAATTAAGCATAACTAAAAGTGCATTTTAAGTACAATATTATTTCTTATTTTGCATTTTCCTTAAAGAAGGGACAAACTTACCACCTATTCCCCTCTGGGCGTATCTACAATTACGCAGCTATCTAAGGGTGAAGACAGGCAAAGAGAACTTTCATAGACCCCTTACGGACATGGAATCCTTATGTCAAGAGGGTACTCAATTCATTAGAGCCACATCCACTGCATACACATGGTTACAAAACTCAAAAGCCACTGGCACGGATGGAGTTAGGAGGAAATGGTCAGAGGAGCTACAAATGGAGATCTCAGCCAAACAATGGAGTTATGCCTGTATCTTCACTCACAAAAGGTCTATCAGCACAAAAATGCAAGAGACAGCATATAAGTTTATGACACATTGGTATAACACCCCAGCCAAGTTACATGGTTGGAACCCACAAACTTCAGCAGCATGTTGGAAGTGTCAGAAAGAGAGGGGCACACTGTCCCATATCATATATAGTGGCATTGTCCGATAATTGTACGATTTTGGGACAAAGTCAAAGCCTTAAAGGGTCACTAAAGGAAAAAAAAATTGGGCTGAAATGACCGTTTACAGGGTATAGAGAAATAAAAGTTAACTGATTCCTTTTAAAAATGATTAAAAATAGATAAAAAACAATCATATAATAAACCTACAGTTCTAGTTTCGTTTTTGCTGTTATTTCCTGTCTCTCTGATGTACAGAGCCAGAGAGCCAATAGAGGGCAGTGATGGTTTGTCTAAAACTCCTCAGCACCAACCCAGTTTCAGTTTACACACAGTAATCACACCTCCTTGATTAGTGACCACAATGAGAAAGCTCCCAGCACTGTGGTTATAAGGAAACAGATGGTTCCTACTGTATTATGATTGTATGACATCTGGAGGTTTTTGTTACCTTGGCAAGACTTGACCACATCTGCCGCCCCTGTACCTTTATTCTTTTATTTTATTATTTGCTTTTGTGATTGTTACTTGTCCTTTTTGTCTTGAATATTTTAATAAAAACTTATTGAACAATAAGGAAACAGACAACCAGGAAGTGTGGAGATCAGAGCAGAATTACAGCAACATCAAAGCAAAAACGAACAATGAGGACATCAAAACAGCACTGCAGTAAGGTAAAGGAAGCTATTTAGCTGAAAAAAAAATTCCTTTAGTGACCATTTAATTAAACAAATAACAGAAACCAAACTTACCTTAAACATGGCATGCTCTTTATTGCACGTAACCAATTTTCCACTCAAGAAATACAAGCACTCTCTGTCAAAGCACCTACTTAATGCAGCTAAGTCCTTAATTCCTATTCATTGGAAAACCCAGCGGGTTCTCTCCTTTTCAGACTGGTTGTACAGGGTCTCGGACATTCATGAAATGGAAAAGACTCTAGTGCACGCCAATGACAAAGTTGAGAGATTTCATTAGACTTAGCAACTCTGGTTCTCCTTCAAATACTCCCAAGCATATGAAAACATCTTGTCTACCCAGAGTACGTAGATCTAATATATATTGCTGACCACAGAGATATTTCCTGGTACCTCTTTAACCTCCCTGGCGGTATGATTATTTCAGATTTTAGGGGCTGAAAGCGGTACCATTATTTTGCAAGGAAATTTGGCATTTTACATTGTAGGTCTGTAATCCTTAGGAATAGCTCACTTAAATCTGTCCGAACAAGAGTGTAGTAGACATTTTGGGTATGAAAAAAAATACACCCCCCCTTTGTCCCTAGTGGTCTGCCCAGTGTCCTGCATGTACTTTTATATAATAAAAACTGTTCTTTCTGCCTGCAAACTGTAAATTGTCCATAGCAACCAAATAGTGTCCCTTTAAATCAAAAGTGCTTTTGGACCAGCTAAAAAACAGCGATAATAAATTAGAATCACTTGCAGAATTGAGCGATAGTGATTTGTGGGGAAATTCATCATCAAACAATAAAAATAATGACAGCGACAATTCTGCAACTGAGAAAATTTCAGTGTTTTTGATTTGATTACATTATTGAACATTTTTTATTATAATTATATTATTATTTGTTACAATTATTTATTATATTATAATTTATGATTTTGTTTTTCAAACTTTATCATACCCAAGATGTCTACTAGACTCTTGTTTGGGCAGATTTAAGTGAGTTATTCCTAAGAATTACAAGCCTACAGTATAAAATGCTAAATTTCCTTGCAAATAATGGTACCGCTTTCAGCACCTAAAATCTAAAAGAATCATACCGCCAGGGAGGTTAAAATGATCGTGTGTGGGCAAAACTTTGTTTTATTAAAAAAAAAAAAAACGACCAAAAAAATTTGAACATGCTTTTTTATGTAGTTTTTCTGAAAGTCGTTTTTTGTGTCATAAAAAATTATCGTGTGTGGGCAAAACAAAGTTTTTAAACCCGCGCATGCTCAGAAGCAAGTTATGAGACGGGAGCTTCAATGGAACAGAGTGCCGTCGAAAGTGTCTTACGTAACTGTGCTTTGCAAGAGCATTTTCAGAAAACGATGGTGTGTAGGCAATGTCGTCTTAAAATGAAGTTTAAAAAACGTCATTTTTTTTCATGAGAAAAAACAACGTTTTTTACAAGACAAAAAACGACCTGTATATGGCATTAGAGTAGGTGGGAATATTGGCATCAATGGACACAGAACAGAAATGGTAATTCTTCAAAGTGACTGTATGTAAACTCACTGCAAAGTATGTTCCCATGTGCAATACGTTTAAAAGGCTAAAAATAAAACCTATGTGGCTCACGGCCAAAGTTAAAATGGTTATAAATAATAAAAAAATAACTTTTAACCACTTGCCGACCACCCGTTATCATTATATGTCGGCTGTTTGAAGAGAAATATCGTTGTTATGACAGCAGCTATCTGCCATAACGCCAGTGTCCTCTTCTTAAGGAGCCAGTCGGCTTTCAGATAAAAAGTCGCTGCACGATCACTTTTATCGGTGGTGGAAGAGGGCCCCTTGATGCGCACCCGTGCCCTCTGCCACTTACCGGAGCCACCGGCGGAGGCGTTTGGATCCTTAACAGCCTGTGGTATGGAGCTGAGTGAGGGGAAGATTGCCCTCACTCGCCTCCATACCATTGCAGGGTGGAAGCGTTGTCAAAATGTCACTTTTGCCCATAGCTCCTGAAGGGACTTTTTTTTATTGCATTTTAGTATAAATATGAGATCTGAGATCTTTTTGACCCCAGATCTCATATAGAGTTCCTGAGATGTATTTTTTATAATGTTTTAATCCCTTGTAATAAGAATAAAAGTGACCCATTTTTTTCTTTAAAGTCTGTGTCAAAACAAAACATTTAAAGTAAAATAAATAAGAAACATTGGGCCAGATTCAGGTACATTGGCGCATATTTTGACCGGCGTAGCGCACCTCCTTTACGTTAGACCGGCGCAATGTAGAGGCCCAATCACCGTATCCTCGTAGTATTTGTGCAGAAATTTGCGACGGTGCAACGTAATTCCCGAGGCGTAAGGCGGAGTAATTCAAATTGGGAAGGAAGTGGGCGTGTTACATTGAAATGAGCCGTGACCCCATGCAAATGAAGGGCCGGCCGGATTGCGCATGCGCACATGAAGCAGACCATGGTCAGCACCTCTGTGCGCATGCTCACAACTCGAGAACGGCGCAATCAGTGAAATTGGAAGTGGACCCGGGCAACTTAGTGAGCTACGCAGAGAGCTTAAATAGACAGACACAAACGCCCTTCCTTTGCAAAAGTACATCCCTTTGTATCCCTTCCTATACAGCAAGGTGCTTTTGTTCTGTTGTTTATTAGCGTTTGTTTGTTTGTTTGTGACTTGTCTTTGAGATATTTGGGGACTGTTTTGCAGAGTGATTTTTGGTCTTTTCTGTGTTTTCTTTGTTGTGTTTTTTTTTTAATTACATTTTGCTGGGCATTTTTTTTTTTTGCTGGTCATTTTTTTTGTTTGGTTCTGTTTGTGTATGATTTTGGAATGTGGGGGTGACATTCCTGCCGGAAAAGGGGTGTCACCCTCATTTGTGGTGGAGAAGTGATCCCCAGGTCCGTGTGAATGGTGTATGAATGTACAGTGACATAATTGGAGCCGTGGCGTCGCTGCTCACAAGTCCTGCATGGTGGGCTTGTGCTAATCCAATTTGATGAGGATGCGATGTGTCTGTGCTAGGGACCACAGTGGTGTGCATGCATGCTTTCCCATTGTGCCATGATTAATGTGTGTGTTTAACGTGCAAAGATGCCTAATGTGAGCTGGCTCCTGGCTGCTCTTCCCTCAGAAGATGGGGTAGCCTCGGTTAGGGGGGGATTGTCTGGTTCAGGGGTCAGGTCATCACTTATGTCAATCTCCAGGCCCTTTCTCACTGCGAAGTTTTGCAGCATGCAACGATGATCTGGCATACAAAGTTTGGGGAATACAACAGGGTACCATGGGGGGTTCCGGATAGGAGTCATGAGATGGGGTCCCTTTGCATATGCAGAGTCACCCTGAAGGGATAAGACAGGAGGATGTTAGTAGTGCATGTGCCCCTTGTGATTTCAGCATCATGGGGGGGACAGTCATGCCTGCCACCCATGTCACTCACCAACCAACCAGCTGTCCCCATACATACGTCCCAGAGGAAGCTACGCCATAGCGCAAGGCGAAACGCTTCGACGTCATTACCTGACGCCCGTCACGTGACGTTACTGTTGGTGTGCAGCGAACGGGAACGGAGAAGGAACTGAGACGGAGACACTACCACCGATGGCGGTAGACAAGCAAGTCCGATCTCAACTCTGAGCAGCGCGGTACATACCGAGCAATTAGGGACTTTTCATACCAAACATCTGCAACGTCAAATATAGCTGATTTAAACAAAGGTCGGTAGATACCGATGAATAACAATGGATGGTTTGACCCATATATCCTGATGTCCACCAGCAATTTGGTAATGTACCTATACCTCATATACTTTGATGATAACCAATAACTCGGTAATGTACCAATGACCTGACAAGTCAATATCTTATACAGATCTAATTGAACCAGTGATTAACAGGTTAACATATGCAAATGTCTGAATATTTATATTCAATGAATCATATATGATGGCCTGACAGCGCCAAACTTCGGATTCTACCTTGTCTACTTGTAATTCACTGAGTATACCTATTACTTTGATACAAACAGGAGGACACCCAGTTGCTTTAATCTTCATATGGGAACTTCTCAGATTATCAGCATCCATCCCGCAGTGTGACTCCGTCCCAACTATATAAATTAGATGTGAAGATACATTTTTGCCACTCAGCATCTCTACTCCTTCCCCCTCCCCCTCCCTACACACCTATTCAGCCACCAGCTATTGCAACATTTGACTTATTTAAGGTTGTATTACTTTCAGTTGTGTGGTTGCTATGCAACCACTTCCACCTAAACAACCCATCCTACTCTGTATTAACAGATAGGGCACTTAAAAAAAAAACATATGATTTTTACTGTTGCATGTCCCTGGTGTCTGATACACCTTAACGTCCGGACTGGTGTCTATGTTACATGTTGTTTTATGTGAGTCTGTGTTGGTTTCTCATCCTAATCTAGCAGCCACTCTTGTAGCTACAACGATTTTTAATTTACTCAAGACTGTAATTTACTACAGCCTTTTATTTAATTTTGATACTACCATTAAAATATATTTTTGTATCATTATATAATTTTTGATCATTTATTGTTGCTCAAAGTAACCCTCTTTTCTAATCTCTGATCTCCACTCAGATCACCTCCCATCCCCCATATCCTTTTCAATTATTGTTTATATGTTGTCAGAAACACAAGTACTTACCGAGGCCGAGATGCTGAGGACGGCTCACCTTTACGACCAAGCGCACCTGCCCCCTGGAATTTGAGACAGGAGGCAGAGGCACAAGGAGGTACCGGTACCGGTGGGTAGGTAGATGGGATGCAGGTGCTGGAGATCAGCGGTTGAGATGTGCTGCAGGTGCTGGAGGGTCACCAAGGCAGATGAAAGTGGTAAAGTCCCAGTGCACAGTTCAGAAGCCAACAGACTAATGATAGCAGATCCGGGGTACAGGTAAAAAGTCCGGGTTCAGGGTAGAGCTTAAGACAAGTCCAGATGTGTAAGCCGAAGTTCAAAGGCAGGAGACAGAAGCAAATCCAGGTCACGGTCCGAGGTCAGAGGGTTCAAGAAGGCAGCAGAGTCCACAAACAGGCCGGGGTCAGGTTTCTAGGCGAGAGCCGAGTCGGGAAGCAAATCCGGGTCAAAGAGCACAAGTCAAAGTGTCAAAACTTTACTCAGAGCTGACGATAAACCAGCAACCTGTGCAAAGACAGGGGCTGGTTTAAATAGGGCTGTCAGGTCTGTGATTGGTCCCGGGAGGAGGCGCACGTGCCGCCACGCCACACACGCGCGCGCGCCCCAGATGCGCGGGCGCGCGCCCCAGATGCGCAGGCACGCGCCGTGACGCGATTCTAGCGTGCCTGTGCAAAGATTGAGCGCCGTGAGCGCTGGGACCCTGACAGTGCCCCCCCCAAGGGTCGGACTCCGGACGCCCAAGCTGGACATCAATTCTGGGTGTTCCTGATGAAAAGTTCGGATTAGACGTGGAGCATGCAGATTTCTTGCAGGTTCCCAGGAGTTATCTTCCGGGGGATAGCCCCTCCATTTAATCAAATACTGAAGTTGTCTACCTCTTTTCCTACAGCTGATGATGGACTCAACTTCAAATTCTTCCTCTCCCTCAACCTCTACTGGTGGAGGCGGAGGTCTTTCTCTTCCTTGGAAAGGATCAGGGGTAACAGGCTTCAGGAGAGAGGCATGGAATACTGGATGGATCCTGTAGGAATCCGGCAACGAGAGTTCAAAGGCCACCGCATTGATCTTGCGCTTGATCCTGAAAGGGCCAATGAATCTTGGACCCAACTTTCGAGAGGGGACCGGTAATTTTAAATTAGTAGCAGATAGCCAAACCTCTTATCTGACTTCAAAAGTAGGGCAATCCTTCCTTCCTTTGTCGTAGAATCTTTTGTAGTCCTCCTGGGCCCGTTGCATCACTCTTTGTAACTGTAGAAAGTTTAGTTGGATAGCCGTTAAGTGCTCTTGGGCCGCCGGAACAGGTGTTTCTGGGAGGGCATCAGGAAGAAAGGGCGGGTGAAAGCCATAGTTGGCCCAAAAGGGTGTTTGATTCGTGGTGGCATGGACGGAATCATTATAGGCAAATTCAGCGGAAGGTAAGAGGGATGACCAGTCATCTTGAGAGGCAGAACAGAAACACCGGAGGTACTGCTCCAGCGTTTGGTTAGTCCTTTCCGTTTGGCCGTTACTCTGGGGGTGGTAGGCAGAGGAAAGGCAGGTCTTGACGTCCAAAGATTTACAGAGTTCCCTCCAAAATTTTGAGGTGAATTGAGAACCCCTATCTGAAACGATGCTCCTGGGCACCCCATGGAGCCTGACGATTTCCCTGAAGAAGACTTTGGCTGTCTCTAGGGCAGAGGGAGTACCGATCATGGGCACAAAATGTGCCATTTTGGAGAGACGATCTACTACGACTAGGATTGTTGTGAAGCCTTCACAAGGTGGTAAGTCGACAATAAAAATCCATAGAGATTTCAGACCAAGGCCGTTCTGGAACTGGTAGAGGCTTGAGTAACCACCAGGTCTTGGTTTTAGGACCCTTATTACGTTGGCAAGTGGTACAGGATGCAACGTAGGCTTTACAATCTTGTCTGCAGCTTGGCCACCAAAAGTATCGTAGAACCATCTTCGTGGTCTTTCGTGCTCCAAAATGACCTGCTAGTTTACGGTCGTGAAAGGTGCTCAAGACCAGTTGTCTAGATTCTGATGGAACGAAAATTTTCCCTCGGGACAAAAAGATATTGTGATGTTTTACCAATGAAGACACCTCTTAATAGAATTTAACAGATCAATTTGAGAGACTAATAGAAAATTCCGAGATGACAGAATGGTGCTTGGTTCAGTTGTGGATGGAGTTTCAGGGAACATTCTAGAAAGAGCGTCTGCTTTTCCATTCTTTGGACCAGGCCTATAAGTGAGATGAAAATTTAACCGGGAAAAGAAAAGAGCCCAACGGGCTTGCCTGGGTTTTAAGCGATTTGCTGTCCGCAGATATTCAAGGTTTTTATGGTCGGTAAAGATCATTATAGGATGAGCCGATCCTTCTAGCAGATACCTCCACTCCTCTAGAGCAAATTTGATAGCAAGCAGTTCCCTGTCCCCAACATCATAATTCTTTTCGGGCGGAGTTAATCTCCGAGAGGCATAGGCCACAGGGTGTAGTAGGGACTTTGGCCCTTGTCTCTGAGATAGCACGGCTCCTGTAGCAGTCTCAGAGTCGTCTACGTCCAAGGTAAAAGGCAGCATTGGATCGGGGTGTCGCAGAACAGGAGCGGAAGAAAAAACTGATTTTAGTTTCCTGAATGCTTCTTGGGCCTCCAGTGACCAGCAAAAAGGATGACCCTGGCGGGTAAGCTGAATGATGGGGCTCACGATGGAGGAGAACCCCACAATGAACCGTCGATAAAAATTGGCAAAGCCGATGAACCGTTGCACCCCTTTCTTGTCCACCGGGGGTGGCCATTCCTGAATAGCTTTAACCTTTTGAGGGTCCATGGCGACCCCACTGGTGGATATAATGAATCCCAAGAATTGCATGGAAGATTTCTCGAATTCACATTTCTCAGCTTTTAAGTAGAGTTTATGTTCTCCGAGTATAGTAAGCACCCTTTTTACATGGCACCTATGTAGGTCTAAGGAAGGTGAAAAAATGAGGATGTCGTCCAGATACACGACCAGGAAATCGTCCAAGTGTTCACGGAAAATGTCGTTAACTAAATGCTGAAAAGTGGCTGGGGCATTGCAAAGTCCAAAAGGCATAACAAGATATTCAAAGTGCCCGAATCTTGACCTGAAGGCGGTTTTCCACTCGTCTCCTGCCCTAATTCTGACAAGATTATAAGCACCCCGTAAGTCCAACTTAGAGAATACTTGAGCTGATCGGAACCGCTGGAATAATTCTGATATGAGGGGAAGCGGGTATCTGTTTTTAATCGTGATTTTATTGAGCACTCGATAGTCAATACAAGGTCAAAGGCCTCGTACACACGATCAAATCTGTCTGCTGGAAACGGTCTGCTAGACCATCCCAGCAGACAGATTCGATCGTGTGTACGGGCGAGCCGACGGATTTGGCCACCTGACAGATTTCAAAGCATGCTTTGAAATCTATCGGGTGGCAATCCGTCCGCCCGATATGTCTGCTGGTTAGTACACTTACCAGCAGACATGTCGTCCCGCACCGCCGCCGAATGGATTCGGCGCATGCGCGGAAGTGTTTTACTTCCTGGTGCGGTGCCGTGGCAGCATCAACGTCACCGACACGTCACCGACACGTCAGCGCGCCGTCTGCTGGTGGGGATTTTGGTTTGCTCGTGTGTACACGCGAGCAAACCAAAATCCTATCAGACAGATTTGTTCAAATCGGTCGGTCCGACCGATTTGAACAAATAGATTGCCTCGTGTGTACGAGGCCTAAGAGTTCCATCTTTTTTCTCAACAAAAAAGATTCCCGCTCCAGCCGGGGAAGACGAGGGACGAATACATTTCTTTTGCAGATTTTCATCAATATAGGCCTTGAGGGCTTTTAATTCTGTCTCGGACAGCGGAAAAATGCGGCCAAAGGGAATCTCGGAGTCGGGTAGAAGGTCAATGGGGCAATCATACGGACGGTGGGGCGGAAAGCAGTCAGCTTGCTGTTTGTCGAACACATCCGTGAATTCCAGGTAGACGGAGGGAACGTTCTGGAGAGTTTCAGGCGAGGTTGTCACGGCAGAGCAGGAAACAACTGGAGGTGGAAGGCAATTATGTGAACAATATGAGGATGTAAAGTTGACCTCTTTCTTTACCCAGTTTATGACTGGTTGGTGTGCTTGTAACCAGGGAAGACCCAGGATGATGGGAAACAGTGGGGAAGGAATGAGGTCCAGACGTAGAAATTCCTGATGGCCGGAGTCAGTGGTGGCACAGATAGGTTCGGTTTCTTGCGTGATAAGTCCAGATCGGGGTAGAGAACCGTCAGCTAAATGAATTTGAAAAGGATGTTTTTTGTTGCAAAGGGGTACATGAAGCTTTTGAGCCAATGTAGCGTCCAGGAAACAGCTGCATGCCCCGGAATCAACTATGGCCGGTAGGCGGGTTGCCCCTTCTGGTAAATGAAAAGAACAACATGAGCCTGAGAAAGGTTTGCAATATTGTAACTGAGAGTAGGTTGTAGTTTAGACTTACGAGGCCTTGTTGGACAGGAGTGAAGGAAATGACTGGCTTCTCCGCAGTACAGACATAAGTTGTTTTGACATCTCCGCAGTCTCTCCTCGGAGGTAAGTGGGGTTCAGACCAATCCAACTTGCATAGGTTCAGGATCCGGGAGGTTTGTGTTTTGAGGAGCTGCAGGTGGCTGTGGAGCCGGAGTGAGTCTTGGATGGGTCCAGGTAGAGCGTGGAACTTGATATCGTTCAGAACGACGTTCTCTCAGGCGTCGATCCAGCTGCGTGGCAGTTTGAATCAGGTCTTCCAGAGTGGCCGGGACGTCTGTCCGGTCCAGCTCGTCCTTAAGAGACTCGGACAAGCCTTGGCGAAACTGGTATTTTAGCGCAGCCTCATTCCAGCCTGTGTCGGCTGACCATTTTCGGAACTCGGCTGTATAGTCCTCGATAGGCCTTCTACCTTGGGTAAGGTTATGGAGAATGGTTTCGGCAGTGGCCGTACGCTGTGGGTCATCATATAACTTCACCATGTGTTCAAAAAAGGTGTCTATTGTGTTTAGGATTGGGCTCTGTTGCTCCATTAGAGTGTGAGCCCAAGCTTGTGGTTCTTCCGAGAGGAGAGAAATGACGAAACCCACTTTCACAGTCTCTGAACAAAAGGTTCTGGGCTGAAGAGATAAGTATAAGGAGCAAGCATTCTTAAACGCCCGATATTTCCGGCGCTCACCTGAAAAACGTTCCGGGACAGGCACACGTGGTTCCGGATGGGTCACCATTACGGCCGAGCTAGGGGCGGCTTGAGGTGCTGCAGCTCCAGAGGATGGTGGTGCAGGTGGAGATGAGGGTCCAGGAATCACGGCCAGTTGTTGGAGACGGCCATCTATTTGGAGGTAGCTATCTTGGAGCTTTTGAACTGCGTCGGTAAGTGCGGACACTTGCAGGCAGAGTGTTTCAAATGGTGAGCGCGCCCTGTCGGCCTCAGACATCTAGCTGGTTTATACTGTCAGAAACACAAGTACTTACCGAGGCCGAGATGCTGAGGACGGCTCACCTTTACGACCAAGCGCACCTGCTCCCTGGAATTTGAGACAGGAGGCAGAGGCACAAGGAGGTACCGGTACCGGTGGGTAGGTAGATGGGATGCAGGTGCTGGAGATCAGCGGTTGAGATGTGCTGCAGGTGCTGGAGGGTCACCAAGGCAGATGAAAGTGGTAAAGTCCCAGTGCACAGTTCAGAAGCCAACAGACTAATGATAGCAGATCGGGGTACAGGTAAAAAGTCCGGGTTCAGGGTAGAGCTTAAGACAAGTCCAGATGTGTAAGCCGAAGTTCAAAGGCAGGAGACAGAAGCAAATCCAGGTCACGGTCCGAGGTCAGAGGGTTCAAGAAGGCAGCAGAGTCCACAAACAGGCCGAGGTCAGGTTTCTAGGTGAGAGCTGAGTCAGGAAGCAAATCCGGGTCAAAGAGCACAAGTCAAAGTGTCAAAACTTTACTCAGAGCTGACGATAAACCAGCAACCTGTGCAAAGACAGGGGCTGGTTTAAATAGGGCTGTCAGGTCTGTGATTGGTCCCAGGAGGAGGCGCGCACGTCCTCGTGCACGCGCCGCCACGCACGTGCGCGCGCCCCAGATGTGCGGGCACACGCCGTGACGCGATTCTAGCGTGCCTGTGCACAGATTGAGCGCTGTGAGTGCTGGGACCCTGACACATGTTCTGTTCGAAATCTGTGGGGATGGGGCTAGGATTGTATATGTAGCTGTCATGGGTGTCATGGGTGGTGTCATGTGTTGGGCTGGTGATGTCCTCCTGCAGGGTTGTGGTTAATTCCAGGATGGCATGAGGGGTGAATCTGAAGATGCGAGACACCTCAGAATCACTCATGCCAAAGATGTCTATGCGTGTGTGATATATCAAGTGAAGAGTGAGGGGCTTGTATCAGATAAGAATATTGTATTAGATTAGATTAGATTATCCATCAAGGTTTTAAAGGGCTATTGAAAGATAGTGAGACCATGTTTGTAATTTGTATGTATGTTATGTATTGATGTATATATGTATGTATATATATTTTTTTATGTTTATAAAAGCAAATAAAAAGTTTTTGGGAAAAAAAATCCTCTCCCGTGCCCTCCTCCGTGCCCTCCTCCTTCTTTGCTCATCTAAAGTCAGTAGTATAGCTATGAGCATGGATGCCCCTGGCATGTTGGCATACAGTTTGTTGTGCAGCAAGTGTGACTGCTCAGCTCCTCACTAACATGTAGACGGATTGTCTAATTTTATTCCACCTTTTCTATGGACTAATTTTAGACAGGACGTGCAGCTGTTGCGCACAGCGCGTAGCCTGGGCTGCACCAACTTACTTTTGTGGATCCCCATAACTCCCTCATTTGCATATTTGAATAGAAAATCAATGGCGTGTCTAGTGCAGTTTGGCGCGCACGGATGCGCCGGTCTATCGAAATTACGCCGGTCGAAAAAAAGTAGATTTCATGCGTATATCGTTTTGGGGATGCGATACGCATGCGCAGATTTAGACTTACGCCGCGCATCTCCTGTAGCACCGGTGTAATGGCTCTGTGAATCTGGCCCATTCTTTTTAAAGCCCCCATACTAATATATTAATAGTAAAAAGGTCAGGTCTGAGCATGTAGGCCTTTTAAAAAATAATCTAGAGTGGGTGACTGGGGACAAAGAGAAGACAAACTTATTAAATACTTTCTTAAGCTCTGTGTATACAAAGGAGCATGGGGGAGTTCATGTCTATAATGAGGGGTGGTATTGACACGGCCCCAAATGATCCACAATGGCTCAAAAGGGATATTGTCCAGAAATATTAAGAGATGGATAAAGCACATCGACCAAATGGCATCCACCCACGGATCCTAAAAGAATTGAGCGCTGTAATTTAATGGTCATTGTTTCAAATTTTTAAGGACTCGTTAATAACTGGAATGATACCACTTGATTGGTGCAAGGCCAAAGTGGTGCCCATATTTAAAAAGAGATCAAAGTCTTTACCAACATTCTTTACAATGTACGGTACAGACCTGGTGGCGAAAGAGTTAAAAGTTAAATTTCTTTCCAGATGACACAAAGCTATTTGGAATAATGGAATAATGGAATAACGTTCTTACAGGATGTCTCCAATTTACAAGCTGACCTCAATGCTCTGTCTAGTTGGACAACTAAGTGACAAATTAGGTTTAATGTTGATAAATGTAAAGTTATGCACTTTGGGACTAAGAATAAAATATTTCATCACCAAATACGGAAAGTTTTCTTCCAAGTAAGAGCTGTGAAAATGTGGAATAGACTCCCTGCTTTAAAAAAGCCCTAAATTATTTCCAAAATGTACACAATATACCTGGGCAGGGCTGATCCGCCCTATAGGCTCACTATGCAAGCCGCTTAGGGCCCGCAAAGCTGCGGAGGGCCCCCCAAATTACTAGAGGCCTCGTTATTTTCGGCCCCTCACCCCGCTTCCCAACTCGTTGGCTGTAATGGGAGAAGAGGTAAGAAGTCAGCACCCCCCACTTCTCACTTTAATGTAAGATGTAATTTCCCCCTCCCCCGCCTCTCAATTTTAATGTGATATGTCACTGTCGGCAGTGCCCCCCCCCCCCTTTTTCCAACTTTAATGTGACATGTCATTTTGCTTAGGGCCCCAGGAAAGTCAGGATCGGCACTGTACTAACATTTATAGGTAAAGTTGATCCAGAGAAAATCTGATTGCCTCTTGGAGGATCAGAAAGGAATTATTTTCCCTGCTGTAGCAAATTAGAATGTGCTTTGCTGGTGTTTTTTGCCTTCTTCTGGATTGTACGATATTTTTTTATTTAATTTTTTTTTTTATGGTTGAACTAGATGGACGTGTGCCTTTTTTCAACCTGACTAACTCTGGTGTCCGTTTAATAAACTGTGACGTTTTTTCTCAGTTCAGTTCAGGGCAGTTCTCTGAGGAAAATTATCTCCTCTGCAGCCGGTTTAATAAACTGAGAACTTCAGTTCTCAGATGGTGAACAGAGGTGAGTTCAAAAAGTGAAACTAAATTTTAAAAGAACATGTAATTAATGTTATTAATGTTTTCAGACATGTGATAACATATTATGTATCCTGTATATATACGTGTGTGTGTGTATATATATATATACACACACACACACATATATATACACATATACAGTATATATATATCCTGTGTGGGAGATTAGCTCGTGGGGATCACTTTTCTGAAACACAGTCTGTAAACAGGCACTTTCTTTTTAAGTCTGGCAGCTGCCAGGTTTATTTTACAAAAGGTTTGCAGGTTAAAATAAACAAAACAGTAAACTTAAATCCTTGCCGTCCGGCGCTAAACTAAACATCAGGGTCTCCTATCTATACAGTGTGGGGCTGGTCCCCACCACCCACAAAATAAACAACAACGCAAACCTTTTTCTTGCAATGTCTTTAGAGAGCTCCTCACACTCAGGTTCCCTCCTCAGTGTCCCAAAACCAGAGAGCTCCCTTCTGATCTCTTCCTGGTTGTTTTTAAGGTCCACCTGACATTGAACTCCAGTGGACCCAAATATCCGGACCGGAACACCAGAGGCCGTAAAACCCGGCCCGGATTCCGGTTCAGCTTCTCAAAATAGAACGTATGCGCGGTGAAATATATCTATGGTCAAGTATCTCACCTCGCATACCGTCACACCTGTATATATATATATACACACACATATATACCATATTTATATATATGTATATATACACAAATACATGAATATATATATTCATGTGTTTGTGTATATATGTGTGTGTATACATATATAAATACTGTATATATGTGTGTATATATATATATATATATATATATACATATATATATACACACGTGTTATATAGATATTGGGCCCGATTCAGAAAGTATTTACAACAGCGTATCAAGAGATATGCCGCGTAAATACTAAGAATAGCCGGCGTATCTTTTTTTGCTATTCAGTATCTATATACACGTATGTGTGTGTATGTATATATATGTATATTGTTGTTAATATTCATTTTTAACCCACTGATGTTGATATTAGGAAGAAATAAGCCGTCTTCCTCTTATCACTCCAGCTTCTCTCCCAGATTCTCCACCTCTGAGCTGGTGAATCTGGAAGGGAGATATTTCAGTGGAAGAGCTGTCAAATCTTCAGATCATGGTTTATTAAACTGCCCGTTTGTGACAAAACATCCATATGCTGTGATGAGAAGTGAAGAATGTGTTCTCTGCTCCTTATCACAGTCTATTAAACCGGCAATGCTCTGTGATAAGCCATGATCATCATGATCTCGGCTTATCACGGTTTATTAACCACTTCAATACCAGGCTTTTATACCACCTCCATACCGGGCCTATTCTGGCACTTCTCTCCTACATGTACAAATCATAATTTATTTGCTAGAAAATTACGCAGTACACCCAAACATTATATATGTTTTTTTAGCAGACATCATAGGGAATAAAACAACGGTCATTGCAACATTTTATCTTGCACGGTATTTGCGCAATAATTTTTCAAGCACCCTTTTTTGGAAAAAAAAAATGCTTTGTGAATTAAAAAATAACAAAACAGTAAAGTTATCCCAATTTTTTTGTATTATGTGAAAGATTATGTTACACCGAGTAAATAGATACCCAACATGTCACGCTTTAATTATGAACACACTCATGGAATGGCGGCAAACTTCGGTACTTAAAAATCTCCATAGGCAACGCTTTCATTTTTTTTTAGAGGTTACCAGTTTTCATTTTCAGAGGAGATCTAGTGCTAGATTTGTTGCTGGCACTCACATATGTGGTTTAAACGGCATTTACATATGTCGGCGGGACTTACGTGTGCGCTCGCTTCTGCACGTGAGCTACCGGGGACAGGGGTGTTTTAATTTTTTTTTCACTTTTATTTATTTTTTGACTTATTTTTAATTTATTTTTTTACACTTTTTTTCCTATTACAAGGAATGTAAACATCCCTTGTAATAGGAAATGTGTGTGACAGGTCCTCTTTAAGGAGAGATGCGGGGTCAATAAGACCTCACATCTCTCCTCCAGGCTGGAAACCATGAGATCGGTGAAAAAAAATTCACTGATCTCATGAATTGTTGCTTACAGCCGCAATCACGGCTTTGTTTACTTACGGGGACCCAGGCGTGACGTCATCACATCACGCCCGTGTCCTCCAACGGTCATAGAGATGCTTCCTGCCAACGCCGGACGATTCGTTCTCCGGGTCCCCAAAGGCACGGGAGAGCCTGGAGAAGCACCGGATGGCTGCGGGAGGGGGGGATGTCCCCTCCCGCGGCCTGTAAGAATGATCAAGCGGGGGAACCGCCGCTATGATCTTTTTATGTCGTGCAGAATCGCCGGCTTAACAAGAGGATATCTGGATGATGCCTCTGGCTGCAGGCATCATTCAGATATTTACCAGCAAAGCACAGGCCGTCATTTGACGTCCACTTAGGATGGGAGATCCCATCTCTGGACGTCAAATGACAATGGGCTGGTATTGAAGTGGTTAAACATACAAGTATGTAAGTAAGGTACATTTGATTAGCAAAATACTTTTTTCTCTATGTTTAACTTTTACTATCTAAAGCAAATGAAACATTTTAGCAATAAAAAAATATGTTGATTCTACGTGTTTTAACAAGTATAGATAACCACCCTTAAAACTCGTGTCTATCTAGATCAGGGGTAGGCAACCATTACCACTTAACCACTTCATACCCGCCCACCGTGAAATGACGGCGGGCGGGATACTCAATTATCCTGACATCACGTCACATGACGTGATGTCAATTTAAGCCACTAGGTGGAGCGCGCGCCGCCGGCGCCGCGTGCACGCACCCATCGGGTAACTAAGAACACCGTGCGCGTGCCCGGCGGCCCCGATGGCCGCCGGGCACCCGCGATTTTCGTGTAACTGAGCTGGGACGTGCAGCTCTGTGTGTAAACACAGAGCTGCACGTCCCTGTCAGGGAGAGAGGAGATCGATTGTGTCCCTTGTACATAGGGACACAATCGGTCACCTCCCCCAGTCACCCCCTTCCCCCCACAGTAAGAACACACCTTAGGATACACATTTAACACCTTCCCTGCCCCCTAGTGGTTAACCCCTTCCCTGTCAGTCACATTTATACAGTAATCAATGCATATTTATAGCCTTGTTCACTGTATAAATGTATATGGTCCCAAAAATGTGTCAAAAGTGTCCGATGTGTCGGCTATAATGTCGCAATCCCGAAAAAAACCGCAGATCGCCGCCATTCCTAAAAAAAAAATCATAATTATGTCCCCTATTTTGTAGGCAATATAACTTTTGCGTAAACCAGTCACTATACGGTTATTGCGATTTTATTTTTAATAATTTTTTACCAAAAATATGTAGAAGAATACATATCGGCTTAAACTGAGATCAATTTTTTTTTTTTTTAATGGGATATTTATTATAGCAAAAATCAAAATAGCACCAATAGAAAGCTCTCTTTGTGGGAAAAAAAGGACGCCAATTTTGTTTGGGAACCACATCGCACGACCGCGCAATTGTCAGTTAAAGCGACGCAGTGCCGGAAGCTAAAATTTTGTCTGGGCAGGAAGGGGGTGTAGGTGCACAGTAGGCAAGTGGTTAAAGACCGAGCCTGTTTTTCAGACTCAGTGTTTACAAGTTTAAAACAGGTTTTTCTTTGCCAGAAAATTACTTAGAACCTACAAACATTATATATATTTTTCTTCTAACCTAATAAATTATCGTTGTTTTATGATACTGTGCTATGGAGCCTACTTTTGTTTTTATGTTCTCCACTGGGGGCTTTGCATCCTCATTGTGAGCTTTTAGACATTACGGCCCGGATTCACATACATCGGCCGCCGTAGCGTATCTTATTTACGCTACGCCGGCACAACGCAGAGAGGCAAGCATGGAATTCACAAAGCAAATGCTCCCAGCGTTGCGCCGGCGTAACGTAATTTCGTAGGTGTAAGCCAGTGTAAGTGTAAGTGGGTGTGACCCCATGCAAATGATGGTCCGAGCATGGTGCAATACTTTACGCTCAGCGTATCATGAACGGCACATGCGCCATGACACGGACGTATGGTCAGCACCCCTGTGCTCATGCTCACAACTACGCCGGCGCAACTTCCTTAGATACGCCGGCCCACCAGCTTACGCCGAGCGCATAAATACGCCCAGCCATATGCCAGTCCGGTGCAAAAATACACCAGCTTTTTTCTCTTCCCCCTGGAGCAAAGTACTTTTGTGGAGCCATGTCTGATACTGAGAGGGACATGAGAAAAAGAAACTTCCCTTCAGATGAGAGGGCTATCCTCACATCAGCCATCTCAAAATTTGATGTGTTCCTCCATGGGGCACAGAGCTCCAGGACCAGCAGGGCCAGGAAGATGGAGATCCTGGATCAGATCACCCTGGAGGTGAATGCCCTTGGGCATGAAACCAGGACCCCTAGGGACATATCAAAAAAAATCAATGACATGCGTCGGCGCTCATCAGAAGGCACCTCAGGGGCACAGGGGGCGGCCCACCTTGTGCTGTGAAGTTGACTCCAGAGGAGGAGGTGGTTGCCAGCTGTCTCGAGCAGGAGCAGGTGGAGGGCCTGGAGGGCTTTGACTCCACTAATCAGGAGTTGAGGACAGGTAAGTGTGTTTTTTCCTCCATTCGGTGTGTAGCATGTGAGGGGGTGGAAGGGAATATGTGACAAATGTGTGGGTCCACCAACATGTGAATGTTTTGTGTCATCCACAGATGTGCTGGAGGGAGCTGGGCTGTCGTCTGCCGGTGTCCGATCCATGCCATCCCCGGAACATCTTCCTCAGCCTGACCCCCTGGGAAGCCCGGTAATATTGGTGGAGGGGAGTGCCCACACCTCTTCTCTAGAGATAGTGGAGGAGGAGCCGGTGGATCTCCACCAGAAGGAATGCCTCTATTTTGAGGAGGCTTCCACCTTCCCCAGACCCTCAGCCACCTCCCCACCGATCAGGGGAACCTCCTCCAGGGCTACCCCCTCCAGGGTAACCCCCCTTAAGGGCTACCCCCTCCAGGGCTGCCCCATCCAGGGGAACCCCCTCCAGGGCTACTCCATCCAGGGAACCCCCTCCCGGTCTACCCCCTCCAGGGCTACCCCGTCCGGATGGGCACAAGCCTCTCCACCCCCCATGAAGGCTTTAAGAAAGACCAGGGGTGTAGCTGGATCCCTCCAAGAAGGGCTGGAGAGGGAGCAGGCTAGGCAGACACACCACATGGGTGATCTAGCCTGTGACCTGCACCGTGTGGCCGACAGCCTGGCCTCCTCTGCCAAGACCCAGGCTGAGTGCACAGTGGCTGTGCAGGGCACCACAGCCACTATGCAGCAGTGCCTCATCCAGCAGGCTGAGCATACCAGCTCGGTGTCGGACTGCCTGCAGGAGGTGAGTGCTAACTGCGCTGTAATGGTCACGTGTCTCGGTGACCAAACTGAGACCTTGGAGGCCATGCGGCACCACATGGTGGCAGAGGGTCCCTCAACCATCTGGGGTCCAGGGCTCAGTTGTGCAGGCCAGCCTGGAGCACCATACCTTGGCTATTGTGGAGCTGCAGGCAACAAAAGCAGGCCTCGCGTCAGAGGTGAAGAGCCTGGGGGAGGCTGTCCAGGCCAATACTGCTGCTATCCAGGCAGAGGGAAGGCAGAACAGGCGCCTCCAGTGGCAGACCAGTGCCCGCCAGCTTCGGATGCAGGCGGAGAATACCTCGGTCCTCACCCGCATTGCCCTAGCGCTGGAGGCCATGCAGGCGGCATCTTCCATCAGACCAGGGGATACACCTCGACATGATGCAACACCCCCCACCCGAGTCTCCCCCGAGACAATTGAGGAGCCATACCCATGGCACCAGGCCTGGCCCACAAGAGGGCAAATTACTTTTTTTTTTGCTCAGAGTATGAGCTGTTTTTTTTTTTTTTTAGGTTGGACATGCACAGAGTTATGTGCTGTCCTCCTGTAAGGGCATGCAATGTCGGACAATGGCATGATCCCTTTTTTTTCGGTAGTAACTGCACATGGTTCGGAGTGCAGGCTACAGTGTGACTGGTGTGTGACTGTGTGGGTGACATTCCTGCCAGCAAGGCGTGTCACCTTGGATCGTCGGGGAGAGGTTATCCCCACGACCGTGTGAATGTGGTATGAATGGACAGCAACATCATTGGGCCCTGGCGTGGCGTTGCTGCTCCCAAGTCCAGTGCGGTGGACTTGGGCTAATCCAATGTGAGGTGGATGTGGTGTGTGTGAGCTAGGGACCACAGTGGTGTGCATGCATGTATTGTCCGTGTTCCATGATGAATGTGTGTGTTTAACATGCAAAGATACGTTCCAAGAGGCAACTCCTGACTGCTTTTCATTAAGCAGACGGGGTCACTTCAGGCAGGGGGGGACTGTGTGGTTGGGGGGTCAGGTCATCACATATGTCAATCTCCAGTCCCTTTCTCATTGCGTAGTTGAGCAGCACGCAACATGCACCTATGATCTGACACACAAAGTTTGGGGAATACAACAGGGTCCCCCCAGACTTATCCAGGCATCGGAAACGGGACTTCAGGATGCCAAATGTGCGCTCCACTACTGTACGGTTGCGTATGTGTGCCGCATTGTATCTTCTCTCTCCTCTGGTTTGGGGATTCCGGTATGGAGTCAGGAGATGGGGCCCAAGTGCATATGCCGAGTCACCTGGAAGGGAAAAGACAGGAGGATGTTAGTCATGCATGTGCCCCTCGTGATGTCTGCATCATGGGGTCAGACAGTCATGCCTGACTCCCATGTCACTCACCAACCAGGTAGCTGTCCCTGTACACGTTCTGTTCGAATTCTGTTGGGATGTTGCTTTGACGTTATATGTAGCTGTCGTGGTTGGCCCCGGGGTGTTTGGCACGGAGGTGCCATATGAGGCATTGGGCATCGACTATCACCTGTACATTAATGGAATGCCACTGCTTACGATGTGCTCTGTGGCACGGGGGGGCTGTAGTGCCACATGTGTGCAATCAATGGCCCGATGGTGCGTGGGAATCCGGCAATTCTGTAGAAATCCTGCATTGCCTTCTGCCGCAGATGCTCATATATATCATGCTTACTTATTGTTATTATTAATTATTGAATGTTGCAGTGGAAATTTTTCCACATTCAGAGCATATTGGATATATAATTATCTATTATTCTACATTTTATGTATTGTATTCAGTGCGCTACTACTTGCTCTGGGTAGTATTTATACCACCTATGGAATTTTTCATATAAAATCACTCTCGTCACCCCCCACATTGTCCGGTTGATGTTTGGCGGGTAGTATTATACTTGGAGTGAAACAAATTTTTCTGACTCACAGGAATTGCTAGGTTCACTTCCATATACGTGTTAGGCCCCTTTCAGACGGATGGCAGTTTTGCCGCAATTAAAAGCATGTACTTTTTCAGTGAAATTTAAGGCTCTGGGCGCTGCGATTAGCTGCATGTGTACATTGCGATTACGTGCGGTTACATGCGGCCGCGTTTAGCTGCAGTAGTCATTTTCATAGCAACCCATTTTATTTTATTTTTATTATGATGTGCTTCCTGTTCTTTTTTTTTTTCTCACGCTGCTATCCGCAGTTGACACAAAAGACTGTGATTACCTGCGCATATAGCTGCGCTAAATCGCACCTGAATGCATTCAATTGTATTTTTTCTATTTGCACCAAACCGCATGCAATGAAATCGCAGCTAAACATTGTGTGTGAATGAGGCCATAAGAAAGCATTGTGTGCTTTTAGCTGTGGTAGAAAACTAGAAAATCCGCAGTAAAAGCACCATTCTATCCGTCCATGTGAAAGGGGCCTTATTCATGATTATTATTTTATTTGTATGTTAGCAAGCGCCATTACACCCCCTTATTGCTCTTGCTAAAACAATAGCTGCGATACCTCACTTGTGCAGTTTAAACACCATTTTCATATGCGGGCGCTACTCACGTATGCGTTCGCTTCTGCGCGAGAGCTTGTTGGAACGGTGCACTTAAAAAAAAAAAAAAAAAAATCTTATTTATTTTACTTGATTTTATTTATTTTTACACTGTTTAAAAAAAAAATGGGTCACTTTTATTCCTATTACACGGAATGTAAACATCCCTTGTAATAGAAAAAAGGAAGATAGGTCCTCTTAAATATGAGATCTGGGGTTAAAAATACCTCAGATCTCATGTTTAGACTAAAATGCAATAAAAAATTATTTGAAAAAATGACAACAAAAAAATGTGCCTTTAAAACGCATGGGCAGAAGTGACGTTTTGACGTCGCTTCCGTCCTGCTATGCTATGGAGACGGGTAGGGGTCATCTTGCCCTCACTCGTATCCATGGCAAGCAGCAAGAAGGACCATATCGCCTCCGCCGCTACTGATGCCTCCGGTAAGCGGCGGAGGGCGTGGGAGAGCTGCGGGAGGGGGGGACCACTCCCACCACTGATAACGGTGATCTTGTGGTGAATCTGCCACGGAGACCACCATTATCGTTTACAGGATCCGCCACGGAAAAAATGGATATCTTGGTTGTGACAGCAGCTGCTGCCGGTACCGAAATATTCATCTTTAAAGTGTCAACGTATATGTACATGAGCCGTTCCTTAAGTGGTTAAAGAGGTGGAGATCTACCTGAACAACATGGGAAAAGGCAAAGATCACCAGGCACAGTGTCCCCTTATCACACTGGATTTTTACCTCTAATTGCTGTACTACCGTGTCAATATCGTGTGCATTGCACAGCAAGCATGGGTTTAAATTAGGTAGTGAGTGGGCACCATATCGCCTCCTCACCACCGGTAAAACACACTCATATCACTTTTTTAAAGGAGCAGGAGTGCCTTCTGCACTTGCAAATGAGCCCTTAGTTGCATTCACTCTTAGGCCTCGTTCACACGTAATGTTGGGAGGTGGTAAAATCCTGTGGTCAAGTCCCGGTTTTACGGCCCCCAATCCCTGCTTTTGGTGGGTGCAACCGCCTGCTAATCACAACACATTCAAGTAAATAGGGCAACTCTGCAAGGGGCCCACAACCGCATGCTTCTGCCAGGATAAGAGATGCAGTTAGATCCCTCTGCATGGGACAGGAGCCAGCACCACAGAGGAGGCATTGGCTTATATGGCTCTTGCTCCCTTCCACAGCTCCAACATTACAAGTAGTCCCTCTGCATTGCACTGATGCTCTGGAATGGCGAGTCAGCAAGCCCAGACCACAATCTACTGGTAGATAGCAATTTACAGGTTGCTGACCCCCGATCATATAAAACCACTTAGGTGACTGTGCTGGAGGTAGATACGATTTGTGACACCTCTAGAGGCAGGACGAGTAAGAAGAGGATCGTCTTAAGTGGATCCATTTAAAAAACTGGCAAGTCATTAAATCCAAGACTGATCAAAATCTGAAAAAAAAATCAAATTCAAGTTGATATACTGAATAAGAACATCAGAGTACAAATTAACAGACATGTCACATATTTAATATAGCCACAAATTAGATACAATTAAAGGGGTTGTAAAGCTTTGCGTTTTCACCTTAATGCATTCTATGTATTAAGGTGAAAAAGCATCTGATTCTTACAGGCCCTTGCTTACTTACATGAGTCCTTGATCCCTCGTGATCGTGCTGGCTTCTCGGCCGGGCTTCTCGGCTCTTCAGTGGATGATTGATTGCAGTGCAGCCATTGGCTCCCGCTGCTTTCACTCAAATCAATGATGCAGCGCTCCGGGGGCGGGGCCGAGTTACAGTCGGCTATGGCTGCCGACTGTATCACGGGAGTGTGTCCGCAAGCTAACCCCCTTGGGAGAGTGCTTTCCAGAGGGGGGTTAGCTCTTGCAGAGAGGAGCCGAGACACCCACCATGGAACCCCAGAAGACGAGGATTGGGGCCACTATGTGCAAAACAAGCTGCACAGTGGAGGTAACTGAACAATATATGAGATATCGCTGATTGCAACATTTTGGCCCGGATTCACAAAGCATTTATGCCAATGTATCTCCAGATACGCCAACATAAGTACAAATGTGCGCCGTCGTATCTATGCGCCTACCCACAAAGCAAGATACGTTGAAAAATAGGCTTCAGCCGCCCGACGTAACTTTCCTACGCCGGCGTATAGTGGGCACATATTTACGCTGGACGCATTTGACACTCCCATTGATTTTTGATACAAATATGCAAATGAGGGAGATACGCCGATTCATGAACGTACTTGCGCCCGGTGCATATTTTAAGCGATTTGCGTAAGGGTTACGTCCGGCGTAAAGTTATTCCTCATATAGGAGGCGCAACCCATGCAAAGGTATGGACCAGGGAACGAACGCTATCGATTTTTACGTCGTTTACGTAGTACGTGAATAGGGCTGTGCGTAGGTTACGTTCATGTCGTAGGCAGTGTTTTGCCGTATCTTAGGCAGTTCTTTTGACGTGACTGTGAGCATGCGCACTGGGATGCGTCCAAGATACAACGCATGCGTCGTTCGTTTTTAGTACTTGTTTGAAGCCCAGCCCATCATTTGCATGGGGTCACGCTTCATTTAAATGTAATACGCCCACTTCCAGCCCACTTCCACCTACTTTGACTTATGTCGGCTTACGCCGACGACTATACGCTACGCCGGCGCAACGTTGGGAGCATTTGCTTTGTGAATTCCATGCTTCCCTCTCTACGTTACGTCGGCGTAGCGTAAAGAAGATACGCTATGGCGGCATAAAGATGCGCCGATGTATGTGAATCTAAGCACCAAAGTGTTCAATTTGAAGATATATTAAAGGGTCACTAAAGGAAAAACATTTTTTTGCTGAAATGACTGTTTACAGGGTATAGAGACATTAAAGTTAACTGATTCTTTTTAAAAATGATTAAAAATAGATAAAAAGCAATCATATAATGTGCCTACAGTTTTAGTTTCACTTTTAAACTGGTTTCATGTTTCTGTGAAGTAAAGAGACACACAGAACAAAAACAAACAAATACAGGGCAATGTTTGTTTTTAAAATGAATCTGATTGGTTCTGAGGAGTTTTAGACACATAGTAATCACACCTCTTTGATCATGGACCACAGTGAAAAGCTAGCATGAGTTTTTTCCATAAGGAGCCAGACAAGCAGGAAGTGTGGAGATAAGAGAAGTATTACAGCTACGTCAAAGCAAAAAAGAACAACAATGACATGAAACCAGGACTGCAGTAAGGTAAAGGAAGCTATTTAGCTAAAAAAAAAATCCTTTAGTGATCCTGTATCTTTGAACTAACTTTTTTTAATAAGCTTTTTATCACAATTTGTCTTCATAGCCAGTGTGTGAGCAATCCAGATGTGTTTTTCATTTATGTGAATTTGATATTTAGTCAATGACAACAGGTGGATTCTGTTTTCTGAAGGCTATAAAAACAAAAACCTTTGTAAAGTATCTTTCCAATGTTCAGTTTATGCAAAATAACTAGTTTAGTAAAATATACTTCACACTGAACATGTTTGTAATATAATATTTGGAGAATTAACCCTCATGCTATTAGATAGCTCAAGGATTACTCTGCATGGTATTTTAAAGCCTACTTAGAGACTAATAGCATCAGAAGGATTCTGCTACTGCAAGAGGATGATGATATGTTTATATTAACTTATTATTTCACTCATACGAATCCATCTACTATGAAAACCAAATACTGATATTTCATGCAATTTTAACCCCTTCATTTAATTTAGTATAAGAAGGGCCATCTTAAATATTGATTGTATCCTGGTGAAACATTTTCATGACCCCCACAATTTCACTCTCCACCTATAATAAATATCAGCTAGATTTAAAATCAGTTTACTGCAGCAGATAAGGCAGTGGTTGTGATTGGTTGCCAGAGGTTACAGAATATCATTAGCACTCACTAACTGGCTGATAGAGGTTACAGCACATTGATTGGTTGCTAGAAGTTAATGCACATAATTACTGCTCACTGATTGGTTGCGAGAGGTTACTGCACATTATTGCTGCTCACTGATTGGTTGCTAAAGTTACTGCACATTCTTACAGCTCACTGATTGGTTACTAGAGGTTTTGGCACATTATTACAGCTCACTGATTGTTTGCTAGAGGTTACTGCACATCATTACCTCTCACCCAACCCTTTGCTACATAGCCCCAACCAGCTCTCTATAGCCCTGTCCACAACCCCACAGTATTCTTCATAGCCTTGCCCAAAAGGTCTCCTCTACTCACAAAGCTTTCTCTCCAAAGCCCCACCCTAAAATGCCACCTAGCTTGCAATAACCCCACCCCCAAATGCCACTAGCTCTCCATAGCACCTCCCACAAAGCCCCCTCTACTCTACTTAACTCCACCCCCAAATGTAACTCTGCTGTCCATATGGATACCACCCAAAGCCTTCTAATTCCAAAAGCCCTGCCTACAGCCTCCTTCCGATCACCGGGACCCCTCTGGCCACACTTTGTGCCCGGTGGAGCCCCATAGATGAGACTGAAAGTGTGGGCATTCCAAGCAATTCCCCTTCCCTCTCGCCCCATACCAGCTGCCTGTCACTAATTACCCCAGCCAGTGTCCACAGAGACATGGAAGAAACTATACTGATCTCCCTGGACTAGGAACAGAAACTGATCTACTGCCTGAGCAGCCCCAGACAGAATGGCACAGTGCTCCTTCCTCCCTCTCCATCCCACAACCAGAATGGTACATACACATAGCCAGGGCACCAGAGACCATCCTCTCTGAGCAACGGGAACCCAATCCCACAAAACGTCCCAAACACCAAAATTATGCCGCCTCCTCAATACCACAGCAACAAGTGGTAAAAATACCAATTCCAGGATTTCCAAGACTACATGTACTGTGGATGGAATGATAAGACTGCCTCCTCCTCTACAGGCCTCAGGCGTTTCCTTGCTTTTTAACTCCAAGCTCTTGAAGAGTGGCATATTTCCGCCACTGATGCAGGCTCAAGGGGCACCTGCTTTTGGACGCACAGCAATGACTGGGCCCAGGTCATGTTTCCCTTCTGCCCCATGGTTAAGATGGCCCTGAGTATAAGGAAAAACAATAAACAAAAATATATAATGTATATATCATGTGAAAATACATTTGAGGGCTGCAATATACTCATTTATTAGGAGAGCACGGAGGATGCTCAAAATACAATAACAAATATCAACCATTCAGAAGTAATTTTATCGTAGACAGATCAGTGAAAATTGAGTTCTATTTGGCTGTTTTATATTATTACACTTTGTATTATTTTTGCCTTATTAAAAAGACCTGTGTGTTTGCTTAAATTGTGGGATTGTAATTTGCTATAGTAAATGTAGTAAACTGTTGATGTGGTTATTTGAGGAGCACATTTACATAGATACATACACTTAAAATGACACTTACCGGTAACTATATCCTCATTTTCCCAAAAATTATCCATATACGCACATTCACTACTTATTGGTCATGTAATCTATTTTTCATGAAATTGTTGATACTGTGTTTTTCTGGATTAAGTTTTTATGGGGTACTGTGTCAAATGCTTTGACAAAGTATAGATTGACGAGATCCACTGGCCTTCCTTTATCCAGATTAAAGCTCTCTTCCACATAGAATGTTAATAGGTTGAGCATGAGCTCCCAGATCTCTACCCCACCCCCTCACTTCCATTTGTTTGGAGTCTGATTAGCTGCATTTATATACACTGCTCTATGCACACTACAGATCCCAGAGTCCGGAGCTTACTGTCAATAGTCCATCAAGGGATCAGAAAGAAAGGGTGGCTAAGTTCCTACATAAAATGGGGCCATGGGGAATGAATGTAGCTACCCTCTAACAGGAAGTTTGATCACAACAGCAGCAACAAAATTGAATAAATGTTTGAAAAGAGTTTTATTTTTCTAAAGAAGAATTGGTGGTCCTTTCAGATCTTTATTATCCTTCTCAAAGCAGGATCCACAATAAGTGACAGTGGCAATAAGTGAGAGCCGCTGGATGTTATACAGCTATCTGTTTCCTGGTCATCTATCTATCTATCTATCTATCTATCTATCTATCTATCTATCTATCTATCTATCTATCTATCTATCTATCTATGGACATGATCAGAGGCTGGGGACATGGCCAGAGGCTGGGGACATGGCCAGAGGCTGGGGAAATGGCCAGAGGCTGGGGACATGGCCAGAGGCTGCAAACACGGTCAGAGGCTGCGGACATGGCCAGAAGCTGGGGACAATGTCAGAGGCTGCGCACATGGTCAGAGGCTGGGAACATGGCCAGAGGCTGGGGACATGGCCAGAGGCTGGGGACATGGCCAGAGGCTGGGGAAATGGCCAGAGGCTGGGGACATAAGGCTGCAAAATGGTCAGAGGCTGGGGACATGGCCAGAGGCTGCGGACATGATCAGAGGGTTGATACATGGTCAGAGGCTGGGGACGTGGTCAGAGGCTGCAGACATACATACATATCTGTATGGAGAGCCTCCTTTCCCAGTAGTCGCCTAATAAAGAGAAACACTGCATCGGGTAGAGCTATAGGACCTGATGTCACCACGCCCCAGCTGGCTGGCTTGAGCTGCAGCTGTGAGTATCATTTGAAATTGTCTGCTAAATGCTTTAAGATGTCAATTGCCCAGCACATGGAATAAAGGGATTTTTTATGAAATCTACTGCACTATGAAGCGCCTCTCTTTTCTCATGTTTGCATACCATGCTCTACGAGCGATGCTTTCCTTACAAGGATCTCACGGAAACCTTTGCAGCCTTGGAATTGCCAGTGGAGGAGAGGATCTGGGTGGATGTTTAAACTATCTGCCCCTGCCTGAGGGATCCATTCTGTATGAGCTCACAAGATCTCTGTAATAGAGATCCCACTGATTTGGTAAGTGGCCTCTTTGTATACTTTTTATCTCTTGCTTGGCTGGTGGAAATATATGTTGAAGAGAATACACCTGCCTCTTCTGACTGAAGGCCTTTGAATACTGTGAAGTTTTATACTGATGTCTTCTGATATAGAAATGTTTTCAGTATTTAGTTGTTTTTAGTTTTTTTCCTGTAATTCCTTCCATTCAAGTTGTTGTTTAAACACTCGTTTCGGAGGATACATACAGTATGTTTGCACATTGTTTGCATAATATTTTGATAATGGCGGTGATCAGCAATTTTTAGAAAGACTGCGACATTGTGGTGGACAAATTGGACACTAAGTGACACTTTTTGGGGACCAATGACACCAATACAGTGGCAAGGAAGGGGTTAACATCAGGAGCAATCAAATGGTTAATTGTGTTCCCTACGTGTGTCTTATAACTGTGTGGGGAATGCTGACACTAGATGAAGCAAGAGATCACTGTTCCTGATTAGTAGGAATCACTGATCTCTCTCTTCCTCTGTGACAGAACGACAGTCTGCCTTGTTTACATAGGCAGACCGCCATGCTGTCATTCCCCCAAACGATCACGGTTGGCCAGCGGCCATCACAGCCGCTGGACCCTCTGATTGGCACCCACTGTGTCCAATCACAGTGGGAGTGGGCCGTCGGACCAGCAAGTGCAAACAATATACAGGTAGGTTGCTTGGGTGCAACCGGGCTGCCCCGCCACAATATATTCAGACTTTTGGTGACTAAAAGGGTCCTTATCTCTCAAATTCCCTCCAATGAATCTAATGGCACACAATCTTATAGTAGGACGTTGCAGATAGAGAAAGGAGTTGTGTCTTAGTGGGCGTCTTGACTTTCCTGCTCGCCCCCTCCCCCTTTAAGGGAGGAGGCGAGCACAACACTTCACACCAGGGAGAAATCCTTGCATTACTGTGTGAAGTTACAGACAGAAGAACAGGAAGTGAGGATTTCTCAGAAGAAATAAGGACATTTAAAAGCAAAATCAAAGGATGAGGTAAGTGAAGGAGGACTGCACTAAGGTAAAGGAAGCTATTTAGGGGACATTTTTTTAATCTTTATAAACCCTTTAAAGCAGTTGTATACCCGCAAATTTTTTATTAATTTTTTTAACACCTGAAAGGCAGAAGGCATAATAAGCCCCCCGCCCACAGACCCCGCCCACAGACCAACGGCCAGGGTTGTCGGGAAGAGGCCCTGCCCTTATCAACATGGGGACAGGGTGCTTTGGGGTGGGGGCACCCCCCATGTTGAAGGCATTTAATAAGGGGGCCCCCAGATACCGGCCCCCACCCTATGAGGGGGGCGCTCACTCGTCCCCACTCCTTTCCTGACTGGCCGAACGGCGTGCTCGGATACGGGTCTGGTATAGATTGTTTTTTTCAGTGTAGGTGGGTTCTCCTTACAATCCATACCAGACCTAAGGGCCTGGTATGCTCCTGAAGGGGAACTCATGCTGTTTTTTTATTTTAAATTTGGCGTGGAATTCCCCCTCATGATTCATACCAAACGCTTCATCTAGAATTGGTGGGAATCCAAGTCTGATCCCTGTCCCTTCTATGTCAGCTTTTTCCCATCGCAGCGAGCTGGCTCAGCGATGGGGCTCATAGGTGGTCAATCTCGCCGAGAAAAGGAGCGAAATTGACACAATATTGAGGTCACCTACTGCTACCGATGTAGGAAATTACAAATTACCATTTTTGGTCTGGGAAGAATATATTTTTTATAGGACTGCTGCTTATAGAAGTAGATGTCTGATGATGTGGAGAAATGATATTTATAAAGTATATATACAGTACTATATATATATATATATATATATATATATATATATATATATATATACAGTACTCTACTCTACTACTAATGATAGATATAGTATTGATGTTTTAATGTTGAACTTTCAGCTTTGCTCTCTTCAACCCTGAAGGCCCCCTTGGGTTTAACTCTTTCTGTACATGTTCACCATAAGCTCCATTTAATCCTTTAAAAAAGTTTGCTTGTTCATATGGAATCTGCTTATTACTTATACAGTAGCTATATGTTGGTATATGTAGGTATTTTGGTTTGCTTTTATATTACATGTTATGTTTTTTTTTTTTTTTAGTTTATAAAATCAACTGGTTGTAAGCACTTAATTCAAAATAATACAAATACACCTGTATGTGTATAGTGGAAAATGTATTTAATTAATTATCTAAACTACACTTCCAGACTTTTTGTCAATAGTTTGGAACATGTTGAATCAATTAGAGTATTATGTGTTATTTAAATACTAGATGTACCCCCGACATTTTATCATTTCTATGCAATTGTTAAAGCTATTCCACAAATTCATCAATCTGCTCAGTGTAATGATAATGTGGTTTTTAAGTTCAAAAGATTTAGTTTGAACACTTAACTTATTTAAACAATTACTTGTTAATATTTTCTTCATGCTTAGGAAGTTAATTATCTAATTTATTGTCTGGCACTTTTAGAGGCAGCTGTTACCATTTGTATGTTAAAAAAAAGATTTTGTACACACATGCAAATATCTGGAAAATGTTTAGAAATATGTTACAAAAAAAAGAACTTTTATTGCCCTTTTACTCATTATTTTCTTGTAATAAAAATGTACACGATGAAAAAGTGGATTTTTTCCTACTCTGCATTTCTGCGTTAAAAGAATGCTTATCTTAATTATAAGACATTGTATTGAATGATGGCAAGTCAAGAATAGCTCTCACTAAAATAAAATTCAATTAATTATCTATTCACTTTAACTTATCCTTATCACCTTATGATGAAACGTCAGCTTGTTTTTTTGAATTAACGGTTCATTTATTTTAGCCTCACAGCATTTGGAATTTAGAATTCAAATATTTTTGTTTATTTTATATCAATGGTATGTCTAATATTTCAAAGCATATATCCTAAATCTACAATTGAGGAGTCGCAGCAGACCCTTATCTGCTGAGCTGATTACCTCCAAAAAATACATGTATTTCATATTAGCAACATGTTGAGGTAGTCAAGAAGATCAACATTAGCAAGAAGAACCCACAACAGCTCAAAAACGATTAGAACAAATTTTTTTTTTTTTGCAAAAGCATTTAAAAGCTAAATATGAAACTCCAAGCTAATAATTAAAATATAATATCTGAAACACATATACTGTAGCTACTTTATCAATCACAGGATGTAAGTACTAGCTGATACGGGTGTGCCAAAAAACATTTATACCAGAGGTACAATATATAATGAAACATAGGAAAATGCCAAACAAAGCATAATCATAAATCAGTATACCCTTTGTCAACACATTTCTAGGGTGAAACCTGCTTCATCAGGACAAAGGAAGAAGAGGGACCCACATAGGTGTCTGCCAAATTAAAAGTCTAATTTTGATGTTCAGGCTCACCCTGAGTGTGCATTTTTTATACTTCCCGTTTTTTTTTGTTGTCAAATTTGTTTATTGGGTTTAAAGTAAAGAGAAAACAGTAGATGCAATTGACAATAAAAGATTACAGAAAAATAAAAATGATATCATGTAATAAGAGAGTATTTAAAACATAGAAAAATCAAATAAATATTTGTAGATCCTATGAGAAATATTAAAGGAATCATTAAAGCAGGTTATAGTCAAACCAATCATGCATTTGAACTCATATAAAATATTATAGAATATTGTGATATAAATGGATAAATGGAGCAATTGTAATTTTAGCAATGAATCGGTTCAAAAACTGGCCGAAATAGAGGGGGAGAAGGCTCTTATTTTTGTAAATCATTAAAACAATACAAGCAAAATTAGATATCGTATTTACATATTCAAATTTACCATTTTATATAATGAGATAGCTTGAGCTATATATATGAAGAAGTGAGAGATAAAAAGAAAGAAAAAGGACAGAATGTGGAGTATAGAAAGTGGAAAGTGATGAAAACAATAGGATAGGAAAGGGAGTACAGGATAGAGGAAAGGCCCCGGGATCGTTACATAATAGAGATAGTAATACTATCGATGAACTGTATCCAGAATGTTACTGGCTTACAATATCTTACCAAGGTCTCAATAGAGAATCATCTGGGTTAGATGAGATAGTATAGGTCACCCATGGGTTCCATATTGTTTCATATATGTCTATGGAATCATTGGATATGGCTTCTGATTTTGAGTGTAGTATGGCTTGGTGTACTCTATTTCTGGTTTCAGAAACTAGAAGCGTAGCTGTTTTCCAAGCTTTGTGGCTGTGGTGATTTGTAGGAACAGTTTAAATTGAGCATATGAAATATAATCCGGTTTTAAAATTAGGAGTGCGGTAGTCGGATCAAGAGTAATGGGTTTCTTGAAAAGTGCTGAAATCATGAGGAATATTTCTTCCCAGTAATTTTTTGTAACAGGGCACCCCCAGTATTTGACCATACTTTATTCCAGGTAGATATATCTATATTGAAACCGAGGTCGTTCATCCATTTTTCAGCATATGAAGGTAATTTTGCATTAAGCTTAGTACTTAGTTGGCTATATAGTATTGAAATGAGTCCTCTTAAATGAGGATCTTGTTTGCATATTCGTTCAAACTGCGTCATGTCACTCAATTTATTTATACCTTGTAAATATAGTGCAAAGACATTTTTAATTTGTAAGTAGCGAAAAATTTCTGATGCCGGAAGTTTATGACTTTCACGCATTTCTGGAAATGTTTTAAATGAGGCAGGTGTTAAAAAGTCACAACATTGTGTTAGACCCGCTGAAATCCATCTTGTAAAGGTTCTAGGAAATGTGAGGGCTGGGTAAAACTTTGAGTTTCTCATAAAAGATATAAGGAGTACATGTGGGGATTGTAAACTCTGGGTCATTTTAAATCTTTCCCAAATAGTGATTGTATGTTTAGTAATCTTATTGTCGATTATTTTGTGGTTAGAGGAGGTGGACCATATGAGATTTGGTATAGAGATTGGGTCGCTATCAATGGTTTCAATTACTACCCATAGAGGAATTTCATGGCTCACATGGTATTTGGGAATGTTTGCTATTTGCGCAGCATGAAAAAAGGTGGCAACGTTTGGGAAACCTACACCTCCTTTAAGTTTAGGAAGATATAGGGTGTGTGTCGAGATTCGAGATTTTAAAGTGCTCCATATAAATGATTGTGTCTTTCGTTGTAGGCTTCTGAGGAAGCAGGCTGGAATAGGAATGGGTAAAACTCTAAAGAGATATAACATTTTGGGTAATATAGTCATTTTTATAACATTTATTTTACCTAACCAAGATAAGGGGAGAGTGGACCATTGCTTTAAATAATTTGAAATTTTCCTTAACGAGGGTAGTTGGCGGAGAAAATATATTTTAGATCAGGGGTAAGTACAATACCTAGATATGAGAGATGTGTCGCAGACCATGTAAAAGGGAGGGATATCTTTGCTTGTTGAAGTGTATCTGGGGGTAAAAGAAACATTTAAATCTATAGATTTTTGCATGTTTATTTTTAATCTAGTTATATGGACAAAATGGTCAAGTTTGTTTATAATGTTGGGAGCTGTAATATGGGGGGAGGACATACAAATTAAAATATCATCAGAAAATAAGCAGAGTTTATGATGGTAGCCAGACAGTCCTATACCTTAATTGATGGATTTGTTCTAATAGCTTGAGCTAGGGGTTCGATGAGTAAAGCAAATAACAGTGGGGAGAGGGGGCACCCCTGGCGAGTGCCTCTGTTAATATTGAACATAGCTGATTTATACCCTGCATACTTGATGTATGCCTTTGGGTTATTATATAAAGATGTGACCCAAGTAAAGCCCCATCTTTGTAAAGTGAATTGTAGGTAGGGCCATGTTACATGTCAAAGGCTTTTTTGATGTCTAGTGACAGTAGACACAGGGATTCTTCTTTTTTTGGCTGCTTGGATCAGCAACAAGGCCCTACAAACATTATCAGCTGCTTGGCGTATTGGGATAAAACCAACATGGTCGTTACTTATTAAGGTACCTATTATGCTATTCAATCGGGTTGCAATCACTTTTGCTAATAATTTTATATCTAGATTTAAGAGCGATATAGGTCTAAAATTAGCACAGGAAGAGTCATCAGATTGTGGCTTAGGAATCATAGATATAATTGCCGTTAGAGTTTCTGATCAGAATTATTAGTTATTAATGATGGAATTGAAAGCTTCTAACATCATTAGAGTTAATATATGTGAGAATTTTTTATAGTAAAGGGCTGAAAACCCATCTGGTCCCGGACGCTTATTAGGTTTGAGGGATTTGATTTCTTGTTCAATTTCAATGAGAGTGATGGGGCTTTCAAGGCTTTCATAATTACTTTGTGATAGAGTAGGGAGTTTTATTTGTGAAAAAAAAAGTTTCTGCTGAGAATTGGTTGAAAGAGCCTTCTTTTTTATACAAGCAGGTGAGATGTTTGTGGAAGGTATGAAGGATATTGACTGGATTACTTGTATATTTATCATGGGAGATTTTCAGTCGGATTGGTTTGGATGGGTTGTTTAGTTTTTTAAGTGCACGTGCAAGGAGAGTGCCAGGTTTATTGGCTTGGAAGTAGTATTTTTGTTTGGATTTACAAAGAGTTTTATCTACTGATTCTGATAAAAATAGGTCTAGATTTAAGCTAGCTTTCTCGAGTTGTGTTTTATTATGCGGTGTAGGGCTAGATTGGAATTTGTTATGACAGTTGTTAAATACAGTTTCAAGTTTTTGAAGCAGTTTTTTCTTTTCTTTCTTTTGATGTGATGCTTGACGTAAGCAATAACCTCTAAGGACAGGCTTATGTGCTTCCCATAATGTTATTGGGGATATATGTGAGGATTTATTATTTTGTAAGTATTCTTTTAGAGCAAGGGTGTGATAAGAGAGAGATGTTTATTTGCCACGTTGAGTCTTGTGCTTTTGGAAGTAATGAGTTAAAGGTGGAAATTATGGCGCAATGATCGGTCCATGTATAGGGTTTGATATATGAGGTGAGCAATTCAGGGGACATAAAAAAATAGAATTTAAAATGTGATCAATACGGGAAAAGGATTTGTGAGGGTGAGAATAGAAGGAGTAGTGACGTTTGGATGTGTTAATTTAATTCCAAGAATCTGTTAATGAATGTTGTTGAAGGAGTCTCAAACTATCTAGATTGAGAATTAGATGTAGTGGGTAATGGTGATTATTCTAAATAGTGATAAATTGTTTGTTTGGAATCTCCACAAATCAGGAGTGTGCCTCCTTTATGTGTATAACTTGAAGAAGGTGGGATAAAAATGATGTTGGTCTTTTGCTGGGTGCGTAATATGAGACTACTGTGATTGGGATATCGCATAGGTTGCCTATAAGTATGAGGTAGCGACCTTCTGGATCTTTGATTTCGGTTTCTAGGGAAAAGGGTGTAGTTCGGTCAAATGCTATTAACACTCTTCTGTGTTTGGACTTGACTGAGGCTGTATAAACCTGGGGGTAGCTTGCACCAAAATATTTAACATTGGAGGATTCAGTAAAATGATTCTCCTGGAGGCAGACTATGTGTGCATTTGATGCTGAAAATGACCTGAAAACTTTAGTACATTTATGAGGTATGTTTAGGGTAAGTACATTCAAGGGAGCCATATAAGAGTTTTGAGAAAAATATAACAGTACATAACAAACGTAAATTGTGGTATTAGACAAAATTCGGAGTAAGGGAGGAAAATGGAGAAAGAATAAGAAAAATAGGATAGAAGAAAAAAAAAGGAGATGATAGACAGTAATCTAATTAGATTGAGATGGTTGAAATCCATAGCAAGAAATAAAAAGTAGGCTTTCTGAGCTCAAAAATGACAGGAGCTCAGAGGCACAAAGTCTGTCTGAGGAGGCCCCCTACACTATAACTATTGTGAGGGAGAGTCCTAGGACAGAAAAATGAGAGGCGCAGTGACCCCTTCTCGGCTTCTCAACGGTTAAAATTCAAGAATAAGGAAAAAAAAAACATATTAAACTAAGACAACCAGACTTGGCAAGGTAACCAGCTACACACATGTATTAAATTAGTGACTAGTTATTCCTCAATTAAGAACATAAGATAAACAATTAACCTTATAAATTTCAAAACTAGAAATGGCATATTTCAATTCTATTATGATCATAGGATTGATACACCTCAGGGCTGCTGTAAGTGTGCAAGATAATTAAGTATTCACTCTGTAGGAAAGGAATAGGGTTAATAACAAGAATATTAGATTAAATACACAAAGCCTTGGAGATACAACTTCTGTCTCTGCATAGTGTATGAAGGGGAGGAAAGGTAAGAGGGAAGGAGGGGGTGGGGGAGGGAGGGGGTGGAGGTAGTTATAGGAGAAGGGGGAGAGACAGGATGTTGCAATGAAGAGAGACTTATAAGGGTATAACACGGTGATTTGGCAGAATGTTTTTAAGTGTACTGATACTTATCTTCTATGGGTAAGAAAAATGTGAATGAATTAAGGCATGGCTAAATTTACCATGGAGTTTGGAGGAGGCACAAAGTGAATTACTCAGTCAAGTCAGTCCATTGTGTCCTGCTGGTTAGAAACTGGAGGATTGAAACAGCCTCTCTTTCGGGTAGCCTGTCTGTTTCCATCAGGTTCATGGATTGATGAATGTGGAGGGGAGTCAGAAAAGGCACGGCTTTGCGTATTTGCAGATGACTTATTATAAAGCTGAAGTTTTTGCAGCGTGTTCTTTAGTTCTGTAGTGGTTTGGCTGGAGTATTTAGCTCCTTGATAAGTCAACCTAATTGAAAATGGAAACCCCCATTGATATGGGATGTGGCGGAGTTGGAGATTTAGGAGCAAAGGTTTCATCTCACGACGTTTAGCTACTGTTATGGGAGATAAATCCGCAAAAATTTGGTACGTATGTCCTTGGCAAGTAAGAGATTCTTTCAGTCTAGCTGCAGCCATAATTTGATCTTTGGTGCGGAAAAAGTGGAACTTAGCAATTATATCGCGAGGGGGGCCATCAGCTTTGCGTGGCCCTAAAGCTCTGTGGATTCTATCCGTTTCTAATCTTTCTATAGGAATTTATGGTGTTAGTTTTTGAAAGAGGGCTGTCATAGATGATTGGAGGTCAATGATTGACTCCGGTATACCTCTTATACGAAGATTTGAGCGGCGGCCCTGTTCTTAAAGTCCTCCAAACGGGCTTGCATTGCTGCATTTTCTTCTTTTAGCATTTCAAATTTATTGTCATGGGTTGCTATGCTTGTTTCAATATCATCCATCCTGTATTCAAGGTCCGCAGTGCACTGACCTATGTCTCTGATTTCTTTAGTCAGAGTCTCAGTAATTTGTTCAGAGGACACTTTCAAAGCTTTTTGAAACATTTTCTCATTTTTTTTCAATATTTTGGGTTGTAATATATCAGTTTGTTTTGACTGGCATATGGCACTGTGTTCGTCATCAGTATCAAAGGAATCCTATGATAAGTGCTGTTGTTTCTTGTCAGAGCGGAGTTTGACTGGGTGAGGAGAATTTGACAGTGCCATTTTCATATTCTCTTTGAGCGGCTTTTCTTTGAGGGTTTTAGCTGCGGTTTTTCCAGGGGTTACTCCAAATACCATATTGTTTTGATGTCCGTGCTCTAGGGAGTTATACGGTGTAATTTATTTTGTAGTTACCCTGCCATTCGAGCGTCTGTGAGAACCGTTAAGAGCCGAGAAGGACAGAGCTTCAACAGGACACATCCATCGCTGGCCACTCCCCTCAGCTTCTTTACTTCCCCTTTTTTTAAAGTTTTTAGGCTGGTCACATTATGCCTATGGTCTTCTTCCTCCTAACCTCTTCTACAGCACTGACTAGTTTCTGTTCTCTCATTCACTTCCTGGTTTGCATCATTTGTTCATGTAAGAACTACATTTCCCAGTATGAATTGCGGCACGCCCAGTAATTCACACCTCCTTGAAGTCTCAAACACATAGAGAGCATCCTGCCACACAGATGTAGTTCCCAGGAGGGGACCACCGCAGTAAAGCCTCCCTTCACGGTGGTGAGTAACAATAAGGCAAGCAGGAAGTGAACAGAACAGAGAAGAAATAGAGCAACTTCTGAGCAAAAACGAACAATGAGGAAGTGAAAAGAGGAATGTCTGCAGGTAAATGATGCTTATTATGAAAAAAAATGTTTTTCCTTTACAACCCCTTTAAGTTTGCTTAAGTAGAAAATCTCAATAATTTTGACGTTTATCAGTTTTCAGAAGTGCATCAGAAATGTTACCATGAAAAAGTATATGATAATGAATCCAAAGTTACCAGCCAGAAGATTGGAACAAGATATAACGGTAACTCATACTTCATTGTGCAATAAATCTACATTCAACCCTCAGATGGTGGGATAACAAACATGTGGAGGTCTTAAAAAAAATGGAAGATCTCGAACAACTAAAGGTGAAGAAGTATAGAGATCAGGAGTACATCAGAAAAGGTATACACAAGACTGAAAACCGGAACAATGTAGTGAGTAGACCACTTGACAAAGGTGGGGGACTTGTGGTGTTTTCTGCAGAAGATTAAAAGGCTGAAATGGACTGATTGGTGGGTGATGAAGGAACTTATAGAAAAATGACAAGTAATCCAACTGCAACATAGAGGAATTACAAGTGAATATACCAATGTGCAAACCAAATAAATAATAAATATAAATAAAGTTGAGTAGCTGCCAACATGAAAAAGGCATTCCCACACAATGATAATTGAATAAAGATATATGTGGCGCTCACTCAATGAGCAATGACATCGATATAGCTTTCAATCGTTCATAAAGTACAATATACAAAATGCAAAGGTGACAGTGCAACAAATGTCCGATAACGTAAGCTTCATGCACCATAACATACAGGAAAGAACTGGAGAGGATAGTCAATAAAGCAAGGAAAAAAGAGATTCTTAATAAAAAAAGAGGAAAGATATTTGATCTCAGGCATATATAGAATCCAAACCATATACAGTATTCCCAAGATACATAAAGATTGTGAAAAACCACCAGGACGCCTGATTGTAAGCAGTATACAATCATTATAATTATTGTGGATTTGCACAGTTGGTTTTGGTTTTACTGCAAAAATTATTTGTGGCATTATATAAGTGCATTGGTTGTTCATTTTATCGAATGCTACACGCGACTATTTAATATATTATTTGCTTGTCACATGTGGCAACACATAGAATGTATAGAATGTACCTGGGTGTATAATCAGATACACATCTTTTTGAAGCAATTGCACATTCATATTCATAGATACAGTATATAATAAAAACACAATGCTCTATTAAAAACAAAAAAAAGATAAATAATGAGAAAGCAGTTGTCATTGCAAAGTGTGCACCCATCACTTCACAACAGAAAAACATGTTACAGACAGTGAACCACTATCAGTTCAAAGACCCCTCAATCAATAAATTATAAACACTACCTATATAAAATAAGATATATACAGTATATATGTGTAGCGCCCCTGTTCTTCCAAGTAGGGACGCTATTGAAATTTAGGGGGAAAAGACCATTTTGTGGGGTCTTCTTTGTCTTCTGGTTCCTGGTGCGGCACCCACCTTTAGATGATAATACATCACCGCGCCCTGTGCGTTATGGCCTACCTGGCCGGGGCATGGGTGATACGCGGAGTTCCTGGTTCCAGATCTAAGCTGGTCCGGAACACTTTGAACACAATGGGGACCCAGTGACTGACTGGGTTCCCACCATCGGAGATCCCAAGCGAGTTGTGCTGTTCAGTGGGGAGTCCAGTTGAGGGATACCAATGAGAGGCTGGTGTCCCAACAGCACTGGAATGAACCATCGGGGATCGAGGTACTGTAAACTTAGGGATTGTTTCCTCTCTCAGTCAGTACTCTGGCGACATTGAGGAAGACTCAGGAAAACCTTTACTAGGTGATATACCTCCGTATAACACTCAGGGAAGGCCGGTGGCAGGGGCGCTTTCCTGACAGTCGTTTAGAAGAGCCTGTGGCAGAGGCATCCTTCTCAAGTTCGAGTGATACTCTGGCTGCCAGGTCTGTGAGAGGGACCTGTCCAGGTACGCTATACCCTAGTTGAAGTGGCGCAGAAAGATTGATTATTGTCTCAAGAAGGACTGCTTCAATATCTAAAGCCTGAGTCTGCTATTCTTCCTCAACCTTTGTCTATCCTTCCCATCCTTCCCATCACCTGTTAACCTTTTTTAACCCTGCTGGGTAATAAAGAGCACTTCCTATTTTGCGGACATTCCTTCATTGCCATTGTATTTCATCATTCACCCTAGACACTTCACCAGAGCCATGAGGTAACATGCCATCCCAAATCTAACCAGCGGCTCCTGCGGGGGTGAGCGCTACATATGTATAACATTTATTAAGATATGATAAATCAGTGAGTAAATGAAACCTCAATACATCTACAATAAACTATATTAATGTGCAAAGGTATGCAATGAATCATGTACAGTATATCATTATATAAATAATAGCACAATTAATCCATTAATCCATCTGAGGAGTGTCAGGATAACTATATTAATGAGCAAAAGAATCCGCTACAGTTTTTCTTTAGGGTTAATGTTTTTATGGGTAGATCAAATCTTTGTTCTAGCTTTTTGAGTTTTCATTCTTTGAGTCACACATTTTTCAGTCCTGTTACCAGCAGAATAATAAGTATGTTTCAAACTTTTGAAATATTAAACAAATTGTTTACCGGTAGGAAGGATCACAATTATTGTTTGAGCAGTGAGTTTGTGGAAGAGGTCTGAAATGTATACGTTTTGAGTTTCCAGCAAAGTATGGTTTTCTGAAATAAGCTGATCTATACATTAGGTTGACTGTCTTTTATCCCTAATTTTAACATAATAACTTGAATGTAGGCCTTACAGGCAATCCAGAGTAGAAAATTAATCAGACACAGAAGGAAAATCAAAGTGATTTTAAAGACTCAAGGTTTTTTACCTTCATGCATTCTATGCATGAAAATAAAAACCTTCTGTGTGTAGCAGCCCCACTAGCCCCACCTAATACTTACCTGAGCCCCCTCTCGATCCAGCAATGTGCACAACAGACCTGCCTCTCCAGGAAATCTCACTCCTCATTGGCTGAGGCAGCAGCGGGAGCCATAGACACGGCCCGTGAGCCAATGAGGAGAGAGAGGGGCGGGGCTGAGTCACAGCTCAGCATGAAGCTCTGCTCGGGTGCATCCACACAAGTTACTTGCTTTGTGGGTACTCAAGAGGAGGGAGGTTTCTGGAGCTCCAGGGGGGACCCGAGAAGAGGAGGACAGGGCTGCTCTGTGCAAAACCATTACAAGTATAACATGTTTGTTATTGAAAAAAAAAATCCTTTAACATAATTTTAATGTTAAAGTATTCATGTACCGTAAATGCTGCATAAATAAAGGACCAGAGTTGGGGGTTTTAATCACTTGGGGATTATTGCAACATAAGTACACAGGTATGAAAGCATTTTCACATGTGACAGATTGCAGCAGGGTCAGACCATGTTATAACATAAAAAAAAAAATCTAAATTCTAAAATATGTCTAGATGTTGACATCTACAGAAATGTTAATGTAAATATCTTTTGTATGAAAGAGGGAATGAAGTGTATGTGGTGGTCTTTTAACCACTTGCTTACTGGGCACATACACCCCCCTCCTGCCCAGGTGAAATTTCAGCTTCCGGCACTGCGTCGCTTTAACTGACAATTGCGCGGTCGTGCGACGTGGCTCCCAAACAAAATTGACGTCCTTTTTTCCCCACAAGTAGAGCTTTCTTTTGGTGGTATTTGATCGCCTGTGCGGTTTTTATTTTTTGCGCTATAAACAAAAAAGAGCGACAATTTTGAAGAAAAATACAATATTTTTTACTTGTTGCTATAATAAATATCCCAATTAAAAAAAAAAAAAAAACATTTTTTTCTCAGTTTAGGGCGATACGTATTCTTCTACATATATTTGGTAAATTTTTTTTAAAAAAAATCGCAATAAGCGACTGGTTTGCGCAAAAGTTATAGCGCTTACAAAATAGGGGAGAGAATTATTATTATTTTTTTTTACTAGAAATGGCGGCGATCTGCGATTTTTATTGGTACTGCGACGTTATGGCGGACACATCGGACACTTTTGACACATTTTTGGCGCCATTCACATTTATACTGCGATCAGTGCTATAAATATGCACTAATTACAGTATAAATGTGACTGGCATTGAAGGGGTTAACACTAGGGGGTGAGGAAGGGGTTAAATGTGTATCCTAGGTGTGTTCTAACTGTGGGGGGAGAGGGGGTGACTGGGGGGGTGACCGATCTGTGTCCCTATGTAGGAAGAAACACAGATCGGGGCTCCTCCTCTCCAGAGACAGGACGCTGTCTCTGTGTAAAACGGCAATGAGAGATGATCTATGAGATCATCTCTCATTCGCCCACAGATCGCATAGCAAACGGCCACTCTGATTGGCCGTTCGCCGCGATCTGTGATTGGCCGTGTCCAAGGGACACGGACAACACATGGCTTCCCCGCAGCGCGCTCTACAGCGCGCGCTGGGAACGGCCAAAGGAGATGCCGTCAAATGACGGCATGTTGGATATTCAGACCCGCGCTGTTGCCGTCATTCAACGGTAGCGCGGGTCTGAAGTGGTTAATAAAGGCTGTGAAGTCTATCTAAGGATCCACTGTGAGTTTAAGAGAATCACATTAATGTGTCGATCTGGCAAATCATAAAAAATATCTAAAATAGGTATACAATGAGGATTACAGAAGTAACACTGACATTTGTAACGATCTGTCCTGAATTTTTGTTCAAATAAAATATTAAAAAAAGATGAGGCATAATCAATGCAGTGGTATTTATGCATTTATTAGTATTCATTTAATGACAATATTTTTTGTTTAAAGGCTTTTTTTTTAACAAAACAATATATCCACTGGCACCATTCTTTTATGAGAGTGGAAATAGCATATTGCATTGTGAACAATGTTTTCTTTACTCATGAAAAAATGAATTCACCTACTGATGCAGCGAAAATAGAGAAATGAATGAGATACATTTTTCTATTTTTGTAGATGTGCTCAATTGCCTTTAGTTGAATACACAGTTAATGACTCATTCTCATTGCTTTTCTAGAATTAAACTGTTTTGTTATTAGTAACACTAAGCTCAGATGCAGTTATACAATTTTTAAGGGACTTCAGAAATCATATGATACCAGTAAGTATGCAAAACTGTTTAACATTATGGATTTCCAACTGTATAATGCACACACATATTACTTTATAGAGTACATACAATCACAGTTCCTGCTCCTGCAGGGTTGACAATCAAAGGTTACTCATACAGCCACACAAGAACCACACACACAAGAGCCTTTAACCACTTAAGGCACAATCCTCATTCTGAGATTTGTTGTACAAGTTAAAAACTGACCCCAAAACATTATACCATACATGTTTTTCTAACACCCTAAAGGATAATATGACGGTCGTTGCAATACTTTATGTCACACCGTATTTGCGCAGTAAAGTTAGCCCATTTTTTTCTTATATTTTGAAAGATAATGTTACACAGAGTAAATTAATACCCAACATGTCGTGCTTCAAAATTGTGCCGACTCGTGGAATGGCGACAAACATGAGGGGATCCAGGAAACAAAGAGAGCTGGGCCTAGTCCACCCTATACTTTTATAGTCTCTCCCACAATTCTCCTGACTCTCTGCAGTGCAACCTGTGGATTTGTGGTCCTGTCACCTTAACCACTTCAATACAGTGCACTTAAACCCCCTTCTTACCCAGACCAATTTTTAGATTTCGGTGCTCTCACACTTTGAATGACAATTACTCAGTCATGCAACACTGTACCCAAATAAAAATTGCGTCCTTTTTTTCACACAAAAAGAGCTTTCTTTTGGTGGTATTTAATCACTCGTGGGTTTTTTATTTTTTGCGCTATAAATAAAAAAAAGACGGAAAATTTGGTGAAAAAATTGCCTTTATCTTTGTTTCTGTCATAAAATTTAGCAAATTAGTAGTTTTTCTTCATAAACGGGTGACAGGGCAAGTCACTGGTGGGTAACGGGTGACAGGGCAGGTCACAGATGGGTGATGGTGACAGGGCACGGTCACTGGTGGGTGACGGTTGCACCGCTGATGGCAGTCTATTTATGTGACGGGTATACATTATGGGTGACTGTTGGGTGACTGTTGGGTGACTGGTGACAATTGGGGGGGGGGGCAAAGGGACAGATATGGTGTTTGTGCAGACACTACAGTAACACAGAAATGTAACTCACTGCTTCTAGCTCTTCTCTCCTCACACTGGAAACGATGTGTGAGGGGAGAAGAGCTGGTAACAGTTAGTTACAGCTCCTTGTTTACACTTAGTGATCAGAGCTGATCACGTGGTACACAGCCCTGACCAATAGCTGTGTACCATTGTTGGTGATGAGCAGTGTTCCCGGGAACACGCTGCCACTGACGAGCACACGCGCGCGATCGCGATCACGAACACGCGCCGTGCACTATGGGGTGTTTCCAATGCGTGATCAGCCATGATTTCATCACGGCCGATCACGTGGTTGACAGTGCATCCGCGCCGCTGTTCACCCCTGTCGGTAACGAGTGGTGTCTCCGTGACACGCCGCTACCGACAGTACAGGGATGCCTACACGTGATCGCGCGCATTACCTATTTAAGTGACTGGACGTCATATGACGTGCAGTCAGGAGATTGGAGTCTTCCGCTCACCGTCATTTGACGGTGGGCGGTGGACAAGTGGTTAAACACTTGGCGCCCGCCAATTGCAGATTGATGTCGGCAAAGTGGTTTCAATATCCTGACTGGACGTCATATGACTTTCTCAGGATATTGAGGGGGCACGCATCACGGTGATCGTTCTGTCTGACACCCCGCAACACCTATCTAGGTAAAGAGTCTCTGACGGAGACTCTTTACCACGTGATCAGCCACGTCCAATCACGGCTGATCACGATGTAAACAGGATAAGCCAGTAATCGGCTTTTCCTCACTCGCGTCTGCCCATCCGTGTCGCCTATCCATACCCATCCATGCCGCCTATCCGTGCCCATCTATGACGCCTATCCATGCCTATCCGTGCCACCTATCAGTGCCGCACATTAGTACCCATCATCAGTGCCCATCAATGCCAATACATCAGTGCCACCTCATCGGTGCCCATCAGTGCTGCCTTATCAGTGCCCATCAGTGCCCATCTGTAAAGGAGATAACATACTTATTTTCAATATTTTATAACAGAAACAAAAACATTTTTTTTTTTTTTTAATTTTCGGTCACTTCTTTTTGTTGAAAATAAAAATCCCAGAGGTGATCAAATACAACCAAAAGAAAGCTTTATTTGTCGGTACAAAATGATAAAAATGTAGTTTGGGTACAGTGTAGCATGACCGCGCAATTGTCATTCAAAGTGCAACAGCGCTGAAAGCTAAAGATTGGTCTGGGGGGAAGGTGTATAAGTGCCCTGTATGGAAGTGGTTAAAAGTCAGTCAGGCTGCTTTGTGCTGGGACTTCATACCCTTACAATTCCTTTCTCCTCCTTGATTGGCTGTCTTTCTTTTGCCAATAAAGAGGTAGGTGAAAGGACAGAGTAGGCTGTCTTGCCTGTGACTCATCTCACAGTGAGAAAGAAAACAAATGGAGGGAAGAACCCACTCCAACAGAACTGACAGTCTGTTTCTCTTCAGTGAAAGTCCTAGCTATCCTGGCAATACAGTAAAGATGTCAAATAGCCACTACACACTCACCCCACTAGAGAACCTTTGGTCCTTCAAAGGAAATGACAGTCTTGTACCTGGTACATGCTTTACAGTTACAAGTAGGTTAAGTCAACAAGAAATCAAACAGTTTTCCTTTGTATAAGAAGAGCTCAAAGACAACAGCTTATGTCTTGATAGAAATTCGACAGAGGAACCTCCCACCAATTGTCAGTGGAAGGGAGGTTGTTCTGTGCAAATGCCAAGGATACTGGGGTGACCCGCATACAGTGGCAGTGCATTCATAAGGGTACATGGGTGCCACCCCCTCTCTCCAGCTCCCTCTCAATAACCAATTAATCGATTCATTAATTGCATGAATCTATCCATGGCCGCCACTGCCACCTCCTATTCAGGGGCCCAGTCCCTGTTTGGAGCGCCGGGAGCCTGATTTAAAGCGGGGTGTTTTTGAAGCATCTGATTAGAGCAGGGATCCTCAAACTACGGCCCTCCAGCTGTTGCGGAACTACAAGTCCCATGATGCATTGTAAAACTCTGACATTCACAGACATGACTAGGGCATGATGGGAATTGTAGTTCCTGAACAGCTGGAGGGCCGTAGTTTGAGGACCCATGGATTAGAGCCATAGGCTCTAATAGGCTTCAAAACAAGTTCCCCCAGGTTTGTTAGGAGAGCAAATATTTATTAAGAGTCTATCCTGCTAATTCTATCCTGATTTTGCTAAATAAATGGGAGGTTAAGGTGATATAAAGAAGAAGAGTTCCTTCTCTATCCAAATGCCTTAATAGGTGATCCTATGTTTTACTAATGGGAATGTGAAAGAGGGGTCCCAGTGAAATGAGGTAATCAGAGTAAGAGGTGGTACTTTGCTTTTGTCATAATTGACACAGAGCTCTGAGAAAGTGTGAAATGTATCTAATAAGGAGCGTATGGTGACCAGATTGGAGGAGGGATTAGATGAGAAAATTAGCATCTCATCAGCAAACAATGCCGTATGGAGCTCTTCTTCGCTTATGAATACCGTGTAGGGGGCTGAAGTCAACAGAATTCTGGAAAGAGGTTATAAGGCTGAAGGGACAGTGGGCAACCCTGCCTAGTAGGGATGAGCCGAACACCCCTGGGTTCGATTCGCACCAGAACCTGCGAACAGACCAAAAGTTTGTGTGAACTTTAGAACCCTGTTAAAGTCTATGGGACTCAAACGTTTGAAATCGAAAGTACTAAGTTTAAAGGCTAATATGCAAGTTATTGTCCTAAAAAGTGTTTGGACTTCCGGTTCCGGCGCCACATGAGACAGCGGTAGTCAGACGCTGCTCCCGCCGCCATCCTCCTAACCTCTGCTACAGAGCCCGGCCAGAGCTTCGGGGGAACCCCCATCCGACCCCACTACATAGCGGGCACACATGGACCGCTTTCTGGAGCGATCGTACGCTCGAGCGGTGATATCAGCACCCCCCGCGGGAGACGCGGCTCCAGACGCAGCCAAAATGGCGGCCGCTCCATGCTCGGGTGAGTCCTCACAGCCGCACGCTGCCCAGGTCACACAAACGGTGGATCCTACCTCACCAGCGGGCATTGCTCATGAGGTAGTCGCCCTGCTAGGACCCACTCTGACTGCCACAGTTGATGCCGCGGTGCACAGGGGGCTAGAACAGCTCCACCTAGAAGTGCAGGCACAAGCCCAGAGGATCACACAGGCGGAAGACAGGATTTCTTCCTTAGAAGATGACTCCACTGCCCAGTCAGCAATTCTAGCCCGCATTACCGCTGAAAACAGAGAACTATGGAGCAAATTAGATGATCTTGAATGTCGTTCCAGAAGGAACAATTTGCACATAATCGGACTGCCAGAGTCCGTGACCAGTGCCCAGCTTACAAATATATGCGCTAAAGTCATCCCTGAACAACTAGGGGTTCGCATACCTTGCACTGTTGAACGTGCTCATCGCATCGGCCGGTATGTGGAACATCGCACTAAGCCCAGACATGTCATCGTTAAATATCTGAACTATGCTGACAAAAGCGCCATAATGCAGGCATTCCGCCGCACGCGCTCTCTCTGGCTGGATGGGACAAAATTATTGCTTGTTGCAGACTATTCGGTCGAGGTGATGAAACAACGTAAAGCGTTCTCCAATATCTGCTCAACTCTACACCGTGATCGAGTGAAATTCTCCCTGGCATACCCGGCCATCCTGCGCATCCAAACACAGTCAGGGGAACACCTTACTTTTACTTCGCCTGAAGAAGCAGACCGGTACCTTGCATCGGCCGGCTCAGAAATGGACCACGCCAACTCTGCAGATGACCCCTCTTCACCTCCGGCTACTTCTCCTGCATCCCGCAAACAACCCGGCAGCCCGATTAAACAACCGTACAAGCGGAGCCGCTTTACTCAACGGGCGGATCTTTCGGACACTCGCTGACGGGGAATCTCAGAGACTGTCTTTTGGCGGAGCCCCACTGGTGACGGGTAGTATGCTCATCACTCTTTTTCCCACCTTGGGATGACCCTCTGTATGCACAGTAACTTTTCATAGACAAGCTCCTCTGCTCCTCTATGCATTGCCTAACATCTAACCCCCGCCCGGTATGCAATCACCCCTTTACCCTTCCTTGTCCCCCTCTACCCTTATTCCCCTCCCCCTACCCTTCCTCCTTTGAAGCTCATGCCACGTTTTTGAAAAGGGGGCTGGCATATGGCGGGCGCTCTACCATGCGCTCTACCCTCATGTGGAAAAAAGTGAGGTCCTTGCTGTCTGATAGGTGCTTCATGCACCAGACCTTTGTTTTATTGTTTTTCTGTTATGTTATTTTAATGTTTGCACTGTTTGTGATTACTTGCTTTATGCACATACCCTCAGGAAGCACGCAATATTTGGGTGACCCTCGGTCTGATGATGCGGTGCCTGTGGTGAAACTTCATTCCACGCTTCGAGCGCAATACTTCCCTCCAGTCCGGACATGGCCTCCTCAGCCGATGGGAATCACCTAAAGATTGTCTCGTGGAACGTTAAGAGTCGGTTCACACTAGGGCGACACGACTTCCAGCACGACTTTCAGAAGCAACTTCAACACTTCAGCCACGTCGCACGACCGCGCAATTGTCTGTTAAAGCGACGCAGTGCGGAATCGCAAAAACCCCTTGGGTCATTTGCCAGCGTATTGGTCCGGGTCTTAAGTGGTTAAGGACGTGAAGACTGACATGACCGGACGTAAGATCACGCTTCACCTGGCCTTAGCTGACAGTGATATAGCTATCACTAATATCTATGCTCCCAACTCGCCAAACGCCTCATTTTTTCAAGACATGGTGGCCTGGATATTGGCTGCCCCGGATACCCTACATCTAGTGGGTGGGGACTTTAATTCAGTTATGTCCGCGACAATCGACCGAGTAGGGGACACAACGCGTAACCCGATCAGACCTCTCACACGTCCTTGACCTCGATGCTCCTAACACAAGCCATAGATTCTATGCAATTCATTGATGCATGGCGCTTGGCACACCCGACTGACCGGGACTACACTTTCTATTCCCCCCCCACAACTCCTTTTTTTTTTTGCCTCCCCTGCGCTTCTCCCGCTGCTATGCGACGCGGAAATCACAGACGCCAGAATCTCAGACCACAGCCCTATTGCAATACAGTTGATAACTACCCAAACTTCTTCTCCCTCACACATATGGCGCTTCCCCTCATACTTGGCGGACAATGAGGACTTCCGTCAAATGCTCAATGGAGCGTGGTCGGAATATGCCTCTGCTAACGCACCACACCTCACGGACCCAAACCTGTTTTGGGAGGCTGGTAAAGCCTTCCTGAGAGGAAAAATTATTTCTTACGCCACGCAATTTAAGAAGAATGCCAAGCAACATTACATGCGAGCGAGCGCAGCTCTACGCTCCGCTCACAAGTCACTTACACTTAATCGCACCCCTGACAACATACGCACTTGGAGAGCAGCCAAACGAGAATTTGACCTCTGGGCTGAACAACAAGAACTGGCTAAGAGCTCCTATTCTACTGTACACTTTCATAGGTTTGGTAACAAGGCGGGCAAACTACTGGCGAAGCTCTGCGCGGGACCACGACGTCCCACGCATATCTCTGCCCTGAAAAACCCGGATGGCACTCTAGTTACCTCGCCTACTGAAATTAGTAAATTACTGGCTGATTATTATACCTCCCTATACTCAGCGGACCCGAATGACCAACCTGCAGCCGAAGCCCTTCTGTCTAGGATCCGCCTGCCTAAACTCCAGGAGGATCGTTTAGCTGCCCTTAACGCACCCATCACTGTTGAGGATATCCAACAGACAATCAAGTCCCTGGCATCTGCTAAAGCCCCAGGCCCGGACGGCTACACAGCCGAATTCTATAAGCTAGCTAAAGATTTTATTCCTGATACCCTTGTACTTGTCTATGCGAACATGTGGGATGGGGGCCCCTATCTCCCTACGGGAACACAGGCCCATATTAGGCTAATCGCCAAAAAGGGTAAGGACCCCTCACTTCCAGGATCTTATCGCCCTATTTCGTTAATTAACGTGGATGTCAAAATACTATCCAAGATAATTGCATCTCGCTTAGCCCATCTGCTCCCCTCTATATTACACCCGGCGCAGTCAGGATTTGTCCAAGGCCGCTCAGCCACCCTAAACATACGCAAAGTTCTTCTGGCGCTAGAATATGCTAGACTGAACCCGGAACGAGACATTGCCATATTGTCACTTGATGCCGAGAAGGCTTTTGACAACATCAGTTGGTCATGGCTGTTCAGGGTGATGGCGGATTTTGGTTTTTCGGGGCCAATTATGCGTTTTTTACGGCGTATGTATGAATCTCCAACTGCACGACTGGTCACTCCCGACTTCATCTCTGACACGATCCCCCTGACGAAAGGGACTAGACAGGGCTGCCCCCTTTCCCCTTTACTTTTTAATCTCGCGATAGAACCTTTATCCAGAATACTCAATTCGGCTGATGGGATCAGTGGCATCCCGATAGGTACCCACACCCTCCGTGCTGCTCTATTTGCGGACGACATATTGTTATTCTCCACACAACCCCTCACTGACTTTGACAGGCTCCGACAGCTCTTTCATACCTTCCAATTATGTTCAGGCTTTCGAATTAACTTTGACAAAAGCAAAGTTCTATCACTTCGTCCCAGACTTGCGGCCAAATGGCGCCACCAATCTCCCTTTGCCATAGCAGCACATCATATTACGTATCTGGGTATTCACATTGGCCGAGAACCTTCCACTTTGTATACACTCAACTTCCCACCGTCTTTGGGAGATGTCACCTTTTTAAAATGGTGTCGTTTGCGCGCCTGCTCTATCCTATGCAGACCATACCACTCTTATTGAAGCACTCTGATGTGACAAAAATCCATACGGCATTGTCTGCCTTTCTATGGTCTCGCAAGAAACCGCGCATTTCCCTGCAAAAGCTGTGTCTCCCGAAGTCTGAGGGCGGAGCGGGCCTGCCCAATATACGTTTTTATAATCTTGCCTGCTTACTCAGGCAGGGCCTGGACTGGTTAGCTGGCAAATCCAAGTACTCCAATACTCTCCTGGAGGGTGCCTCAGCCTTTCCGTATGCTCTTCCAGCTATTCTTCACTCGAACCCTAACAAACTGCCAACGTGCCTCAGGTCGAGTGTACTCCTTAGGGATACAATTATTGCCTGGAGAGAGATACGGAAACTGTTGGGGTTACCCTCCAGTATTTCTTCTCACCTGCCAATTCTGGGTAATCCCATGTTTCTACCGTCCACTATTCACAAAGCATTTGAACAATGGAACAATAAGGGCCTTACCAACATCACCTCAGTGTACCTCGCTACCCCTGGCAAGTTTAAATCCTTCCAAACCTTGTCAAGGGAATTCTCCTTACCAGCTACACATGTTTTCTTCTATCATCAGTTGGTCAGCTATTTACATTCATGACACCTACCTGGGACAGACCCCCTACAAAAGTCCTTTATTGATAGCGTGTTACATAGGGATGATTACTCCATTTCCAGCATGTATTCCCACCTCATCGGACATCAGACTGCTAAATATCGTCTTAAACCTTTCCAGAAATGGTCCCAAATATTCGAGGATGCAGACCTCCCAGAAAAAATCCTTGAGGGATACAGACGAGTTTGCGAACTCACCATATGCGAAACATGGCGTGAGACGCAATTCAAAATCATTCACAGAGCTTACTACCCCTTTCGTATTAACAAGGCGGAACCAGCACAAGAACACTGCCCCTGGTGCTCTGCTCCGCGCCCAACACTGCTCCACCGCCTCTGGCAGTGCAAACCTATCGTTACCTACTGGGACTCTGTGCTGTCCTTTATCCACAAGATCGCTAAACTACTGATCCCAGGCACCACCTGATATGTTTATTCGGCTGTGATCCACCCTCACACACACCACAATCAAAGAGTTTGCTTCACGTCTCCCCCTGGGCACATATCTGCCTTCTGGTGGCCCGTAGGACTATAATGTCTCACTGGATTAGCCCAACACCACCAAATCTAGTAGTAGTAAAAAAAGCCCTCTTATCGCTTTTCTATCTGGAAAGGTTGGACACCATTGTGTTGAACTTTCGTTCCACCTCACATTTTTTTACGAGATGGCGTAACTTCATGGAACACTCGTTCACCCACGATGATCTGCAAAAACTCGTGCAACCGTTCCGCTATACAGATTGGTATCTCAAACGGGACCTAACAAACTACTTGGGCATCCTTAAAGTCTCCAATCTGTCTGACCCCTCTACGTTCCTGCCACCCTGAGCCATGACAACGCATTCTAGAGACCCCTTGACGTTCCTGATATGTGCATGCCCTTATCTGTTAGTTTCACCTATCGCAACGTTCACAGTCAGTTTATCATCCGGAGTTCCTAATGGTGTATTGTATTTCTTTTTTTGTGTTTCTAATACTCCGATTGTTGCTTCCGCCCCTGTAAGTACTAGGACTTGTTCTGACACATCTTCTTGCTGCTGTAATTTTGTTATACAAGTAATCACAGTGCCACTGGTTTGAATGTGTTTTTCCTCCCCCTTTTTTTTTTTTTTCTATTTTATTTTATTTTGTACGTGCTTCTATATGCATTTGAGCATACCTTATTTCATTCCACTGTACTGTGAAAATTCCAATAAAAATTTCTTTAAAAAAAAAAAAGTGTTTGGAGACCCGGGTCCTGCCCCGGGGGACATGTATCAATGCATTTTCAGGAGCAGTGATTTTAATAATGCTTGAATGAATGAATGAATGAATGAATGAATGAATGACTTGTATAGCGCAACGCATGCGAACTGAATCGCCTCTGGGCGCTTTTTCCAGCCAGTGTCTGCTTGGCTGGTGCGGTCATTTTTACCCCGTAGGATCTTGACACGCTAGGGACACACAGTCATACACACATATATACAAGCTTAAAGTGAAACAATAACATTGAAATATTCCTTTAAATGTCGTACCTAGGGGGGTGTATAGTATGCCTGTAAAGTAGCGCTTGTTTCTGTCCCTGCACAAAATGTAATTTCTGAAGGAAAAAGGTCATTTAAAATCACTCACCTTAGGGTCTGGTATGGATATTAAGGGGAACCCTGCGTCAAATAAAAAAACAATGATGTGGGGTATCCCTCAAATATCCATTCCAGACCCTTCAGGTCTGGTATGGATTTTAAGGGGAACTCCACCCCAAATTAAAAAAAAATGCAGTGGACCCCCACACATTTTTTTTTTTATGAATGACTTTTCTCTGTATTGCCGGGAGCCGACAATTCATTATAGCCACGAGTGATTTTAAATTACTTTTTTTCCTTCAGAAATTACACTTTGTGCAGGGACAGTTCTAAGCATGAGAAACAAGCGCTACTTTACAGGCATACTATACCCCCCCCCCCCCCAGGTACGAAATTTAAAGGAATATTTCAGTTTTATTGTTTCACTTAAAGGAATTATTAAAATCACTGCTGCAAAAAAAAATGCAGTTTTTAAAACTTTTTTTTGCATTGATACATGTCCCCTGGGGCAGGACCCGGGTCCCCAAACACTTTTTATTACAATAACTTGCATATTAGCCTTTAAAATTAGCACTTTAGATTTCAAACGTTCGAGTCCCATAGACTTTAACAGGGTTCTAAAGTTCACACGAACTTGCCGCGAACAACCCAAATAGTTCGCTGTTCGGCGAACAGGCAATGTTCGAGTCGAACATGAGTTCTACTTGAACTCAAAGCTCATCCCTACTGCCTAGTACCCTTATTTAGGGGTATATTACCTGACATATCTGCCAAGATGATGATGCGTGCCAATGGGCTTTTTTTTTATCAGAGATAGGAAAAGCCAATGAAGGTTGACATTGTCAAAAACTTTTTGCGCACCTAGCATCGCAATAGCTAGTTTTTCCAACCGAGGGTTGTGTTTTTGCATACTTAAGAGTATGGGTGAGCTCAATATTGGAGTTAAACGTAAGGGGCCAGATTCTCAGCGGCGCTACGCCTGCGTAAATGTATATGCGCGGCGTAATAGTAAATGTGCGCCTGCGTATCGATGCGCGGTAAACACAGAACCACATACGCGCGATTTTTTTTTCCGTCTGGGCGGCGAAAATGCATTAAGCTAGCGCGGCGTAGGCGCATAGTTACGCATCAAAAATATTCAGTTCCCATTGAATTAGCATGCAAATATGCAAATGAGGGAGATGCGCGTATTCCCGAAAGTACGCGCGTCCGGCGTTGGCTACTCGTGGTGCGCGTAACTCGAAAGCCTTGAGTAAACATACCCCTCATAAAAGCACGGGTAACTTTGCTCAAGGCCATGTGCAAGTCAGCTGGAGAGCAACTACAGCAGCACCGTAACGGACTAGCTGAGCAATCACACTTACTGGACAAGACATTCATATGCCAATGATGCCAGGGCCAGCCATGGTCTTATCAATACTAAGGTATGCAGAGGAAGAGGAGCATAGAAGGAGGAGGAGGAGGACGGGGGCACGTGAGAGGATCTACCGAGCGCGCATGAGCCTCTTTGGCATGGGTGATGAGGAGGTGTATCGCATCTTCAGATTCAGCCCTGCTGCCATCCTGGAAATAACCACAGCCCTGCAGGATGACATCACCAGCCAGACATACCGCTCACGTGCACTGCAGCCACTGGTGAAGGTCCTGGCAACACTCCATTTCCTGGCCAGTGGATCATTCCAGCGTACAAGTGGAGTGGTGGCTGGGATGTCACAAACCAGCATAAGCAGATGTGTGCACCAGGTTGTCCCTGCAATCCTCAGACGCATGTCCAACCAGTTCATCAGACCCACCACTGTGCACCTGCGGCAGAAGGCAATGACAGATTTCTACAGAACTGACGGATTCCCACGCACCATCGGGGCCATTGATTGCACACATGTGGCACTCCAGCCCCCCAGTGCCACAGAGCACATATACCGCAATCGGAAGCATTGGCATTCCATCAACGTACAGGTGATAGCCGATGCCAAATACCTCATATGGCACGTCCGTGCCAAAGACCCCGGGTCCAGCCATGACAGCTACATCTACCGTCAAAGCAACATCCCCGAAGATTTTGAGCAGGACATGTATGGGGACAGCTGGCTGGTTGGTGAGTGACATGGGTGGCAGCCATGACTATCCCCTCCCATGATGCACAACAGAAGTGGCACATGCATGACTACCATCCTCCTGTGTTTTCCCTTACAGGTGACTCTGCATATACACTGGGACCCCATCTCATGACTCCTTTCCGGAACCCCCAAACCAGAGGAGAGAGAAGATACAATGAAGCACACATCAAAACCCGTGGAGTGGTGGAGCGCACATTTGGCCTCCTGAAGTCCCGTTTCCGCTGCCTGGATAAGTCTGGGGGGGCCCTATTGTATTCCCCCAACTTTGTGGGTCAGATCATTGGTGCATGTTGTATTCTGCACAACTTTGCAATGCGAAAGGGCCTGCATATTGCCCTACGTGATGACCTGACCCCCCAACCACACAGCCCCCCCCCGCCAGAGGAGACCCCGTCAGCTGATGGAAGAGCAGTCAGGAGTGTCCTCGTGTTACGAATCTTTGACCTTTAAACACACACATACAGCATGGCACACAGACAATGCACGCGTGTACACCACTGATGTCCCTAGATCACACACACCACATGCACATCGCATTGGATTAGCCCAAGTCCAGCATGTAGGACTTGGGAGCAGCAACGCCACGTCAAGGCCCCAATGATGTTGCTGTCCATTCATACACCTTTCACACATCATTCATACAGCCGTGGGGTTAACTTCACCACCACGGCCGAGGGTGACACCCCTTACTTTCAGGAGTGCCACCCTCTCACATTCACACACCATTCACACTGCACCGTGTGCAGTATCCAAAAATATATAAAAAAAGCTCTTATCCAGAGCATAACAAAAAATAAAAAAGCTCTTATCCAGAGCATAACAAAAAATAAATAAGCTCTTATCCAGAGCATAACAAAAAATAAATAATCTCTTATCCAGAGCATAATACTAAAGAAAACTCAAATTAATGGGCCTGGCGGGGGCTCTGCCTGGTGCCACGGGTCCTGCCCCTCACTTGCCTGGGGGCAGCCCTAGATGGGGGGGGGGGAGCAGGTTGAGGAGGAACATCCCCACGTCCCTCCCTGGCTGCCTGCATGCCCTCCAGGGCAACCGCTATGCGGGTCTGCACAGCAGTCTGCGCCTCGATAGCAAGGCGCAGGGCCTGAACCTCCCCCACAAGTTCTGAGGTGTTTTCCTGCAGCTCCCCCAAGCTGGTCAGCGTTGCTGCGCTGTTAACAGCAACATCCTGGATGGCATCTGTTATATTGTCCGAGGATGCCAGGCTGTCGGCCAGGCGCCTCATCTCCTCCACGACCTCGGCCAGGTGTTTATTTTGCTGGTCCTGCTGTCTGACCAGCTGTTCCGGCAGGACCTGGGATACACCCCTGGTCTTGGACGTCGCCTTGCGGGGAGTGGCAGGGGACCGGGCATAAGGGGAGGATGTTGAGGGGCCGGAGATGAGGGGGGGGGAAAGAGAGAGACTGGAGAGGTTGGAGGGGGACACTGAGGGGTTTGCTACAGGTAGAGGAATAGCCTGGGCTGGTCCGGCCAACCCACCATCCTCCTCCACAACAACATAGAGGGCCTGGTCCTGGACTACCACACCCTCCTCAACCACCTCCTCCGTTGAGGTGTGCCCACTTCCCTCCAAGTCCTGTTCCAGGGGGGCAGCCAGAGGGGCTGGATCTTCAGGGGATGGATCCTGATGGGCCCTGGCATCAACAGATGGCCCCGCTCCCTCCTGCACATCTGTGGATGACACAAAAGATGCCCATGTTGGTGGACCCACACACTTGGCACATGTTCCCTTCCACCCCCATACATGTACACAACAGATAGAATAGAAAACACACTTACCTGTCCTCACGGCTGGCTTCTGGGACTCATAGCCCCCAACTCCCTCAACCTGCTCCGTCTGCAGGCAGCGGGCAACCACCTTCTCCTCCTCAGTCAGGCGGACAGGGCAGGGTGGGCCCCCTCCAGTGCCCCTGGCATGCCGAGCTATGGCAGCCAGCTTGCCCTTCACATGACGCCGCAGGTCATTCATTTTCTTTTGAATGTCCTGCGGTGTCCGGACCTCATGAGAGAGGGCATTGACCTGGCACGCCACCCTCATTAATATCTGATCCCTCCGGGACTTGCTGGTCCGGGCACTGTCAGCACCATGGAGCCGCGAGTCATACTTCTCCATGGCCCGTATGACAATGGCCCTCTCCTCTGGGGAGAAATTCTTCTTCCTCCTCTCCTTAACAGCAGTTGCCATCTTGTCCAGCACAAACTTTCGCCGTCACTCTCTAAAAAATGGGAGACGTTTGCGCTGCACGGGCGCATGTGTGGGCGCATTATATACCCTGCGCCGGCGCATCGTAGGGAGGCTTTGCGCATGCGCAGAAGGCATCCACGTCACGGCGCGGGTCAACCACGTCATGGCGCGGGTCATCCATGTCATGGCGCATGCTCCGTTCGTCCCGGCCTGCATTTGCATGGGGTCACGCTTCATTATAATGCAACACGCCCACTTCCCTCCTACTTTGGAGTTGCGCCGGATTACGCCCATGATTTTACGCGACGCAGGCGCATCTTGGAGCGCATTTACTTAGGGAATACGGTACTTGCCACTCCGTGTTACGTCGGCGTAGTGCATCTGAGATGCGCAACGCCTGCATAATTAGCCGCGCATCTACGAGAATCTGGCCCAAGCTCTGGCCAATCATATCACGCTCTGCTGTGAGAGCCATGATTGGCCAATCATGGCTCAGGGGGGCTGAGTCCACGCCGCACACACTATAAAAGGCTTCTTTTCAGCAGCCATATATAGTTTTATGAATGAGAGCAGCAAAATTACATTTGTAAAGGAAAAAGTTTAATTTATTACTACTCGCGGCTGTAATGTATTACTAGATCCCAGCAGTATAGATAAAATTCATTGAAAAAAACAGCATGGGTTCCCCCCTGTCCATTACCAGGCATTTTGGGTCTGGTATGGATATTAGGGGAACCCCGCACCAAAATGTAAAAACATAATTGCCTGGTGGTCCCCCAAATTCCACACCAGACCCTTTCCAAGAACACAACCAGGCAGGCCACAGGAAAAGGGGGGATGAGAGAGCGTCCCCCTCCAGTACCCTGAAACACATTGTCCCCATTGCATTGACCCTGCCCCTTCTTTTTTTTTTGTTAAGTGTATTTTGTGCGTGAACTCGAGAGAGAGGAGCCGGACTGCAGGAGTTGGGAGTAGGCAGACCCTCCCCCCGGAGGCAATCACCATCCTTCTCCATGCCCCTGGTGGCAATGGCGCTACTGTGTACCCCCTCTCCACAACTGCACCTCTGGACCCCCTTTACATTACACAGCACCCTGCACCACCGGACCCCTTTACATTACACAGCACCCTGCACCTCTGGACCCCTTTACATTACACAGCACCCTGCACCTCTGGACCCCTTTACATTACACAGCACCCTGCATCACTATAAGCCTTTACATTACACAGCACCCTGCAACTCTGGACCCCTTTACATTACACAGCACCCCTTTACATTAGACTGCACCTCTGGACCCCTTTACATTACACAGCACCCTACATCTCTGGACCCCTTTACATTACACAGCACCATGCACCTCTGGACCCCTTTACATTACACAGCACCCTGCATCTCTGGACCCATTTACATTACACGGCACCCTGCACCTCTGGGTCCCTTTACATTACACAGCACCCTGCACCTCTGGACCCCTTTACATTACACAGCACCCCTTTACATTAGACTGCACCTCTGGACCCCTTTACATTAAACAGCACCCTACATCTCTGGACCACTTTACATTACACAGCACCCTGCACCTCTGGATCCCTTTACATTACAAAGCACCCCTTTACATTAGACTGCACCTCTGGACCCCTTTACATTACACAGCACCCCACATCTCTGGACCCCTTTACATTAGACAGCACCCTGCACCTCTGGACCCCTTTACATTACACAGCACCCTGCATCTCTGGACCCCTTTACATTACATGGCACCCTGCACCTCTGGGTCCATTTACATTACACAGCACCCTGCACCTCTGGACCCCTTTAAATTACACAGCACCCCTTTACATTAGACTGCACCTCTGGACCCCTTTACATTACACAGCACCCTGCATCTCTGCACCCCTTTACATTATACAGCACCCTGCAACTCTGGGCCCCTTTACTTTACACAACACCCTGCACTTCTGGACCCCTTTACATTACACAGCACCCCTTTACATTAGACTGCACCTCTGGACCCCTTTACATTACACAGTACCCTGCATCTCTGGACCCCTTTACATTACACAGCACCCTGCATCTCTGGACCCCTTTACATTATACAGCACCCTGCAACTCTGGACCCCTTTACATTACACAGCACCCTGCACCTCTGGACCCCTTTACATTACACAGTACCCTGCATCTCTGGACCCCTTTACATTACACAGCACCCTGCATCTCTGGACCCCTTTACATTACACAGCACCCCTTTACATTAGACTGCAGCTCTGGACCCCTTTACATTACACAGACGAATTGCTCTATTCACGAAACGCGTCGGGAGGACTCTACTGCTGCCCTACTTGTATACAAGCGTTTTTTATCCAGCTAAAATGTAAGTTTGACAGCTGCAAATAAATATTTTATTTTCTACATAACGGGATTACGCTATGTGGCCACTTCTTTCTCTTATCTCTTCCAAAATACATCTATTGTGAGAACATCCATTTGGGGATCGTACTCCCAGCTGGGCTTCGTTCATCCATCCCACAGAGGTTTTCTGATGACCAGCCAAAATACTGCCATGCTAAGGAGCCCATTCTGACATCAGCTAATACAAGCCTATCTTGACTTTCAGTGGTGTAAGCCAGCTGAAGTCAATTGGTTCCGGTAAGCCTGCATTGCTTTTGGTGGTGGGATCAATTCAGTGGGGAAGTTATTTAGTATTCACCAATCATCAGATTGACTGTTATTTTCACACCAAGATTTATTGCTATATTTCTATTTTCTTATTTTCCTTTCACGGGATATTATTGCACCTGGCATCTATTGGCCAGTAACTTATTCATGTTTGTCTAAGAAATGAATTATCACTGTTTGTTAGTACATGTGTTTTAATATATGTGTGAAATTGCATTCAATAGCAGTTGATCATATTATGTAATGCTATCACATTAACAGATTATTCTGTTCACCACGCACCAGTCACATAGTGCTTGTCCCTGGATTCTCCAGGGTCTTTTATTTGGTTTCACAATTTTATTTCACTCCTTTTGTGCCTCGGACTATCATCAACAGATAGTCATTCCAAGCGCTATACATTTTTCCACACCTCCAATATTTTTGCTTTTCTCATACGAGCCGTGTTAGCAGCTACCATTTAACCATCATTGGCAGCGCGGGGTATTCTCCTTCCTTTTTTCTGTTCTACATTACACAGCACCCTGCATCTCTGGACACCTTTACATTACACAGCACCCTGCATCTCTGGACCCCTTTACATTACACAGTACCCTGCATCTCTGGACCCCTTTACATTACACAGCACCCTGCATCTCTGGACCCCTTTACATTATACAGAACCCTGCAACTCTGGGCCCCTTTACATTACACAGCACCCTGCACCTCTGGACCCCTTTACATTACACAGCACCCCTTTACATTAGACTGCATCTCTGGACCCCTTTATATTACACAGCACCCTGCATCTCTGGACCCCTTTACATTATACAGCACCCTGCAACTCTGGGCCCCTTTACATTACACAGCACCCTGCACCTCTGGACCCATTTACATTACACAGTACCCTGCATCTCTGGACCCCTTTACATTACACAGCACCCTGCATCTCTGGACCCCTTTACATTATACAGCACCCTGCAACTCTGGGCCCCTTTACATTACACAGCACTCTGCACCTCTGGACCCCTTTACATTACACAGCACCCCTTTACATTAGACTGCACCTCTGGACCCCTTTACATTACACAGCACCCTGCATCTCTGGACCCATTTACATTACACTGCACCCTGCATCTCTGGACCCCTTTACATTACACAGCACCCTGCACCTCTGGGCCCCTTTACATTACACAGCACCCCTTTACATTAGACTGCACCTCTGGGCCCCTTTACATTACACAGCACCCTGCACCTCTGGACCCCTTTACATTACACAGCACCCTGCATCTTTGGACCCCTTTACATTACACAGCACCCTGTATCTCTGGACCCCTTTACATTACACAGCATCCTGTATCTCTGGACCCCTTTACATTACACAGTACCCTGCATCTCTGGACCCCTTTACATTACACAGCACCCTGCATCTCTGGACCCCTTTACATTATACAGCACCCTGCAACTCTGGACCCCTTTACATTACACAGCACCCTGCACCTCTGGACCCCTTTACATTACACAGTACCCTGCATCTCTGGACCCCTTTACATTACACAGCACCCTGCATCTCTGGACCCCTTTACATTATACAGCACCCTGCAACTCTGGGCCCCTTTACATTACACAGCACCCTGCACCTCTGGACCCCTTTACATTACACAGCACCCCTTTACATTAGACTGCATCTCTGGACCCCTTTATATTACACAGCACCCTGCATCTCTGGACCCCTTTACATTATACAGCACCCTGCAACTCTGGGCCCCTTTACATTACACAGCACCCTGCACCTCTGGACCCCTTTACATTACACAGTACCCTGCATCTCTGGACCCCTTTACATTACACAGCACCCTGCATCTCTGGACCCCTTTACATTACACAGCACCCTGCACCTCTGGACCCCTTTACATTACACAGCACCCCTTTACATTAGACTGCACCTCTGGACCCCTTTACATTAGACAGCACCCTGCATCTCTGGACCCATTAACATTACACAGCACCCTGCATCTCTGAACCCCTTTACATTATACAGAACCCTGCAACTCTGGGCCCCTTTACATTACACAGCACCCCTTTACATTAGACTGCACCTCTGGGCCCCTTTACATTACACAGCACCCTGCACCTCTGGACCCCTTTACATTACACAGCACCCTGCATCTCTGGACCCCTTTACATTACACAGTACCCTGCATCTCTGGACCCCTTTACATTACACAGCATCCTGTATCTCTGGACCCCTTTACATTACACAGTACCCTGCATCTCTGGACCCCTTTACATTACACAGCACCCTGCATCTCTGGACCCCTTTACATTATACAGCACCCTGCAACTCTGGGCCCCTTTACATTACACAGCACCCTGCACCTCTGGACCCCTTTACATTAGACTGCACCTCTGGACCCCTTTACATTACACAGCACCCTGCATCTCTGGGCCCCTTTACATTACACAGCACCCTGCATCTCTGCACCCCTTTACATTACACAGCACCCTGCGTCACTATACCCCTTTACATTACACAGCACCCTGCACCTCTGGACCATTTACAATACACAGCACCCCTTTACATTAGACTGCACCTCTGGACCCCTTTACATTACAAAGCACCCTGCATCTCTGGACCCCTCTACATTACACGGTACCCTGCATTTCAGGTCCCCTTTACATTACACAGCACCCTGCATCTCTGGACCCCTTTACATTATACAGCACCCTGCAACTCTGGGCCCCATTACATTACACAGCACCCTGCATCTCTGGACCCCTTTACATTACACAGTACCCTGCATCTCTGGACCCCTTTACATTACACAGCACCCTGCATCACTTTACCCCTTTACATTACACAGCACCCTGCGTCACTATACCCCTTTACATTACACAGCACCCTGCACCTCTGGACCCCTTTAAATTACACAGCACCCCTTTACATTAGACTGCACCTCTGGACCCCTTTACATTACACAGCACCATGCATCTCTGGACCCCTTTACATTACACAGTACCATGCATCTCTGGACCCCTTTACATTACACAGCACCCTGTATCTCTGGACCCCTTTACATTACACAGTACCCTGCACCTCTGGACCCCTTTACATTACACAGCACCCTGCATCTCTGGGCGCATTTACATAACAGAGCACCCTGCATCTCTGGACCCCTTTACATTACACAGCACCCTGCATCACTATACCCCTTTACATTACACAGCACCCTGCATCACTATACCCCTTTACATTACACAGCACCCTGCACCTCTGGACCCCTTTAAATTACACAGCACCCCTTTACATTAGACTGCACCTTTGGACCCCTTTACATTACACAGCACCATGCATCTCTGGACCCCTTTACATTACACAGTACCCTGCATCTCTGGATCCCTTTACATTACACAGCACCCTTTATCTCTGGACCCCTTTACATTACACAGTACCCTGCATTTCTGGACCCCTTTACATTATACAGCACCCTGCATCTCTGGACCCCTTTACATTATACAGCACCCTGCAACTCTGGGCCCCTTTACATTACACTGCACCCTGCACCTCTGGACCCCTTTAAATTACACATCACCACTTTACATTAGACTGCACCTCTGGACCCCTTTACATTACACAGCACCCCTTTACATTAGACTGCACCTCTGGACCCCTTTACATTACACAACACCCTGCATCTCTGGACCCCTTTACATTACACAGCACCCTGCATCTCTGGACCCTTTTACATTATACAGCACCCTGCAATTCTGGGCCCCTTTACATAACACAGCACCCTGCATCTCTGGACCCCTTTACATTACACAGCACCCTGCATCACTATACCCCTTTACATTACACAGCACCCTGCATCACTATACCCCTTTACATTACACAGCACCCTGCACCTCTGGACCCCTTTAAATTACACAGCACCCCTTTACATTAGACTGCACCTCTGGACCCCTTTACATTACACAGCACCATGCATCTCTGGACCCCTTTACATAACACAGTACCCTGCATCTCTGGACCTCTTTACATTACACAGCACCCTGCATCTCTGGACCCCTTTACATTATACAGCACCCTGCAGCTCTGGGCCCCTTTACATTACACAGCACCCTGCAGCTCTGGAGCCCTTTACATTACACAGCACCCCTTTACATTAGACTGCACCTCTGGAGCCCTTTACATTACACTGCACGCTGCATCTCTGTACCCCTTTACATTATACAGCACCCTGCAACTCTGGGCCCCTTTACATTACACATCACCCTGCACCTCTGGACCCCTTTACATTACACTACACCCCTTTACATTAGACTGCGCCTCTGGAACCCTTTTACATTACACAGCACACTGCATCTCTGGACCCCTTTACATTACACAGTACCCTGCATCTCTGGACCCCTTTTCATTACACAGTACCCTGCATCTCAGGACCCCTTTACATTACACAGCACCCTGCATCACTATACCTCTTTACATCACACAGCACCCTGCATCACTATACCCCTTTACATTACACAGCACCCTGCACCTCTGGACCCCTTTACATTATACAGCACCCCTTTACATTAGACTGCACCTCTGGACCCCTTTACATTACACAGCACCCTGCATTTCTGGACCCCTTTACATTACACAGCACCCTGCATCTCTGAACCCCTTTACATTATACAGCACCCTGCACCTCTGGACCCCCTTTACATTATACAGCACCCTGCACCTCTGGACCCCCTTTATTAGACTGCACCTCTGGACAGTGCAACCCCCCCTACAATACAGACCCAACAACAATACAGAACACCCCCCACTATACAAACCCCCCAATACAAAATCCCCTATACAGATACCACCCCCTACAATACAGAACCCCCCCCCCCCCACAGTTCAGGCCCCCCTACAATACAGAACCCCCCCTACAGTTCAGATCCCTCTACAATACAGAACCCTCCAACAATACAGAACCCCCCCATACCCTACAATACAGAATCCCCCTCATATACAGAACCCCCCACACAGATACCACCCCCTACAATACAGAACACCCCTCCTACAAAACAGAACACCCCCACAATACAGACCCCCCAAATAAAAAAAACCCTATACAGATACCACCCCCTACAATACAGAACCCCCCTAACAATACAGAACACCCCCTCTACAAAACAGAACCCCCCATACAGATGCCACCCCCTGCCCCACAATAGAGAACCCCCCTCCCTTACATACAGAACCCCTCTATACACAACACCCCCCCCACACAATATTGAACCACCCTCATATACAGTACCCCCCCCTTACAATAGTGCAGAGTGACACCCCCCCTTGCCTTCAGACCCGTAGTGCTGCTGCTGATGATCTGCGCGCCGCGTGTGAGCACTTGTATGGAGGAGGGGAGGAGTCGGCCCCAGCTTCACGCTGCTGACTGTGTGACTGTCAGACAGTCACACAGCCGATAGATAGTACCAGAGCCGCGGCGCTGCAATACCACAGAGAAGGGGAATCATTGCAGCCGGATCACTCAGGAACGGCTTGCACGGCACCCCCCCCCCCCCTGCTGAATAGCCAGGCTGTGTGTCTGGGTGTTAGTTACCGGCTAGTCTGCCGTCCATCATGCTGTCACTGCTGCCATGCCTCAGACGCGGAGGCCCCATGGTTAATCCGCCATTGCTACCATTCCTGGATCCTCAACAAGAGATAGAAGAAGCAGTTGTACGGTAGTGGGGATAACGTATAAAGACAAACATATACAACCCTATTGGTCGCATGCAACACACATCTATAATCAATTCACTCGTCATTTAAACAATTCCACCATGACCTCATCGAAGTTATCCTCAACAAAAATAGACTATAATACAATGTAATGTTCTCCAATCTTAGCACTGAACATGTCTCATTATACTTGCAAAAGCCTATTCATTACCAGAGTGGGACCCAACCCAGGAGTGTCAAGCCAGGGTTGCCACATTGAGTCAAATTTTTTAAGTACATTTCGATGTTGGTACATGAGATTTTCCCGTATTAACAGTCTGTTGTCCATCTCCACCCATTGTCCCTCCCTCGGCACCCTCAGGCGCCGTACACACGGCAGAGAACCTCGACGGGCAGAACACATCGTTCCGCCCGTCAAGGTTCTCTCCCGGCCGTCGAATTCGGCGACCCGCCCGTCGGGAATGGCAACCAGCCATTCTTCCAGGCGGGCCGTTGAGGAAATAGAGAGCGTGCTCTCTATTTCGGCTCGACGGGCTTCCCGACGGGAAGCTCGCCGAGACCGTACACACGGCCGAGGTCCTCGCTGGAATGTGCATTCCAGCGAGGTTCTCGCTGGTTTTCAGCGAGAACCTCGGCCGTGTGTACGGCGGCTAAGAGTAAGTGAGTGAGTGAGTGAGTGAAAAACTTATAGAGCGCAACACATGCGAACTGAATCGCCTCTGGGCGCTATTTCCATTCCTTGGAATAAAGGAAGGCTCTGCCTTCAGAAGAGATGAGTTTTAATCATTCTCCTGAAGGCCAAGTGGTCCGACTCCAGTCGGATGGTGGTTGGTAGTGAATTCCACAGTCGTGGTCCTTGGACAGCAAATCTCCGATCTCCTTTGGATTTGTATCTTGCCTTTGGGATGTATAGTAGGTTTTGATTTGTGGATCGCAGAGTGCGATTGGGGTTATGGGCTTTTATTTTTTCGCATAGATATTGGGGAGCGTTTCCTTGAATACACTTATGTGTTAGGCAGAGAGCCTTAAAAGTGATTCTGTCTTTCACTGGTAGCCAGTGAAGGGATCTTAGCGAAAGGGAGATTGACTACCATGGTTTTTTACCAGTCACTAATCGAGCAGCCGTATTTTGAACGACTTGAAGACGAGTGATTTGGTATTTAGGAAGTCCCAAATAGAGGGCATTTGCATAGTCGAGTCTGGAATTGACGATTGTTCTCACCACGACTGCAATGTCCTCTTTAGGAATAAAAGGGGCGAGTCAGCGTAACTGGCGCAACAGATGATGGGATCCACTGACTACCACCCCTATTTGTGCATCCATTGTCATGTGGGAGTCAAAAATTACTCCGAGACTTTTGACTTTGGTGCTAAGGGTGATGATTTTTCCCAGGATGGGCGGTGGGATCCAAGTTGAGGTGGGGAGACTTTTCCTGTTTGCGTGAAACAGGAGAAGCTCTGTTTCTGAACCGTTGAGTTTTAGATAACTGGATGTCATCCAGGTATCTATAAGGGTGAGGGAACTCTCTAATCCCATCGAATGATCCTTTCCGTTGCTAACACGGAGATACAGCTGTGTGTCGTCTGCGTAGGAATGGTAAAGTAGCTTCTGGTTGCTCATAATCTCAAAGAGGGGACGGAGGTAAATGTTGAATAGTACCGGTGACAAGGGGGATCCCTGAGGGACTCCGCATGATACCGTACGCATTTCTGACGTGAAAGATCCCAATTTTACTGTTTGCGATCTGTTTTCCAAGAAGGAGGAGAACCAAGGTAGATCCACAATCCACAATCTCGCAATAGCTTTCCCAGCAACATATAACAAACGCAAGACAGCAGTACGGCCGTTAGGCAAAACTGAGGGCACCTCTAAGGCACCCAGTAAGCACACGTCCGGTTCATGCGGCACAGGAAATTTATAAGCTTGGGAAATGGTGGAGATAATGTACTGCTAGTACCAAAAAAGCTTTGGACATTTTCACATCATATGCAGCAAGTCTCCTTCATGTGCACAGCATTTTGGACACAACGGGGAATCTCTAATGCCCCACCTATGTAAGCGCGACGGGGTTCTATACACCCTATGTAATAGGAATAGATGCAAAAGCCTATGTGCCGCAGATACTGAAACCAATGGAGCTGAGGTGAGACACAACTCCCAGGTTTCACCATCAATAGGACCCAGATCCCTTTCCCATCCCCTCCTACATGACAGGGTGGATGCATCATGTGTGGAATTAAGCAGTCTAGCATATATCCTTGAAATCATGCCTTTTTTTTCTTCTGTCAGCAATATATCATTAAGTAGAGGATTCACTATTACTGTAGTTTGGGGACAGTCTGCTCTCACTCTGTATAGCATGTCTCAGCGGCAGGCATCTATAAAATTGCCTTCTGTCAAGAGAGAACTCCTCACTGAGGTCAGCAAATGATTTAAGAACAGGTCCTGTAAACAATTGGGAGATGTAGTGAATCCCTGCCACCTCCCATGAGCGGAAGTCCGTGAGCTTAAAAAGTTCCTTGTAGTAAGAATTTCTCCAAATGGGTGTAAATGAACCCTAACCTTCAGAATAGACCTAATGTATTTCCACAGGGTGTTCAACAGGACTATGGTAGGGAGGCTGTGCGATAAATGCGCAAATCCTGCATTGTGATATTTCATGAAGGCAGGATTTGTCTAACTTGGGAAAGACAGTAAAAGTGCATATTTATTTAATCACTATCATATTGTCCTTAATATATCTATATGATCTACTGAAAATCATGCAATTTTCACATTTAAACAATCAGAATGCACAGTTTACATGATTATGTGCATATTGGATTTAATCTGCATGCAAATATATAAAAAAAAGCAGAATATTCAGAATTACTGATTTACCCTTTTAACAGATTAATTTGCTCATTACAATCTGCAACCAAAAATAATATGCTGGCATCTGTTTTTCTACTATCTAAAGAAATCTTTCTAAATTTTCATTCACATGTTTAATAAATAGTTTTTCAATAGAAAGTGGTCTAGATGAAGTTTTGTAATACATTCAACAAAAGCTTTGAAGTACTGTCTATAAAAATGTTTGCTGGAAGACCCAGTAAAAGATTACAAATCATAGAAGATCTTTGTGAGGTTTTGTACAACAAGAGCAACTATTTCCTTTTCTATTACAAAGTAAACAATTATTTGGGGATGAAATGACTGCCTAACTATTAAAGTTAAAAGTTCGGCAGCTACATTGTAAAAATAAATGATTGTACTGTTTGAAACACATACAATGAACAGAACACTTCTAAAATAACAAATGGCATTCCTTATGTTGACTGTAAAATGCATTAGTCATTGTAGATTAAAACTGAGATAGGGTAAAGTTGGATTTGACAATGCCTTAAAGGCTAGAGTTGTGCTAGTGAATAAATCTCTTTGCTACTAAGGGCAACCATACATGGATCAAAATTCAGCTACCTCAGTAGGGACCAGCTGAATTTTGGATGGATGGGGATGTATCGCAATCCGTCTGATTTTGGTGTATCGTTCAGGTCCGCAGTCAAAACTGACAGGCAGACCTTAACGGTCCGACCGTGTGAAAGGGGCCTAAAGTAAAGTTAAACAGATTGGCAGCACACCTTTGAAGCCTATATTTCGTAGGCGTAAGCCGGCGTAAGTGGAAGTAGGTGGAAGTGGGCTGGAAGTGGGCGTGATCCATGTTAATGAAGTGTGACCCCATGCAAATGATGGGCCGGGCGCCAGACAAGTACTTAAAGTGAACTGCGCATGCGTCGAGATGTGGACGCATCCCTGTGCGCATGCTCACAACCACGTCGGAACAACTGCATAAGATACGCTGGATCACTGTGTACGCCGTGAACGTAACCTACGCTCAGCCAGACCCACGTCAGACGTCCAACGTACAATACGTAGGCTTGTGTTCCCTGGTCCATACCTTTGCATGGGTTGCGCCTCATCTATGGGGAATAACTTTATGCCGAATGTAAAACTTACGCAAACTGCTTAAATCATGCGCCAGGTGCAAGTACGTTCGTGAATCAGCGTATCTCCCTCATTTGCATATTTGAATAGAAAATCAATGGAAAAGCCACATGCGTCCAGTGTAAATATGCGCCCACTCTATACCGGCGTAGGCAAGTTACGTTGGTGGGATGAAGTCTGTTTTTAGGCATATCTTAGTTTGTAGGTTCGGTGCACAGATACGATGCCGCATATTTGTACTTATGTGGCGTATCTGGAGATACGTCGGTGTATGTGCTTTGTGAATCCGGGCCTATCTGTTTGTTTATATGGAAAAAAATATAAAATATTATAGAAAGTAAAAACGTTGCATACAATTCCAAAAACTCTGCACCTGGTGGGTTTATAGATAATACAACCCTAGGGGGGAAAAATATACTTCAAATGATTAGTGTGTGTTATTAAGTTTTTTTACTGTATGTCTTTTCTCTGGAAGCAGTGGGGCAAACACACTGTAACCCCCAATAGGTGGGATCACTGCTAATGCCTTTTGCCAGAATTTGTAATCTTCTGGCATATGTTGTGTCCAAATTCAATAGATCTGCAGTGCTGTACCCAGTGGGGAAGAATACTCTTGATGGTGCAATGATAGAATTGACCATAAGCCACCAGGGCAATCCAGCCTGTTTCAATCTCCTAAGGAAAAACACTCTCTGATGCTCTTTTTTCACGGGAAAACAAGTATTTTGAGTCCATAACTCAAATAGCTCTGATCAGATGCTTGTTTCCCAGCACATACTTTCAATAAAAGCCAGTCCTGGAACAATCATCAATGTTAAATTTAGAGCAAAACTAAAGTTAAAAAAACAACATATGCATAGACAAGACATGCAATTCTTTTTCTGCAAAAAAAGAAAACTTACCTGCCTGTTCGCAGTTTGCCTTGCAATGTATACAGAGTTGCAGATGTGCAGTTCAGGGTATTATTTTGTCAAGGTTATGTTTCCTTTACCAGTCAATTGAGATGGCTGAAGACCAAACTCCTAGAAGAGGCTGGGAGGAAGATGTTGGGAATGCCTGGGGAGAACTCACCCATGTAGGGGCGTTGAAGGGGAGGTGTGTATTGTAGATTTTAGTCCACCATATAGACATGGCATTCCTCCTTCTGCTATAAGCTCATGGTCACTTGCTGAACAAACCAACAGCTGTGACCAGAGGCTGACAAGTCACTGACCACAGCTATTTACCTGAAATGTGACCCCCCTGCCACTGCCACTGCCACTGATGCTCTGTTCTGTGTGTCCCTTGCTTCCAGGCCACTCCACATCCTCCAGCCACTTTTGTGTTGTTCTCTAATGGCCCTCCTTTATTTTTATGTGACCACCTAGCACCGATTCCCCATGGACCCACCCTTTTCCCCAGCACTGACCTCTCCCACAGCATCAATCCCCTGTGTCTCCCTTGCAGCTGCCAGCTTCTCTTATTCTCATCTCCCGATGACTTTGACTGCTGCAGGGGAGACACAGGGGGATTTAACTATCCAAAAATACATCCCCAGCTGCTCCAAACCCCCCCCTACTGCTCCCCCAGTGCCCCTCCCTGCAGCGAGACTGACTCTCCACTACCCCTTCTATTGGCTGTCAAAGCCTGCTGGGGCAGGAGATTGGTGTCAGGATGGAGAGCAGGAAATTGGTAAACATTAAGCAATCAGTATCAATCACTCCAGTGTTCATTTATCACCAAAGCATAGTAAACTATGTTAACAATGCTTCAGTTTCAGTTTCTGTATGAACAGGACGTCTTTGTAAAGAAACAGCCTGTTCCTTCATCTGCATCTTAGGCTGCAGAGAATGTCCTCAAAAAAGAGACATTTAAACAGATCTCTGATGTTTCACCAAAGACCCCCACCCCACAAAAAAGTAAAACATATTAAAATAAAATGGTAAAAAAAAAATACTTGTATTATTGTAGATTGTAGATATGATTGTAGATTGTTAAACACAATGGCCCAGATGCACAGAGCAATTACGCCTGTCTAACTGGTGTTAGACAGGAGTAATTTCAAATTTCGCGCGCCGTATCACTAGTTTGAATCCTCAAACCATGATACGGCGGCTTCGGGCTTCGATCCGAGAGGCTTACGTCCTCGTAAGCCTTCGGATCTACACTGCAATATTTTTGCGGCCGCTGGGAGGAGTTCGCGTCGTTTTCATGCGTCGGGGTATGCAAATGAGTTTTTACGGCGATCCACGAAGGTACGAGTGTCCTTCGCAATCGCCTACGTCATTTTTTTGGCTACATAATGTTAGAGGAGCTTTTTGCTGGTCTAACAGTGTGTAACCCATGTAAAGTATGGCCGTCGTTCCCGCGTCGATTTGAAAATATATATATTTTTTTTAACGTAACTCGTTCGGGAATAGGAATGTACGTAAACGACGCTACTACGACGTGACGACGTGTTTTCGCGCAATGCACGGCGGGAAATTTGCGAACGGAGCATGCGCAGTTCGATCGCCGCGGGAACCCGCCTATTTTAAATGCTTCACGCCCCCTACTCGCGCAGATGGATTGCGACGGGAGAAATACACTACGCCGCCGTCGTTTACTGGACAAAATCTACCTGGATTCCACGTAGAGCCAGGTAAAAAACGGCGGCGTAGTGTATTTCTGATACTCTACGAGAATCTAATTCTCTGTGAATCTGCCCCAATGTTTTAATTAAAAACGATAGTAAGGTCTTGTTCACAGGGTGCATACTACAGTGTAAACCCATGTGAGGCTGTGTTTACCCAGCATGGGAATGCAAATTGGTGCAACCCCATGTAGGCAGTCCCATTGATGTAAATTTTAGATCCATGTGGGTGCAGGTGCATTTTTCTGAACTCCTGTCTTCAGTCTGGGATGAGTATTGACACTTGCATGGATGTGAGATTGGGAGCAGCATCTGAGCAGCTGCTGAGTATCAATTGACATGGATAGGACTACCTGCACGAGGATGTATGGAACACCTGTGCATCCCTGTGTGGGTAAACACGGCCCTCACATGGGTCTACACTTTAGTACACCTCACATGAATGAAGCTTTTGTAGAAATTTTGTTAAAAATGTGTAATGCCGCGTACACTTTATGTGATGAAAAAAAATGACGTTTTTAAAAACGTCAATTTCATTGACCGTGTGTGGGGAAAAACGTCGTTTTATGTCTTGTAAAAAAACGACAAAAAAAAATTGAAGCATGCTTCAATTTTTTGTGTTGTTTTTCAAAACGTTGTTTTTTGTTTCACAAAAAGTCACCGTGTGTAGCAAAAAAACGTTGTTTAAAACTACCTTTTTCAACCCGTGCATGCCCAGAAGCTAGTTATGAAGCGAGCTTCAATGGAAAAGAGTGGTGAATGTAAACTCGCTTTGCTAGAGCATTGTGAAAAAAACGATGGTGTGTAGGCAACATCGTCTTTGAAAATTGAAGTTTCAAAAACTTTGTTTTTTACTTCACAGAAAACGTCGTTTTTTTTTCATCACATAAAGTGATCGTGTGTACGCGGCATAAGTTATGTTTATGTGAGCTAATAAGGGTTTTAGTGCATTTTTTGTGAAAATTGTTATTTGACAAACAGTTGTGCAAATATTGTGGGCCCACAAAATCAGTAGCACATTTTTGTTTCTACTGATAATGTGGTTTAAAAAAAATACATGGTTTGGGGAGACTTTTACCAGCTCTGAAAGCTGTAAGTGAAAAATGATTACTTACAGATTTTTAGACTGAATTGCTTATTTACAGTTTATCATTCCATTGATTTTCACCATTTTGCCAAAAGGCACAATTTAAAATTTACAAATATTTGTCATTTATCGACTCATTACAGTTGTAACTTATATTGAGAAATTTGGGTTGAATTTTGTACATTTTGCTGTGTCTGTGTCTGCTAATAATGATTTTATTGTGTTTTTAGGGAAAATATTGTTTTGTAGAAAAATGTGCTCAAAAATCACTGGGCATAAAAAAAAAAAAAAAAATCAGTAGCACCTTCTTTTTATCTACTGGTCCTGGGCGTTTAGAAAATGTATGGTGTGTCGGGATCATTAACAAACTCCAAAAGCTGTAAGTCTATAATAAAATATAAGGCACAGGGCCTGACAGCAAAAGAGTTAATGGTCACTAAGTTTAAAATTCAATGTAATGTCTGATTAAATGGAAAAATGTAGCAGAACCTTTAAACTTTACATGAAAGTTAGTTTAGGAAAAAAACATATTAATGTCTATATGTCAAGTTATATTTACACAGTTGGATCTATATTTTTTTGTAATCTTCAGAAATTCACATGCAGAAAGCCATCACTTACGCTATGCATCCTACACATTTTGCTTTCTTGAACAGCTTTATGCTCCATGCTGTGGTCTTTTGAAAAGCATTGCATTGCTGAGCACCTGCTAGCCTATATATTTATTATAATTTAGGACACGGTGGGGTACTCAACATGTGTGCCTGTTCTGGACTTCTCATAGATGATTGATATCACAAAATGGTCCTTTCATAGCCAACAGTTACTGGCAGTGGAACAATGGGATTTCATTTGGCCTCACAATCTTGTTATCAGCATTTGTGAATACTCTTTTCATGCCATATTAACAGTTCAATTGAAGTATTACAGCACAGGCATATAAAAAATAAGGGTTTACAAATGTACCTCTTTTGAAAAGACTAATAGACAATTTTCCATTGAGCATTTTTATTAACATTTTTTTTTAAATAAATGCCAAGTATAATCTTTTTGAAGGATTTAATTAAAATAAATAATCTGTTTGAAAATGCAACAGAGAAGATGCTATGGAAATAATACATTGTGTAATGCCATACTTCTGTAAATAGAATTAGATTACAGAAAATGTTAGTGTACATATTTAGACTTAAATTTTATTTTATTTTGTATGTTATTTTACGTATATATTGTGTTTTTTTAACGACTTAAGCCCCGAGCCTGTTTTTCAGATTCGGTGTTTACGAGACTAAAACATTTTTTTTGCTATAAAATTACTTAAAACCCCCAAACATTATATATATATTTTTATGACACCCTAGAGAATAAAATGGCAGTCATTGCAATACTTTTTGTCACACCGTATTTGCACAGCGGTCTTACAAACGCACTTTTTTTTGGAAAAAATTCACTTTTTTAAATTAAAAAATAAGACAACAATAAATTTGGCCCAATTTTTTTACATATTGTGAAAGATAATGTTACGCTGAATAAAATGATACCCAACATGTCACACTTGAAAATTGCGCCCGCTCGTGGCATGGCGTCAAACTTTTACCCTTAAAAATCTCGATAGGCGACGTTTAAAAAATTCTACAGGTTGCATTTTTTGAGTTGCAGAGGAGGTCTAGGGCTAGAATTATTGCTCTCGCTCTAACGATCGTGGCAATACCTCACTTGTGTGGTTTGAACTACGTTTTCATATGCGGGCGCTACTTACGTATGCGTTCCCTTCTGCGCGCAAGCTCGTCGGGACGGGGCACTTTAAAAAAAAAAATTTGGGGGTTTTTGTATTTATTTCGTATTAATTTTTATTTATTTTACAATTTTTAACACTGAAATAAAAAAAATTAAAAAATTATCACTTTTATTCCTATTACAAGGAATGTAAACATCCGGTTGCTTAAGGCATGTTTAGCATTTTTTCTGCCCTCAAAAATGCAAAACTGAAGTTTTTTTTTTCTGCCTCTAAAAACCCTGTGCCTCTAAATCCTAATATGCATGGCAACATAGGATAACATTAGCTGCTTCTACAGGGGAAAATAGGTAAACTCCTCCAGAAGCAGCATTTTTTAACCACTTACCTACTGTGCACCTAGACCCCCTTCCTGCCCAGACAAAATATAAGCTTCCTGCACTGCGTCGCTTTAACTGACAATTGCGCGGTCGTGCGACGTGGCTCCCAAACAAAATTGGCGTCCTTTTTTCCCCACAAATAGAGCTTTCTTTTGGTGGTATTTGATCACCTCTGCGGTTTTTATTTTTTGCGCTATAAACAAAAATAGAGCGTCAATTTTTAAAAAAATGCAATATTTTTTCCTTTTTGCTATAATAAATAACCCCAAAAAATATATAAAATTTTTTTTTTTTCCCTCAGTTTAGGCCGATACGTATTCTTCTACATATTTTTGGTAAAAAAAAAATGCAATAAGCGTCTATCGATTGGTTTGCGCAAAATTTATAGCGTTTACAAAATAGGGGATAGTTTATGGCATTTTTTTTTTTTTTTTTTTTTACTATTAATGGCGGCGATCTGCGATTTTTTTATTGGGACTGCGACGTTATGGCGGACATTTCGGACACTTTTCTGACATTTTTGGGACCATTTACATTTATACAGTGAAAAATGCTATAAATATGCATTGATTACTGTATAAATGTGACTGGCAGTGAAGGGGTTAACCACTAGGGGGCGGGGAAGGGGTTAAATGTGTGTCCTATGAGTGTTCTAACTGTAGGGGGAGGGGGGGTGACTGGGGGAGGTGACCGATTGTGTCCCTATGTACAAGGAACACAATCTGTCACCTCTCTCCCTGACAGGGACGTGCAGCTCCGTGTTTACATACAGAGCTGCACGTCCCAGCTCACTTACAGAGCAATCGCGTGTGCCCGGCGGCGATCGTTGCCGCCGGGCACTCGCACGGGATCCCCGCGGAGCGGCGGGTGCGCGCGCGCGCGCCGCCGGCGACGCGCGCGCGCGCCCGCCCGCGGCTTTAAAGGGACATCACGTCATATGACGTGATGTCAGAACAATGGAGTCGTCTGCCCGCCGTCAATTGACGGCGGGCAGATGACAAGTGGTTAAGCTAGTGTGCGTGGAACCATATAGGGGCAGATTCACGTAGATCGGCGCATTATCATTCCGGCGTAGCGCACCACTTTTCCGTTAGACTTGCGCAATCTAGCCGCGTAATCCGGCGATTCACGTAGCTTTTACGCAAGAGCTTGCGCAAACGTAAGGTTTTTTCCGTAGGCGTAAGGAGGAGTAATACAAATTGGGAGGGACGTGGGCGTGTTACATTGAAATGAGCCGTGACCCCATGCAAATGAAGGGCCGGCCGACTCGCGCATGCGCGCGTGAAGGAAACCATGTCAGCTCCGTTGTGCGCATGCTCACAACTCGGGAGCGGCGCAATCATTGAAATTGGAAATGGACTAGGGCAATGTTGTGAACTACGCAGACAGCATAAATAGACACACACAAACGCCCTTCCATTGCAAAAGTACATCCCTTTGTGTCCCTTCCCATTGAATCAAGTGCTTTTGCTCTGTTGTTCGTTAGAGTGTGTTTTGTAGTTGTGAGATTAGTGTTCTGTGTGATCTTGTGCTTGTTGGTAGTTTTGTGAAAGTGTATTTTCAAGTGTTTGAGACTGTTTGTTTGATTGATAGATTTCTGAGCGTTTGTTTTTTTGCTTTTTTTTTTCATCTGATTTTTTTGTGTGTGTTTCTTGCTGAGTGCTAGTGTGATTTTTGGCTGTTCTTTTTCTCTTTGTGTGTGTTCTTGTCTGATTGGTTGTGCTTGTATTTGTGACAGATTTTTGGTGACTGCTAGTGAGTTTGTTTGGAAGTATGACTGAGAGAAAAAGAAAGCTCAATTTTACTGTGGGGGAAAAAAGAATTCTTGCCCGGGCCATTACCGACTATGGGCGTTTTCTCCACGGCCCGCAGAGTGCCACCACCACCCCGGCCAGGAGGAGGGAGATATTGGATATAATCACGGAGCAGGTCAATTCATCGGGGGAGGGGGAGACACGGACCCGCTCTGGGATAGAAAAGAAAATAAATGACCTCCGGCGTGAGGTGAAAAAAAAACTGGCCGCAATAAATGCCCATGCCAGGGGCACAGGAGGGGGCCCACCATGCCGGGTTAGATTTTCAGAGACGGAGCGTGTGGTGGCCCTGACCTTTCACCGGCATGAAGTGGAGGGCCTGCCAGGCTTTGACACAAGTCCGGTCCCCGCGGTGCCAGGTAAGGTTTTTATTTCTCTCAGGTGTGTAGCATGTGTGGGGGAGGGGGTGAAAGGGAATATGTGGCAAGTGTGTGGATCCTCCAACCTGTGAATGTTTTGTGTCATCCACAGCTGTGCAGGAGGGTGCAGGGCCATCTGGACTGACCGCTCCAACCCCAGGACAGCAGCCTAATGAGGCCCCCCCAACAAGGCCAGAGTCCGCAGAGGAGGAACAAGAGGAGGGGGAGGATCATGCGGAGGACGATCATGAGGAGGAGCAGAATCATGAGGAGGAGGAGTCCATGGAAGGCACTGGCCCTTTGGTTTCTGCGGACTCTTCCCCTCTGGCTGCAAGAAGCCTGCCCTCCCTAAGGGTCAGCCCCCCCCCCTCCTCCCCCAACATGGCTCCCCTCACAAGGGCCTCCCCTTCTCCCCGGCCACAACCATCAGCAAGAGCCAGGAGGTCATCCCCAAGCACCAGGGGGGCGCCCAATCTCATGCCCGCCTGTCTGAGAAGGAACCTGGCCACCCAGACCCGCCTTCTGAGACAGCTCTGCCAGACTATGGGGCGGGTGGATCAGAGCCTGTCCTCCATTAATGATAGCCTGGGTAACCTGGACTCCCACTCCCGGGCCTCCACAACCTGCCTAAATGACCTGCAAACTACAGCAGCAGGCGTTGGGCAGGATGTGAGGGCCCTTACCCAGGCTATCCAGGGCAACACGGCAACACTTGGTGCTGCCCTGGACAGAATAGCCGTGGCCTTGGAGGGCAGGCCGCCAGGTGGGCAGATCTCAGGGGCTGCTCCTCCTTCCCCGGCTTTTCCCCTCCCCCATGCGTCTCCCCTGAGGGTCCGGGGCCGTGGCCGGGGGCGCCCCAGGCGTGGCTCAGGCAGAGGGCACTAATTTTTTTTTCCCCCTTTTGTTTGTTTTGAAAGCTTTTTTATTTTTGTTCTCTGCTTTTTTTTGTTTTTTCTAAGCAATTTTTTTTTACTATGCATTTTTTGTTTCTATGCATTTTTGTTTGTTTGACTTTTTTGGCATATTTTGGGTTGTGAATGATGTTTGAATGTGGGGGTGACATTCCTGCTGGAAAAGGGGTGTCACCCTCAATTTTGGTGGAGAAGGGTTCCCCAGGACCAGGGAGAAGTGATTCCCAGGTCCGTGTGAATGGTGTATGAATGTACAGTGACATAATTGGAGCCTTGACGTGGCGTTACTGCTCACCAGTCTTGCATGGTGGACTGGTGCCAATCCAATTTGATGAGGATGTGGGGTGTGTGTGCTAGGGACCATAGTGGTGTGCATGCATGCATTCTCATTGTGCCATGATTAATGTGTGTGTTTAACGTGCAAAGATGCCCAATATGAGCTGCCTCCTGACTGCTCTTCCCTCAGAAGACGGGGTATCCTCGGTTAGGGGTTGATTTTCTGGTTGGGGGGTCAGATCATCACGTAGCTCAACCTGCAGGCCCTTCCTCACTGCGAGATTGTGCAGCATGCAACATGCAGCGATGATATGGCACACGAAGTTTGGGGAATACAACAGTGTACCCCCAGACTTATCCAGGCATCGGAAACGTGACTTCAGGAGGCCAAAGGTGCGCTCCACCACTGCACGGGTTTTGATGTGTGCTTCATTGTATCGTTCCTCTCCTGGGGTTTGGGGGTTCCGGATAGGAGTCATGAGATGGGGTCCCAGTGCATATGCAGAGTCACCTGTAAAGGAAAAGACAGGAGAATGTTAGTCATGCATGTGCCACTTCTGTTGTGCATCACGGGAGGGGATAGTCATGCCTGACTCCCATGTCACTCACCAACCAGCCAGGTGTTCCCATACACGTTCTGTTCGAATTCTGTTCGGATGTGGCATTGATTGTATATGTAGCTGTCATGGGTGGATCCTGGGTGTTTGGCACGGACGTGCCATATGAGGCCTTGGGCATCAACTATCACCTGTACGTTGATGGAGTGCCAATTCTTCCGATTGCGGTACATGTGCTCGGTCTCATGGGGGGGCTGGAGTGCCACATGTGTGCAATCTATGGCCCCGATGGTGCGTGGGAATCTGGCAATTCGGTAGAAATCTGCCATTGCCTTGATTCGAAGCTCCTCAGTGGTGGGTTTGATGATTTGGTTGGCCAAGCGTGTGAGGATTGCAGGGACAACCTGGTGCACACATCTGCTCATGGAGGATTGTGACATCCCAGCCACCACTCCACTTGTACGCTGAAAAGAGCCACTGGCAAGGACATGGAGTGTTGCCAGGACCTTGACCAGTGGCTGCACTGCATGTGAGCGTTGTGTTGGGCTGGTGATGTCCTCCTGCAAGGTTGTGGTTAATTCCAGGATGGCATGAGGGGGGAATCTGAAGATGCGAAAGACCTCTGAATCATTCATGCCAAACAGGTGTATGCGGGTGCGGTATATCCTCTCCCGTGCCATCCTCCGTGCCCTCCTCCTTCTTTGGTCATCTATATTCACTAGTGCAGCTATGAGCGACGATGCCCCTAGCATGTTGGCAGTCAAATTGTAGTGCAACACGTGTGTGTGGTCTGCTCCTCAATAACGGTGTTGCTTTATCTGACAATTAGACTTTTTTTCAAAAGTTAGATCAGCTTTTATGTGCTCTAACTTTAGACAGGACATTTTGCAGTTGCGCACATCGCGTAGCCTGCGCAGCAACTGCGTTTTTTTGTGGATCCCCGTAACTCCCTCATTAGCATATTTGACTAGCAAATCAATGGTGTGTCTAGCGCAGTTTTGCGCGAAGGGAAGCGAATGTCTAACTCAATTACGCCGGACCAAAAAACGTAGATTTCTGGCGTATATTGTTTTGTGAATCGCGTCCAACTATACGCACGCGCACATTTAGACTTACGCACGCGCAACAGCAGTTGCGCAGGCGTAATCGCTCTGTGAATCTGGGCCATAGTGTCTAATGTGTATTAACATATACACGTAACCTAATAAACCTAGATAACATACTGAAAAAGTAGTTGTACTAACACCCTCAGTTATAAAAGAACTGTCAAACAGCTTGCACGTCATTAGGATGGGTGCCTCCGCTCTGGGAGCATCGCTGGAGAGTAGATCATTGGTGGACATCGAGAATGGATAACAACGCTGGACAGACTGGATTAAATCGCTGAAATGGTTTGTTATTCTTTATTTTTTATTTTTAATAAAGGACTTGTCCCGAGCGTCCCCTGTCATTTTTAACATTTTCGCACTTTTTTTGTGAAATAGTAGGGGTACAATGTACCAATTCACATACTGTAGAAGGGCCCAGGATCTGGAGTTCCGCTTTGTTAAAGGGGACTTCCAGGTTCTGATAAGCCCCCACCCGCAGACCCCCACAACCACTGGCAAAGGGTTGTGGGGATGAAGCCCTCAACATAGGGACATCCTCCCCATGTTGAGGGCATGTGGCCTGGTACGGTTCAGGAGGGGACTGCCAGGTTGCATGCTCGGATAAGGGTCTGGTATGGATTTTTGGGGGGACCCCCACATCATTTTTTTTATTTTGGTGCAAGGTTTCCCTTAAAATCCATACTAGACCTAAAGGATCTGGTATGGATTTTTGGGGGAACCCCATGCCATTTAAAAAAAATGGTTCAAGGTTCCCCCTAATATCCATACCAGATCTGAAGGACCAGATATGGAATTTGGGGGAACCCCCCATGCTTTTTTTTTTATTTGGGTTCAGGGTTTCCCTTAATATTCATACCATAACTAAAGGGCCTGGTAATGGAATAAGGGGGAACCCATGCTGTTTTTTTTCCAATGACTTTTATCTGTATTGACAGGGCCCGATAATTCATTATAGCCGCAAGTTTAAATGACTTTTTTTAAATGACTTTTCTAAGCACAGGAAACATGCGCTACTTCACAGGCATACTATAGACATCCCACAGGTATGAAATTTAAAGAAATACTTCACTTTAATTGTTTCACTATAAGCATTATTAAAATCTCTGCTCCTGAAAAACTGCAGTTTTTTTTGCATTGATACATGTCCCCTGGGGCAAGACCCAGGTCCCCAAACACTTGTTATGACAATAACTTGCATATTAACCTTTAAAATTAGCACTTTTGATTTCTTCCATAGACTTTTAAAGGGCGTTCCATGGCTTTTCAAATTTGCCGCGAACACCCCAAATTATTTGCTGTTCGGCGAACGGCAAACAGGCAATGTTCGTGTCGAACTCATGCTCGACTCGAACAGCTAGCCCATCCCTATCAATCATACTAATAGCTAATGTGGACTAGAAAGTGATACTGTAAGTATACAACTGAGAATTTTTCAAAGTGATTTAAAATGGTGTCAATAAATTTTTTTTTTGGTATATGTAAATGTTTTTTGGAGCACCTGAAAAAAGTCCTTTGCTTTCCAATATTTCTTTGCCAGCGAAGAAAGAATTGTTTGTGCCTGCCAGGTACAAGCTCTGTCAAATCCGGCAGACATCCTCCTGCTGCTCTGCACACAGAAGCCAGTCTAAAGCCATGTACATATGATCGGTCCATCCGATGAGAACGGTCTGATGAACCATTTTTTATCAGTTAACCGATGAAGCTGACTGATGGTCAGTCATGCCTACACACCATTGGTTAAAAAACTGATCGTGTCAGAACGCGGTGACGTAAAACACAACAACGTGCAGAGAAAAATAAAGTTCAATGCTTCCATGCATGCGTTGACTTGATTCTGAGCATGCATGGATTTTTAACCAATGGTCGTGCCTACAAACGATCGGTTTGTTGCTATCAGTTAGGTATCCATCGGTTAAATTTAAAACAAGTTTGCTTTTATTTAACCGATGGATAAATAACCGATAGCACCCACACGCGATCAGTTTGGACCAATGAAAACGGTCCATCAGACCGTTCTCATCGGTTTAACCGATCGTGTGTATGCGGCCTAACTCTTTCAGCCTTCAGCCTCAACTCCAGCAAGCAGTGCAGAGTGTTACCATGGCTACGCTATGACGGCGAGAGTTAGACTGGCTTCTCTATGCAGAGCAGCAGGAGGATGTCTGACGCCGGATCTGAGTGTACTGGGACCCCCCTGTCTCTGATGGTGTCTGCTCGCTTGAGTTTGCACCTCCCAAGCCACTATATGCAGTATGTACCATGCTGTTTTTATACTATATCGGCGTATAACACGCACATGCTATTTTTACTCTGTTCTCAGGGTGAAAAAGTACATGTTATATACCAATAAATACAGTAATTAGAAAAATGACAGCTTCAAGCAGTCAATGAGTTTTAAAACATAGAGGTAGATACTGTGGAGTAAATAATTTCCAGTCTTTCCAGCACTAAAGTTATTCAAATCTGCTTTCTCACCAGTTCTCTATAGTCTTCTTTCCCTTCCAGAGTGGTAGAAGTGAGGTAAGGTTATAAATGAGATGTTGTAAAAAAAAGTTAGTGCTATTCAGGGCTTTTTTTCAGGGGGAACCCCTGCTAACCACAATTACTTGTAAACACAGAAGTCTGGTTTCTGTGTTTACAAGTGACAGCCCTGCACTCTGTATGTAATGCAGTCCTGGTATTTAATGCCCCTTTAAGGCCCTCCTACTATTTTTGTGAAATTTGACTGAACACACCCACTATGATATGATTTGGAGGGTGTGTGTAGGGGAGGGGTTTGTGGGGCCATGGTTATGTTCCAGCACTTATTTTTTGAGAAAAAAAGCCCTGGTGCCATTGCTATGAACTTTGGGTATGAATTTAACCACAGTATTTGTAACTACAGATTACAATGTGGGTTCTGAATAGTCTTTTTCAGGAAACATTTTTTTTGGTCTGAACTCAGCAGGCATGTGTTTATTTCAAACAATTTGTTAAGAATAATTCTAGTATTTGTTGGGTCAGTTGATATTCACTAATTAATATGTTTGTTTGTCAACCAACTGATTAGCCACCAATATTTGTCAAGTTTCTCAGCTCTTTTTCTGCTACTTGTCCATTTGATATTTCTTACTCAACCCATAAAAGACTCAGAAATGTATTGCCAATGACAGTAATGTAGTCTTTAATATTGTCAATAAAATCCTTTAAATAAAGTCATTTGCAGCATATTTTCTCCAAGAACAGCATTACTTTGAAGATTTAGCTTAGTGTCACCAATGATACATGTCTCCTAATTTGTAAAATTTGTAAACCACAGTCTTAATTAAGCCTAAATGTGCAAATACAGTAGGTAAAACAAACCAGAATTACAGAGCAGTGTCCTCATTAGATAAATGTTGCTCACTCCAGGGTACATACAGGTACACACAAACACAGTTTTAATCCTTCTAATGAATATATGCAGTGTGTGCTTTTTTAAGAACATACACTGTGTACATTCCAATTCCCATATATTAAATCTTGCTTGTTCTAAATTATTATAAAATAATACCATATGTTATTCAGAGAGAAAAGTTTCCTACAGATATAAAAGCCTAATGGCAAAAGTACAGTAATTCAGCTTTCTCTATTATCTCTGTTAGGAAGTTTTGTGCAATGAGAAATATATATATATATTAGTTTTCCAATTTATGAATAATACTAAAAAATTACTAACTTTTCATGCTGCCATAATTAAAGGTATTATTCAGAATACTGTTAATATTCAATTAAACTATAATTAACTAATTAAGTACGATTTTTAATACATTAGACAACATAAAAAATGTCTACCTTTCTTTCTCTAATGTCTGCAGTACACATTAAGCATTGCTTGAAAAAAAATAATTAGGCTATTTAATCTTGTTAATGTTATTTTAATGTTAACAGAGATTTTGTGATGTCAACATTAATGTTTTTACTTCTCAAAAAGAAATAGCTTAACTAAATCACAAATATAGCAAGCTATATTTTTAAGATCAATAAAACAACTGCTTTTAATATGAAATCGGGGAACCATCCAAGCAAGAAATAAGAACAGCATATAAAAGAGTTGTTGTAAAAAATAAATAAATAAATAAAGTCCATCAAGAAATAATATGCACAGTAGCCACATAAAAGAATTGTAGTTGAAAAAACAACAACATAAAATGCATTCTAAATTTGCTTATTGAGCTTTATTGACTTTTTTCAGTAAACATTGAACTTTTATCTGTTGCTTTATTTTCCTGCTGCATTTAATTTTAGTTTCTCTTCCATCTTCAGTTTTCTATGCTTTCAAATACAAACATATAGTTATACTGCTTTTTATTGTGCTAATTATTTTAACAGTCTTAAAAGAGTATCTATCTAATTGGTGAAGGAGTTAAACCTTAGTATGGATGCTTTGATTTGTGCAGATGTTAATTTTGTCCTGCAAGCAACATCTGTATGTGTTATATCTATATCATATCTACGTCCTAAGAAATTAGATATGTACTTTGACTCCACATATTCCTCGTTTTACCAATTAAGGATATCCTTGAATTGAAAGTAGTTCTAAAGGGTTAACATTTTTACCGTAATACATTCCCTACATTAAGGTAAAAAAATACACAATAATTATATCATATATCATAACCTTGATTGTGCTCACATAGGCCGCGTACACACGGAGGGACTTATCCGCTGAAACGGTCCGACAAACCGTTTCCAGCGGACATGTCCCCTCCGGATTTTGGTCCGATGGCGTGTACACACCATCGGATCAAAATCCCCACCGACAGACAGCGCGGTGACGTGGCGGTGACGTTGACGCCGCCACGTCACCGCACCAGAAAGAAAAATACTTCCGCGCATGCATCAAATCCATTCGACGCATGTGCGGGAAGATATGTCTGCTAGTGAGTGTACTGACCAGCGGACATATCCGACGGACATGTCCTGAGCGGACAAATTTTAAAGCATGTTTTAAAATTTGTCCGCCGGTCGGACATGTCCGCTAGCCCATACACATGATCGGATTTGTCTGCTGAACTGGTCCATCGGACCAGTTTGAGTGGACAAATTCGATCGTGTGTACGTGGCCCTAGAGGGGAAGCATACCACTCTAAAGATTTCCTAGGCACTTTTATTCCTCAGAGTAAAATTGACAGCATTTTGAAGGATACAGTTCATCCCAGCCAAACAACCTACACAAAGGATTGGCAAGGGATATTTGTCATGGACAGTTAGTAGACATGGGCCGAACACTCTCCTATTCAGTTTGCAGTAGAACGCCTGAACAGGGGAAATGTTCTAACCTGAACTGTGAACCCCATTAAAGCCTAAGGGAGCTGAACAGGAAAAATCAAAATGTGCCCATAATAAAAGCTTATATGCAAGTAATTGGCCATAAAAGGGGTGTGGGGGTCTAGGTTCTGCCCTGGGGGATATGTAACAATGTAAAAAAAAAAAAAAAGTTTTTTTTCAGGAGCAGCAATTTTAGTTACGCTTAAAGTGCAACAATAAAAATGAAAAATCCTTTAAATATAGTGCCATGGGTGTCTCGTTAGTCTGCCTGTAAAGTGGTGCATCTGTAACATATATGCAGCAAAAATTACATTTATAAAGAACAAAATACATTTATAAAGAAACAAAAGAGCAAAATTCCATTTGAAATGACTCGTGGTTACAATTGCCAGCACATGGCTTTTGAAAAAAAAAAAAAAAAATGAGTGGGGTCCCCCCAAAATCCATACCAGACCCTTATCAGAGTATGCAGCCTGGCAGGTAAAGAAAGTGGGAGGAATGAACACGCACCCCCTTACTGAACTATACTAGGCCAAATGCCCTCAACATGGGGGGTAAGTGCTTTAGGCCAAGTGCCTGGCCCAAAGCACCATGTCCCCATGTTGATGGGGACAAGGGCCGCATCCCCACAACTGTGGCCAGTGGTTGTGGGGGCCACCAGGTGATGTAGTCAGGTGGCCCCACCCCTTACCTACATAAGAACTGTCAAAGCACAGAGCAGTCAATTTGGCGGGAGGTCATCCCAGAAGGAGGAGCATTTATTGTTATATTTTCAGGTTGGGGTGTCGGCAGGCAGTGTGATTGATGATGGATTTACATTGAGGGACCCTTTTTTTATTTTTTTTATTAAGGATTTGTCAAAAACTTGTCTCTTGTTTTTATTACTTTTGTACACCTTTTTATTAATTGGGTAGGAGTACTACCGTATGTGCCCAATACTCATTCACATATGGAGGGGCCTGGATCTGAGGGCCCCCTTGTTAAAGAAGGCTTCCAGATTTCAATAATCCCCCCACCCACAACCACCATCCACGGTTGTGGGAATGAGATTCTTGTCCCCATCAACATAGGGACCAGTTGCTTTGGGGCAGGGGACAGAGCCCCCTCTGCCTCACAGCATCCACCCCCCCATATTGAGGGCATGTGGCCTGGTATGTTTCAGGAGGGGGGATGTACTCGCTTGTTTTCCCCCCTTTCCTTGCCTGGATAAGGGTCTGGTATGAATTTTTCTTTTTTTGGTGTAGAGTAACCCTCCAAATCCATACCAGACCCAAAGGGGACCCTAGGGCATTTTTTTTTTATAATCTCCAATGTCATAGAGATGAACAATTACAGTCCAGTCTGCATTTCAACTATTGCTTTCACCATTGTTCCTGTGTTGAGTAAAGCCAGGCACACATTACAGTTTTTTTCATGCAATCCAGGAGGTTGCACGCAAAAAAACTGGCAGCTTCATTTGGAGACACTGCACTAACCATGCAAGGTCAGTCTAGAAATCTCCCCCACTGAGCCTTTGGCTGAGTGCGCTAATCAGGAATCGGATGACTGTTGATTTTCCGGCATGCATATCTGACAGAAGCCAGCCAGACCGACATACACATGGGCAGAATGTAGGCCATTTTTTGTTGTCCTGGCAAATGTCTTCCAACATTATGCCAGTGTGTACGGGGCTTTAGCATAGCCACTCAGTGCAGGATGTGTATTTTTTTTACAAGATTACCATGTGAAAAAAAAGAGAACAGTCCAGAATATGTAAACTATTGCAGACATCTGTTCTAAGGACTGGTAATTTGCTATATATCATTTTTTTGCCTTTTGATTAGGATATGCTGAAGCTTAACATGTACAGATGCAATGCATGTATGGGAGCTGGTTGTCTTCCAAAGTCTTTGTTTTTCTATCCATCCAATTCTGATATTTACACAACTCAAATATGAAGCAAAGCCCTGCCTGGCTGAGACCTGTTTTTTCTCTGCTGCAGTTTGCTAACACTTACCAGTCACTGCCGTGTCCCCAAATGTAATATTGCAGCCTACCAATTATTAGATGTGGTGGCTGCAATAGTTGTATTTTTAGGCTTTTTGACTATTTTTTTTTAACCTTGTGATCAGGCCAGTAATACACCTCCTGTATTACAATGCCTTCACTCTGGATAAAGAAGTAGAGGGGTACCTTTGGACAGCAGCATTGTTAATTTGGGGACGGGAGTGTAAGATGTACTAGAAATGTAGATACACTAACAAATTTAAGCCAAACACCAGCTCACACTGAATAGAATAACTGGCTGAATCACCAGATAAAAATAAAGAAAATACAAATAGTGTACACAGTACATACAGTGCTCACAGGAAAAGTGCAGTGAGTTATTTAGGGCAGTGTTTTTCAACTCCAGTCCTCAAGGCACACCAACAGGTCATGTTTTCAGGCTTTCCATTATTTTGCACAGGTGATTTGATCAGTTTCACTGCCTTAGTAATCACCACAGCCATTTCATCTAAGGGAAATCCTAAAAACTTGACCTGTTGGTGTGCCTTGAGGACTGGAGTTGAAAAACACTGATTTAGGGCATTCAAATTTTGATCTGTATTTGTAGACCATCAACAGGTTAGAGAAAGGGATGTGGCAACTGGATTGATGGATGAATAGATATAATAGTAATTGATAGATGGATGGCTGAGCAGGAGAAAAAGCTGAGACTAGACATGAGCATTCGTTTTCGTCCGAATGCATTTTTGTCCAAATTTTGGGTATTTTCGCTATCATTTTAACAATCGAAAATGAATGCGCAGAATCTGAATTCCGAAAGATCCCACAAAAAAAAATGCTTTATTTTCATTTTTGTTGCTACAACAGTTCGATATAGATAGGAGATTTGACATGACGCTGACAAAAGCAAACTGTGTCTATCGAATCTGCGGTCGAATGTGTCTTAACTCTAAGGCCCCATACACACGATGAGATATGTCCGCTCAAACTTGTCCGACGGGCCGTTTAGAGCGGACATGTCTCATCGGATTTCGGTCCGATGGCGTGTACACACCATCGGATCAAAATCCCCGCCGGCAGACAGCGTGGTGACGCGGCGGTGACGTTGACGCCGCCACGTCACTGCTACGTCACGCACCAGGAAGTAAACACTTCCGCGCGTATGCGTCCGATCCATTCACAGGATACGACGCATGTGCGGGAGGATATGTCCGCTGGTTTCCCGTACTAACCAGCGGACATATCCGAAGGACAGGTTTGTAGCGGACAAATTTCAAAGCATGCTTTGAAATTTGTCCGATGGACAAACCTGTCCGCTAGCCCGTACACACGATCGGATTTGTCTGCTGAAACGGTCCATCGGACCCTTTTTAGCGGACAAATTCGATCGTGTGTACGCGGCCTATTAGTCCAAGATTATTCTACATAGAGAGGAAAGTTTCGACATAGAGAGAAAAAATTCGACATTATAGAGACAGTGTTGCAGTAGACCATTCGACATGAACGTCAAAGAAGCAAAAAACATACAAGCGTCCAATCTGTCATTGAAGACTTATGGTGTTTGTTGAAAGTTCTAAGAAGATTCGACAAGCAACTAAACTGTACGACGCTGCAATCGTCCATAGGCTATAGAAGAATTTGAATATTGGTTGACTAGTAATGTTAATTTATAAATATAATTATTTCTATTGTCTTAAAAAGTACTTTTTAAGAGCAAGAGAGAGAGGGGAGATTTTTTTTTGTTCTCTTCTTGCCCTCTCTCTCCTCCCCCTCTTTTTGGAATATATATAAATACCTAAATGTTGGAGTCATCCCTATCAGGGACTGTTTAGTATTGAAGGAAGGAAATATAATTAATACAGGGAGATGTATATGGGCTAATGTGATTTTTTTTCATTTTTTTTCCTTTTTTTCTCTCCTCTCTAAACATGATCACGGGGTCCTATTTTTTTTTTCTTGGTCTTATTTTGAACACGGGGGGAGGGAAAGGGGAGGAGTAGGCATTAATAAGTGAGAATTGAGGGAGGGGAAAGGGGGTGAGATTGGGGTAGGGGGGCAAACATGTGGGAATAATTATTATACAATTCATACACACCACTATTTGACAACAGCACTTTACACAACATCACATAACATTACACAAAATATAGAATACACATTTTTCACGAGATCTGTCAGAAATAAAACATTTAGGGGTTGGGGGATGGAGTTTGAGGAGGGGAATAAATAAATAAATAACCACTTTTTTTTTCTTTTTTTCTTTTTTTTTGAGGGAACGGAAGCGAGGGAGAGGGGGGAGGAGAGGAGAGGAAGAAGGAATAGAAAGGAGAAAGACATATGGGAAGAGGGCAACACGTTTTGAGGTGGTTTAAGGTGGTTTAGAAAGCTTTTATGCAGTACCTGTAGTATAAGGAACCTGTGAAATATAGAGAGAAGGGGTATATGTTGAAAGGAAGGGGGGGAGGTGGGAAGGGGGACAGGGGGACAGGATAATAATTAACCTGGAGTAAAAAGTAAATGGGCTATATGAAATAATAGTTTAAGTGATAATCATGTATATGAATATTTATCAATGAGTGAATAGCTTGTATAGAAAATTTAGATATATAAAAGGTATGCATACTGGGAAGGAGGAGATTTAGAGGGGAAGTCAAGAAGGGGAAGGAGGAGAGGGAGGGGGGGTAGAGGAGAAAGGATAGTGTAGAATAAATGCTTGTTATTAACGGATAAAAGGGTAAAAAAATAAAAGATAGGAGAGGAGAGGGGAGGAAACGGGAGCTCATTCGCTCTTGCTATTGGAGGCCAGTACCCCAATTTCCGGGAACCTACGGGAAAATAGTAGTCCCAAGTAGGAGTCGTAATATATAACCCTCTCAGATCGCTAAAGAGGAGACTTGGGCTCCTCAATCCCCTTTAACTTTTTTAATTTACATTTTTTTTCCTTGTCTTCTCTCTCTCTCTCCCCCTCTGTTGAACTACCGTGAAAAGATAGATTGATAAAATACGGGTTACTTCCTTAAATGTGAGAGGGCTTAATATCCCTGAAAAACGTAATATACTATTAAATGAGTTAAAATCCCTTAACACAGATATAGGATTTATCCAAGAAACACATTTTAAAGAAGGGGTATTTCAGGCCTCATATCAGGAAGCTAAAATTAAAGGAGTGGCTATCCTTATATCAAACAGAATTCCCTGGTCTCTAACGGATACATTTTCTGACCCGGGAGGGAGATTTATTTTTCTAAAAGGGGTAATAGGCAGAGAGAAGGTAACATTAGCTACTATATATGCACCGAACGTTGGTCACGATGCCTTTTTAGTTAAGGTGCTCTCTAAATTGATGAACTTCAGAGAAGGTAAATTGATATGTGGAGGAGATTTAAATATTCCCTTGGACCCAAATGTAGACACCTCTGGTGGGGTATCATCAGTCCCTAGTGAAATTAGAAAACAAATTATATGGAAACTACATGAATTACAGCTAGTGGATGGCTGGCGTATCTTACACGCAGGAGAAAAGGATTATACGTATTATTCGAACCCACACCAAATATATTCAAGAATAGATCTTTTTTTTGATACCTCATCAGATGCTACATTTGGTACAAGAAATCTCAATAGGGAATATAACATGGACAGACCACGCACCAGTTACGATGAAAGTGACTTTAGCCAGGGGGACTCAGATGCCAGAGTGGAGATGGAGGTTAAATGAGAGCCTATTGCAGAACCCACAAATAATGGAGGATGTAAAAAAAAGAAATAATATGGTACTTTCAGACAAATGATAATGGAGAATGTGACCCAGGAATAATATGGGAAGCCCATAAATCAGTAAATAGAAAATTTATATATATAAAAGGTATGCATACTGGGAAGGAGGAAATTTAGAGGGGAAGTCAAGAAGGGGAAGGAGGAGAGGGAGGGGGGGTAGAGGAGAAAGGATAGTGTAGAATAAATGCTTGTTATTAACGGATAAAAGGGTAAAAAAATAAAAGATAGGAGAGGAGAGGGGAGGAAACGGGAGCTCATTCGCTCTTGCTATTGGAGGCCAGTACCCCAATTTCCGGGAACCTACGGGAAAATAGTAGTCCCAAGTAGGAGTCGTAATATATAACCCTCTCAGATCGCTAAAGAGGAGACTTGGGCTCCTCAATCCCCTTTAACTTTTTTAATTTAATTTTTTTTTCCTTGTCTTCTCTCTCTCTCTCCCCCTCTGTTGAACTACCGTGAAAAGATAGATGGATAAAATACGGGTTACTTCCTTAAATGTGAGAGGGCTTAATATCCCTGAAAAACGTAATATACTATTAAATGAGTTAAAATCCCTTAACACAGATATAGGATTTATCCAAGAAACACATTTTAAAGAAAGGGTATTTCAGGCCTCAAATCAGGAAGCTAAAATTAAAGGAGTGGCTATCCTTATATCAAACAGAATTCCCTGGTCTCTAACGGATACATTTTCTGACCCGGGAGGGAGATTTATTTTTCTAAAAGGGGAAATAGGCAGAGAGAAGGTAACATTAGCTACTATATATGCACCGAACGTTGGTCAAGATGGCTTTTTAGTTAAGGTGCTCTCTAAATTGATGAACTTCAGAGAAGGTAAATTGATATGTGGAGGAGATTTAAATATCCCCTTGGACCCAAAGGTAGACACCTCTGGTGGGGTATCATCAGTGCCTAGTGAAATTAGAAAACAAATTATATGGAAACGACATGAATTACAGCTAGTGGATGGCTGGCGTATCTTACACGCAGGAGAAAAGGATTATACGTATTATTCGAAACCCACACTAAATATATTCAAGAATAGATCTTTTTTTGATACCTCATCAGATGCTACATTTGGTACAAGAAATCTCAATAGGGAATATAACATGGACAGACCACGCACCAGTTACGATGGAAGTGACTTTAGCCGGGGGGACTCAGATGCCAGAGTGGAGATGGAGGTTAAATGAGAGCCTATTGCAGAACCCCCAAATAATGGAGGATGTAAAAAAAGAAATAATATGGTACTTTCAGACAAATGATAATGGAGAATGTGACCCAGGAATAATATGGGAAGCCCATAAATCAGTAATTAGAGGCGTCTTAATTAAACATGGCTCCAGGATTAAAAAAAGGCAAGAGAAGAACAAATAAAAGAACTCTTAGAAAAAATACAGAGATTAGAGATACAGCATAAAAAAAAAAACTAATTAGGCTTGGGAACGGAATTAACACATTTAAGAAGACAAGTAGCAGACCTCCTACAATACAAGGCTGAAGCAGTTCTTCAATACTCGGAAAGGATTCTGGAGATAAATGTGGGAAGTTACTGGCAAGAAAATAAAAAAAACTACAGACACAGTCATATGTCCCATTTATTAAAACAAAAGCAGATCAGAAACTTTATCTTTCAAAAGAAATAGCGCAAGAATTTAGGAAATACTATGCCTCTTTATATAATCTCCAAGAAATAGTGAACCCACCTGGGACTGTCGAGAAATATATATATCTTTTTCATGTTTAACTAGACTAACATCTCCAAAATGTAGAAACTTAGAAAAACCAATTACCTTGGAAGAAGTGCAAACAATAATGAAAACAATAAAACATGGTGAAGCGCCAGGCCCAGATGGGTTCACTATACAATTTTATAAAAGTTTCAGCACACAACTGGGAACATATATGACTAAGGTATTTAATACAGTAGGTCAAATGGGAATACTACCATCGGAAGCCCTGATGGCACATATTACGGTCATCCCGAAAGAAGGGAAGGACCCAGGGGTATGTAGCAGATACAGACCAATATCCTTGCTGAATGTAAACCTAAAAATAATGACAACGATTCTGGCATCCCTATAGAAAGGGTTGGAATCGCGCTAATCGTGAATATATATCCAATGAAGGGCACAGTGCGTGCTGTGATTATTAAACAAAATAAGTGAATAGCCTGTGAACGCATACAATCAATCAATTATAATGAGTACCACGCAGATGTGGATACAAATATGGGCCCACCAAAAAAAATATACTATTAGGTGACTATGTAAAAAAACGCCACAGTATAGGTGTGGTTTCAGTGAAAAAAAAACATCAACTAATAAAGCCACACAAGTAATAAAATAGGTGAACTGAAAAAATAAACTCCACCTGATGGACAGGGAGAAGAAAATGCAAAGTCTATGATGTGTTAAAAAATAGTCAATGTGATGAAAAAAACCAGATGAGTAAAAAATGAAAATACAACGTCTCTGTCTTTTTAACCTGTATGTACACAGAAGAGGAAGGAAGTCTCAAGCTGATGTAGATGTGTCAATCTCCTGGATATCGATCACGAATGAACTTGCACAGATCTGAAACCGCAGGATCTCAGCGCCATAAAAACACACAAAGACAAAAACAAAAAGACTCGCATAGTGTAAAACCTTAAGGAAACTGAAAGAACTACACCCGTGTGGGACAGTCTTGCGACCGGGGGAGGGAATAGTGCGGACCCACCACCTCTGCACACACTGACCCTTACCAGATCTGGACCCCACAGGGTAGTATCAGGCACTCAGAGAAGGGATCGTGATTCAGCAACCATAGGACATCAACCGATGACAGTGTTGGTGATACCATGTAATATAAAACCGCACATAGTGTAAAATCAAATGGTATTTAATGTAAGAAAAGTTAAAGATTGCACTTACAAAGATAAAAATCAGTAGGGCATTTAAAAAGCAAAGTGCCGGCCGGCTGGATGGTACGCGTGCGTCCTTCCGTCTGGATGTGGTGACGTGGGAACGTCTCCTCCCAACGTTTCGTCTTCGTAAGACTTGGTCACGGGATAAGGACGACGCCCCACGTCACCACAATAGTACCCGTAGTGGGCGGAGTCAGTCAAAAGGCGGCCCCATCATCGCCATTTTGGATATGGGCTATAGTAAGGGAAAGTGGTGTAAACCTACTCATCTCTTATGTGTCAATGGAGCCGTACGAGGGATCGAGTGAGAACAGACCAAAAAGGTCATTATATAGGTAAACTGGGATACTAAGTGTACCATGGAGGACAAAATCGCACCAGGTGCATAACAGTACCCACAGTGTTTGAGATAGAAAATAGACTGGTAGTCATAAAGGCTGTCTATCGAACTTAAACCAAGCCTTTTAATGTGATGGTCTTATGCGGAACTCTAATCAAGATGGATAATATTAATTTAGTAGTGAAGAGGCTGTGCCGCCTGAAAGAGCTGACTCACAACCACTAAAGTAAACCATCACATAATACATATAAATAAAATTAAAATAAATTTAAATGAAACGGTTAAACATGCGTATCGTTGTGCGCTCATTATTGAATAGATGCACAATCAATTTCATCATTAGAATATGGAGGGGATCGCAAATTTAACCAACTATAGAAAATTAACCCCACCAAATGGACTTTAGTGAACAACATTTGTATGTACTGACAAAAGGTTACAGATGGCCATATCAACATAATTGCAGAGGTTGTATGCAGTAACATACAGCTGACACTAGTCTAAAATTATACATCAATAAAACCGGGAAAAAACAAAAATAAAGGAAGAAAAAAAAGGGGAAATCGGGAAAGGAAAGGATTTGTATCCCTCCCTTCCACTTTCTCTACCCTTCCCAACCATTTCAGCACGTGCTATACCTTGATTATGAATAGCACTAGATAAGTAGTTTGACATAGAAATGAATAGGTATTGTGGAACATTATAACTGGGTAAATTAAATATTATCTGGACTGTATCAGGAATTGTCAATGAAACAGTTGACATCCACCTCAATGTTGAGGCCATGGGGTTCAAAACATCGCAGGGTATGTATCCAGGTCATTTCAGAACGGGAAATACTTCTGACTAAGTCACTCCCCCTCCAGTGGGCCTGATACTTCTCAATCCCTAGGAAAACAGTGCCTCTTGGGTCTTTATTATGGACTTTCAAATAATTGTTAGAAACGGAATGATCTGGAAAGCCATTACAGATATTTGTCAAGTGCTCGTTTAAACACACTTGTAAGGGGCGCTTGGTCCTGCCCACATATTGTAGGCCACAGGGACATTGTAACAGATAAATGGAACCCACACTCGAGCAAGTAATAAAAGACTCGATCGGGTAAACCTTGGGTGAGTATCTGGACCTAAAACTCGTGGTTCTTTTAGGGGTATGGTTATTCACCGTACAAACTCGGCATCTTCCGCATTTAAAAAAAACTGTCAACCCTGATGAAAACATGGAAGGCATTCTTGGTGGATCCAAAATGTTAGGTGCTAACTTATTTCTTAAAGAGCCAGCTCCCCTAAACACTACCTGAGGTTTATCAGGGAGAATGTTATTCAAAATCTTGTCACTTTTGAGGACGTGCCAATGCTTCCTGAGGATATGTTTAACGTGTTGGCAGGAGTAATCAGTCACAAAAGGACTTCTAAATTTGTTGTCTACAATAGGTTTCGGCCTATCCTTTAAGATATCTTCCCTGTTGAGATTGGCCACTGTTTCCAGGGAATCTGACAGGAAAGGGCGACTATAGCCTTTTTCTATAAACTGTCTATTGAGTCTTTCAGCCTGTTTTAGAAAGGTTACTTGATCAGTACAGTTTCTTTTTAGACGGAGGAACTGACCCTTGGGGACAGCCTTGAGCCAGCTAGAATGATGACAACTGTCATGCGGAATGAACGAGTTCCTGTCTGTTGTTTTGAAATAAGTAGACGTGGATAGCTGATTACCCTCTATGTTGATGACCAAGTCTAAAAAGTTGATGGTATCAAGACTTGCTTCATATTTTAGAACAATCCCTCTATCGTTATTATTGAGATATTCCATAAACAGGATGAGGTCATCCTCCCTGCCATCCCATAGGAGGAGGATATCGTCGATATATCTGGCCCACAACAAAAGTTGGGGCCTAGAAGGGACATCGACGACATCCTCCTCCCACTTGGCCATAAATAAATTGGCCAAGCTGGGGGCATATTTAGCCCCCATTGCGACTCCTCTATCCTGCCTGTAGAAGTGTCCACTGTGATTCTGGCATCCCGCATACCGTCCCTGGTCTCCAAACTTGTCCACCTAGATCAAGTGGGGTTTATACCAACTAGAGAAGCGAGTATTAAAGTCCTAAATTTGATATATCAAGTAAATAAAAAAAATATATTAAGTGTTTTCCTGAATACGGACGCATAGAAAGCATTCGATAGAGTAAACTGGAAATTTATGCTGGAGACCTTAAAACAGATGGGACTAGGATAACGTATGGTACAGTGGATAGCCGGGGTGTATGCGGGGCCTAGGGCCTTAGTTAAAGTAAATGGGGTATATTCTATGCCCTTGACAATCACAAATGGTACCAGGCAGGGCTGCCCCCTGTCGCCTCTGCTATTTGCATTGACATTGGAACTATTGTTAAATAAGATTTGACAAAATAAAGATATCGTTGGTATTGAACTTGGTTGAAGAGAATATAAAGTATCGGCATATGCAGATGATATGCTTTTCTCTTTAGCAACACCACACATTTTGTTACCAAATTTAATGAAAGAAGTAGAACTTTACGGGAAGATGTCGAATTTAAAAATTAATTATAGCAAATCGGAGGCGATGGGGATAGCACTCCCTGAGTTCATTAAAAGCGGCTTGGTAGATAGTTTTAAGTTTAAATGGACGACTAGAGCATTGAACTATTTGGGAACACAAATGCTTCCAGACTTAAAGGAGATTTTCGATTTAAATTTCAAACCATTATTGGGCACAATTAGAACATTGCTAGAAGACTGGAGTAGAGGGATGCATTCATGGTTCAGGAGATGTAATATTTTAAAAATGAATGTAGTTCCAAAATTGTTATATATTTTTCAAGCTCTTCCAGTTCAGATCCCCATGTCATACTTCAACCAAGTCCGGATGATATTCACAAAATGTATATGGGCATGTAAACGGCCAAGGATTGTCAGGAAATTATTGACCCTACCCAAGGGGGCGGGGGGAATATCAGCACCCGATGTCTTAAAATATCACCAGGCCACCCAATTGGGGAGGATAGTAGATTGGGGTAGACATGGGGATCATAAATTGTGAATCGAGATGGAGCAACAAATGTGCCCCAAACCTTTAAATAGGGCAATATGGTGCTATGATGCACTACCTCATACAGTTAAAACCCATCCTATAATAGGTCCAACTCTATGGACAGAAGAAGAATGGAAAGGTTCCCCGGTGGGGCTTTGGACAGCAATGTAATGTAGTAGAAACATTTGCAAATGGATAGCAAAAAAGGGGTACATTTATTAAAATTGTACAGGTATCACAATGAATGAAGTTACAACATTTAAAAAACTGGCCAATATGTAAAATACATAATCCACAATGTAGCTTGTATTCAAGTTTACACAATATTGTGTACAATTTTAATAAATGTACCCCTTTTTGCTATCCATTTGCAATTTTTTCTACTACATTACATTGCTGTCCAAAGCCCCACCGGGGAACCTTCCCATTCTTCTTCTATCATTTCGGGGTTCGCAGCGCATATAGTTCTCCCCTATGTGTCCTTTTTCCATAGCCAACTCTAAGGACAGGCAATAAAGTGTGTCAGAACCCAAAGTTCTCTACTAAAAGTTCCCCCCTCTGTCCGATTGTAGGAAATATAGAGTTTAAACCAGGCATGGATTCCCAGATATTTAAAAGATTAAGAGAGAAAGGTATATTTCAAGCCTCGCACTTTATGGGAGAAAGGGGGTGGCTAACAATAGGAGAATTAATACAAAATGGGGGGTGTTTGGAAATACCGATATGGCAAGCAGGGCAGGTTCGACATTTCTTGGAAACTCTAGGGGATGCAGAAGACTTCAACCACTTAAGGACCCCCGCACGCACATATACGGCCACAGAATGGCACGTACAGGCACAAGGGCGTAAATTTACGTCCCCGCCTAAGTGCGGTTCGGGCGTCCCATCGGGACCCCCTCCGCGGCGTGCGGGGGTCCCCCTGGCTCCGGGAGCGATCCGGGACGAGCGGGCGGATGTCGGCGTTTACCCGCCCCCCCACGATCGCTCCCAGCCAATGCGCGCGCTCCCAGTCTCCTGTCACTTCCTCCTCCTGTGTAAACACAGGAAGGGGGAAGTGATGTAATCTCCCATCGCAGCGGTATTTCCAACCGCTGCGATGGGAGAAACACCTAACAGTAAGTGTGCACCAACATTACACTGACACACACTCACATAGGCATACTTAACCCCTTGCGATCTGCCCCCCCACCCCCCCTGTCACAGTGTCACTGAATGCAGTGATCTAATCACTGCATTTAGTGTCAGTGTGACAGGCAGTGTAAAATCAGTTAGTGTTAGGTTCAGGATAGCCCCCCCACCCCCCTAATAAAGTTTTAACCCCCTGATCACCGCCCTAGTTAACCCTTTCACTCCCTATTGCCAGTGTCACTAAGCGATCATTTTTCTGATCGCTGTATTAGTGTCGCTGTTCCCGCTAGGTAGCTATTTTTTTATCGCAATTTTTTTTTTTACTAAAGACAATTTTGGCCTAAATGTTTGACTAAAATTTAGTTTATTTGATTTTTTTTTTAACAAAAAGTAAAAAATAGTGTTTTTTTTTCAAAAATGTCGCTCTATTTTTGTATATAGCGCAAAAAATTAAAATCGCAGAGGTGATCAAATACCACCAAAAGAAAGCTCTATTTGTGGGAAGAAAAGGACGCACATTTTGTTTGGGAGCCACGTCGCACGACCGCGCAATTGTCAGTTAAAGCGACGCAGTGCCGAATCGCAAAAACACCTTGGGTCATTTACCAGCGTATTGGTCCGGGTCTTAAGTGGTTAATTGGGTACTAACAAAGTTCAAGGAATATTGTGGAGGGGATGAACCACTCCACCATATGGTCTCCAAAATGTACATACTGTTGATTGCACCCACAGAAGACTTCAAGATGACATGCCTGGCCAAATGGGAAAGAGACTTAGGACAAACATTCTCTCCAGTACAATGCCAGAACATTATAGATATGGCGTTAAAATCATTGAGGTGTACATAAATACAAGAATTAAAAATTAAATTATAAAATATTAACGCAGTGGTATTATACACCAGCACGTCTAAATATTTTTTTTTCAGAAGTCCCAGATAGATGCTGGAGAGGGTGTGGGGAGAAAGGGACAATGATACACATATTTTGGGGATGCCCATTAATAAGACAATTCTGGCAAACAGTGCAGAGAATTATCCGAATATTTATGGAATATGAGATCCCAGATGACCCGGCTTTCTGTCTGTTACATCATACACAAATTCCACCAAAAAGATATATGAAGTCAGTAATATGTCATTTTATGAATGCAGCTAAAAGCTGTATCGTAACAAACTGGAAGGATCCTAAACTACCTTCAATCTCAATGTGGCTGAAAAAAGTAAGGAAAATAGGAATAATTGAGAAACTTTTGCCAATGCCGATAGATAAGAAAGAACAAATAAAAAGGATATGGGCACCATGGGAGTCATTTGTACAATCTGAGGAAGGTAAAAACCTATTAGGGGAGCAGGAATAAGAACGATGAGGAGGAGAAGACATGGGGAGGGGTGTTTTGTTTGTCCCTCTCTTTTTTAATAGAATAGAAAAAAAGGAATGGAATAGCCTATAATGGAATAGAATAGAATATAATTAGAAAAACAATAGAATAGAATATAATGGAATAACATAGAAGTAGAAAGAATATAACTATTTCCCAAAATTCAAGTAGAATCAATTCAGTTTGGAATAGAATAGAAAATAATAGAATAGAATAGAAAATAACAGAATAGTATGAAAAAAACAACAACAGAATAGAATAGAATATAAAGCATAGAACAGCTTCCAAAATTGTAATTTGAAATAGAATAAATATGCATTTGAAAAGAAAAGAATAGAATAGACAATGATAAAGTGGGATAGAAAATAATAGAATATAAAACAAAATTATAGAATAAACAAATAAAAAAAGAATAATACAAAAGAATAGCATGGTATACAAAGAACATAACCATTTCCCAAAATTCAAATATAATCAATTTGTTTTGAATAGAGTAAAAGTAAAGTATAAATTTGAATAAGAAGAGAATTTCTATTCTTCTTTTTTGTTTCTATACTATTCTGTTTTTTCCTATTCAAAGTCTACCCCCTTAAGGAGTAGGACCTCTACCCTGACCCCCAGGGTGCAAAGCTCCTGACAGGGACTAAGGTTCCAATGGCCTGGCAGAAGGCCTGGCAGACCCCATTCTTCTAGGTCAGTTGAAGCTGATCATCGAATACTTAGTTAAGGGGCTCTCCTGAAGAGAGGCTCCCCCAGGGGCAGAGGAAGAAGGAACCTGAGGGCCACACATCCTCCCCCTAGATGTCAGGGCAAGCCAGATGACTCACACTCTTCACCCATAAGAAAACACAGACAAAAGTAAAAGCAGTGACAGTTGGAGGAAAATAACTAAAATATAATAATTGTGCCCTGAAGCCTGCATAAGACTTCTGTTGGATAATAGAATAGCCTCTTAACCTCTTCTCATCTGGATTCAGCAGTATCATACTTAGCTACAGTACATGTTTTCATGACTGCTTTTGCTACCGTTTGGTATTACTCGCACCATTTTTACAGTTTATGTAGTTACAACGATTTTATCTCCAGTGCAATATTTGTTTTGTTACCTACTTGAAGACTATAAAAGTTTTAATGCTATTCCCATCAAGCGCTGCCTTTGTGTGTTTTTTGTATCCTTCTATCCAGGGCTTTGTTTCAAGGGGAACTTGGGGGAACTCAGTTTGATCAGTAACAGCCCTAATATATATATATAAATAAATATATATAAACAGATAGATGACACCCAAATCTATCAGTCTACTCCTCACCTCACTCCTTCAGTCTCCTCTCATATTACTAACTTACTAACTGACATCTCAGCACGGATGTCACACCACTTCCTTAAACAAAATCTCTCTAAAACAAAGTTACTAATATTCCCCCCCGACTGTGCTCCCTCCATGACTTTTCCATCAAAATCAACAATGCAACCATCAGTCCCTCCCCTCACGCCAGGGTACTAGGTATAATACAAATAATAATAATTCTACACTCTTAGATGTGACATTAGCAGCCTAACATATTTCCTGTCCTAGAGTGACAGCACTGCTCATCATGTGCAGAATTTTGCTGTGGACTGCAATTTCCAGGTGTAGCCTTCCATATGTCCATTCCTGCTTTCTCTATGTTTATATAAATGGAGAAATTATCATGAAGAGTAAGGCCTCTCTGCATAGTGTCATTAAGACATGTGCACTGTCAAAAAAAAAAAGGAAAGAAAATTTGAAATGATAACTAACTAATAATTTACTACTAAATTCTAGATATTAGAATTTCCTTTCATATTTGGCTGTTCGTGAACAAATATGAATTTATCCGACGTTTGCGAATTATCCAAAATAACTAAGGTTACATGTAAACAAAAAGAACAAAACAAATTAATAAATTTAAATAATAATAATAAAATATTATTATTATTATTATTATTATTTATTATTATTAATTTATTTGTTTAAATATGGCATGCGTTAATTCAAATAATTTGTAACTTTTGATAATTTTTTTTTTTTTTCAATCAAAGTTTATTAACTCAAAAGTGGCAATGTACAGTATACATGGACAGTACAAAGTGAAAATCCAAATTCCAATAGTAAAATAACAGAAATAGAATATATGCAAGAAAAGACAAACAGAACATAGCTTTTCGTCACATAAAGTACTTGAATACATGTGAATTCTTCTGAAAACTTTGTTATATATAACTGAGGAAAGGGACGGGGTGTGGGAGGGAGAAAAAGAAAGAAAAAAAAAGGGGGGGGGAGAGGGTGATTATGCAGTCTCGTGGGATTTCACTGACAGACAAGCAAACAGAGTGTGCCGTAAATCAGGGGAGATCTGGGCATGCTCCAGTGACGTCATTTTAAAGAACAAAAAGGATTACAACAATATTAAGCAAGAGACGATTTTCTCCCTTTTTTATCTCCCATTTCCTGTTCGGATCAACCTTGTATGAGGATTCAACTGTATTGAAAACTTTGGCTGTTTCCTTGCGAGGATTCATTTTGAGGATTCATCTTTATTGAACACCCTGGCGACTCCTGGATCATTCACAGGAAGATCTGCACTGGTATAAAGACTGGGTATCCAGCCCATCCAAGCTCAAGGGACCCCCCACCGTATGGTGAGTTGTGGGTCTACAGCAGTTGGTAAGCGTAGCCATTCCAAATTTACCTTACACCTACTATACAAGAATGTGGAGTCTTACAGGAATGTGGAGTTTTAGAAGAAGTGTATGATACTGACCAGTACTAAGAGTCCCCTTCTGGTTCCAATTGGAATAAGATACATACAATCCTCAGATGCTGTAAAGTTATCCAACAGAGGACATTATTATTATTATTTCAGATATATATTCATATATATCCATTTTTGTAGTTGGACTGCTTATTAGATTATGGTTATCCACAATCTAGCACTGGAATAGTTTATTTTCACTATTAGGTTTGCACATTGTTCGTAATATTTACAATATTGTTATTTGGTATAATATCTATTGTGAATAGTTCTTTCCGGTGGGGACTGACACTCCCACATAACCGTTTTTTTTACTCATTTAGAAATATCACTTATTTGTGTTTGGCATTCCTACCGTGGGATACCTCGGTTTAATTGGCGCTGCACTTTTTTTCACATTTAAATTTTTTAGTAGATTGGGCATTGAGATGTGTGGTCTAGTGGTGAAAAATAAAAGATCATATGCGTAAGCGGCAATCTTAAACTCTCTTTTGTCTACAGGGAAGCCCCTGACATCGTTTGATAGGTTGATGGTCCTAATTAGTGGCTCTAGAGATATGATGAATAGAAGAAGGGACAGAGGACAGCCCTGTCGTGTACCGTTGGTGATTTCTAGGGGGTCTGAAAAGGTGTTATTAATTTTGATCAGGGCTCGTGGGTTGGTGTAAAGAGCCTCAATCCAATTGAGCATGTGGCCACCCAAGCCTATGTGTTTACACGCAGCCATTATGTATTCCCATGACACCCTGTCAAAGGTCTTCTCCACGTCCATAGACTGATTCCCAACTGTCTGGCATAATGTATCATGCTCAGGGCTTTCGAGACATTGTCCCTGGCCTCTCTTCCCGGCATGAAACCTACTTGTTCAGGGCCTATTACTTTTGAGAGGAGTGGTTTCAATCTATTTGCAACAATCTTCGCCAAAAGTTTAATGTCAATGTTCAGTAATGAAATGGGCCTAAAGTTTGCACATTCGGAATGATCCTTGTCGGGCTTGGGAATCACAGCGATGTGAGCCGTGAGAAACGAGTTGGAGTTATGTTTATTTTTAGCTAGATAATTAAGGGCCTTGAGCAACGGGGATGAAAGTAATTGAAGAAATGTTTTGTAATATTGCACCGTAAATCCATCCGGGCCTGGGCTTTTACTCGTTTTTAGTGAGCTTACTGCCTTGAGCAGTTCATTTTGTGTTATGGGGGTTCTCTAGCAGAGTGGCATCTTCTGTTGGTAGAGAAGGAAGTTCACTTTTCCTCAAAAATTCCCTGATAGACTCTGCCATGGTGTTCGGAGTATGAGCTGGCTTGTGTTGTGGTGGTAAGTTATATAGCTTTGAAAATAAATCGTGAAACTGTTTTGCTATGCGTGCAGAATCATATTCAAGGACTCCCTGTTTGTTTTTGATTGCGTGTACAAGGTTTGCAGAAGAGGCCTCTTTTAGGGCTCTAGCCAAATATTTGCCACCTTTGTCGCCGTGTTCATAAAATATGTGTTTTTTAAAAAACAGGGACCTTTGGGTCTGCAAGTTTAGTATTTGTAAGAGGGACCCTCTGCAAGCGGAGAGCTCTTTTTCCACCTGGGCAGAGAGAGTTTTTTTGTGTTGCAGTTCCAAGTGTGCTATCCTGTTTGACAGTGATGCTATCTCCTTATCTCTTTTTTTTTTTTTTTTTTTTATTGCACCCCATCTAATCAGGTTCCCTCTTACCACTGCTTTGTGGGCCTCCCAGTTGTTCAGTGGGTTTGTGTCCGAGTCTATGTTATTTATGAAATAGGTCTTGATGGAGTCGAAAATTTCATCTTGTATGGTCTGGTCGGTCAACAGAGCAGGGTTAAGTCTCCAGTTAAAGCTTTGTCTCGTGGGAGAGCCTGGTTTCAAAGTCAGCGATACCGGGGCATGATTCCAAAGGGAGATGATGCCCACCTCAGATCTAATCAGTCTGGGTAAATATCTTTGGGTAATGAAAATCATATCTAGTCTGGAGTATCGCTGGTGGGGAATAAAAGGAATAGTCTCTTTCGGATGGATGAGTTGATCTCCAAGAGTCGATCAGAGACAATGATAAGAGTAGAGCCTTTAGTCTCTTTAAAACTTTGTAGGAGACATGTGTGTGCCCAGTGTATGAGTCCTGCAAACGGGAAAGTGGGACATTAAAGTTCCCACCCAAGAGGACACACCTCTCAGCAAACCATTTCAGTGCGTCAATGATTTCTCGGCAGAAAGTGATGTGATTCCTGTTAGGGAAATATACGTTATCAAGTGTGATGGGGGATCCTTCCCATGTACCTTTTAGGAATATGAATCTCCCTTCTTGGTCAAGCAGACTATGTTTGAGGACAAATGGAGCATTTTTATTAATCAATATTGACACACCCTTTGTTTTGGCGATGAGGTTAGTTGCGTGATAGGCTACTGTGTAGAGGATGTCTGTCATTTTGGGGATATTTTGGCCCTTGAAGTGTGTTTCCTGTAGGAAAACCAATAGGGGTTTAGTCTTCCTGATTTCTTTGAAGAATTTGGAAAGTTTTTCTGGGATGTTCAGACCGTTTATGTTATGAGAGATCAGTGTGGGGGTTTTACCTAGGAAGGAGTAAGCCATTTTAAACCTTGATTTAGGAACCGTGAGGGAGAAGAAGAAGAAAAAAAATGAAAGTAAATAAAATAAATAGAATTATAAGAGATTAAAAAAAAAATTAAATCAAAGGGGGGGGGAGGAGGGGAGGAGAAGATGGGGGGTGTGCGGGAGGAGTGAGGAAAACTGAAAGGAAGGGTAAATTGGGGAAAATCTGTGAGGGGGTTCACAGGTATGGGAGAGGGAGGAACTTTGGTGTAGTTGGTTTAAACCAACAGACACCAATCTTGAGTCTTAGCCCTGTTTTTATACCTTGTATAAAGGGGCTCCAGAACACATCTGTTACAGAGATAACCTAACAACAGAAATGTCAGTGTGACTCTAGTGGGTACGCGGGAGGCGTCCTCGTAGATGGAAGAGGAGATAAAATTACTTGTTATGGTCCCGGGTCAGGGATGTAAAATTGTATTTGGGTAAGCGTTAATCTTAGCCGAACCCCACAGGGGTAAAGAGTGTTTGCACTCCGAGTCAATGTACAGGATTATTGATGTGTCTAAATATGCGAAACAAAACCACAATAAACAGCAAAATACTGCAGGCCAAGGGCCATATTTATAGGAGAAAACCAACTCTCATTGCAGGCAGTTTAAATACTAACTAAGCCGAGTCAGGTTGTCAGCACAGAACAATCTCGCTCAGCATCATGTAACATATAACCAACCGAGAGCACAGATCCCTGCATTCGGTAGACGTGTCCATTGTCTTATAACCTGCCAAAAACATCCCATCCACATTCTTAGGTATATCTGCCGATACAAGCTTGAAAGCTGTCTAAATCTCCTTGCGTGTGTAAATGCATATATATTGGGGATGACCTGTCCTCCTTACATAGCAATAGGGGCATATGCAGTCTATCCTGGAGTATTGCAGATCTACTCACAGTTTTCTTGGAGGGGACTCAGAGCTGTATCTCCAGTTGTTCATTCTTGAACCAGAAAGGCTTGTGTTACAAGGAAAGCTGTAGAACGTATGCGGGTAGTCAACCCAACTGTCATCTCGAACCTTACCCCAAGAGGGGGTGTGGCAAGGGGGGAATGAGAGAAAAACGAGGTAACAAAACCATAGGGGAAGCATAAAATAAAACGTGGAGGAGGTATACACCTGCCTTGTAACAACAGACCCCCTGAAAGTAATATGATTAGCTATGTCTTACGGTCATACAACTAACATTAACCAAAACTGCTGCAGACATTTCAAAGTAAACTAAGCACATAGTGAGGAGCTTAGGAGTTTGGTGCCCTCTAGTGTCCAAGGTATGTGAGTCTTCTTAGGGTGTGCATCAGTTTCATACAAACAGAAAAAAGATAAAATAAAAAATAGAAAATTATAAAGTATTGTCACAAAATTTAAGCATATTCTTGCCCTTAACGCAGCATGTCAGCGGACTAGATGCCAGAATAAAGGAGGATGAGCGGATGATGCATCACTGCACCAACGTGACGGTCGTAATAAGTTCTAGACCATAAAACGGTGACAGTGGGTCGCTCATGCCATAAAGTTCAAAAATAAGAGGGATGTGGAGCAATTTAGAAAAACAGCGAAAGGAAATATGTGGTGTACAGTACCTTGCAAAACAGCCCCTTACTGAGAGAGGTCGGAGGTGTAGTGGACATAGAAGCCCCTCGTGTTGTGTCTCATACCGCTGAAGTGCATACTCTGGAGATGACTGTGGTGGGTGGGACGTAGTGAACGGCTTGTTACTTAATGAAGGATAGGTGTGCTGACACGTCAAGCAGGCATCACTGCTACGTAGAGTTGGGGTGAATCTCTCCAATAATTCAACACATCTGGACTCTCATCTTGGGGCCCTTGGTAGCCGGTGACGCATGGTTGCCCGTGCAGGGAGTCTTCCGATGCTTGCCCGGGGTGTAGGGAGACTTGGATGGAGATGGATCATGCATGAGGGGATGATGAATGAAGGCCGGCGGGATCAGGAACTCTGCATACCAATCCGGTAGTTCCACCGGGGCAATCTGTATGTTCTCTCAGAACTGCCGCAGATCACCTGGGGTTCTGAGCAGAAGTTGTTTGCCGTTGTAGGTGGCTTGCAAGGTGAACGGAAATTTCCATCTGTAGCTTATACCTTTCGCGGTCAGCACCTCCAACAACGCCTTCAGAGCTCTTCTGTTCTTGAGTGTAATGGGTGAAAGGTCCTGGAAGAGCTGTATATTCACGTCATTGTAGGTAATCTGGCCATTCAGTCTGGCTTTTTGTAGGATTTCTTCCTTTAGTGTAAAATTTGGAAGCTGGCAAATTATGTCTCTAGGTGGCATGTTATCTGGGGCTCTGGGACGCAGCACCCTGTGAGCCCAGTCATACTCTATAGGCGATGCTTCAGGCCTATACAGGAGGTTATTTAAAATGGAGGACAGAGCGGGTTGGATTTGGTCCTGGGGTACAGCTTCGGGGACCCCCCGTACCCTAATATTGTTGCGGCATCCCCAGTTATCTAAATCTTCTATTTGTCTATTGCCATCAATCAGTTGTTGAGAGTGTACCTCCACAATGTCGTCCAGCCTCGTGAGGGCACGATCTCTTCTTTTCCCTGCTCTTTCCGTCACCGCCATTTGTTCAGACAACCGGAGTAGCTCGGTCTTGATATCGGTTATGGCCATCGATAAAGAGTTCTTGATGTCCGCCGCTATCTCCATCATCGTGGCATAGTTTAGAGGGCAGTCGGGTCAGTTGCCATCTCTATCAAGCTCCTCCGATGCTGCGAGAGATGCGTCATCGTCCTCCATGTCCTCTCTCTCCTTGTGTCTGAGAACCGGTGCCATCTTTGCTTTTTGCTGTCTGCTCGTATAGCGGAAATTGTTTAGGTCTGTGGATGCAGTTCTGCCTGCTGGTGTACCCATCAACCTCAGTTGCTTGTTGGGGCATATCTTCCGTATTCGGGTGCTCATAATCCTCAGGGGAACGGCTGTTTTCAGTGCTTTTTCTGACCCTGGGACCGGAGCTCCTCTAGTCTGCGTCCATCTACGCCGCTCGCCAGGCCACGCCCCCACTTTTGATAAATTTGTATCCAAACTCAAATTTATCAAAAGAACTGTCTGTAACTGTGTATGTTTTTGTTCAGGTCAGTAAAATCTGTACATTTTATCTGGTGTTGGACTTACTCATGTATAGCTGGAAGACAGAATCTGTGTTTTCTCAAAAAACAGTCATACTTTAGACAGTTGCCTAGCTTAAAAAAAAATGTATACAACATTTCATTGGCTATTAGGGGCACAAGGGGACATTTTAAAAGAGTGTTTATATGGATAAGCTGATTTATCGTCAAAGTACTAAATTCTTGGGAATTAATTATGATCCCTCTCTTTAATACCATTGATCTATATTGAATAAAGTTAAATTATAGAAAACTATTTTTTACTAGGAGAATTTCCCCCCCTTACAATCTCCCTCAGTGACAAGGGCAGTGATCAAGAGGAATTCCTAATACTCCCACAAAGGGGAAGATGATTAAACTCACCAGAAAGATTCAGAACTTGCATCTGTCATAATCTGTATCTTTGCATCTGGGATGGCTTCCTTCACTCTAGATGTCTCTCTCAACAAAAAACAGATGTGTGCACATCCGTCATGAAATTTTATTGAAAACAACCCTCCCTTTACAATTGCACACTTGCAATGTATCAACATTTTAGAAGCGTAATAAAAATTCACAATCACAATCCTTTGTCACAATCCTCTCATAAAGTAATGACAAAAGGCGTTAGTGGTGACAACGCAGTTACCTAAACTGTCTGTCAGTGGTCTGCTCAACTGGGGTACACCACTCTTCGCGAAGTCTGTGGAGTGGTGAGAGATATATGAGTAACTAAGAGACAGGATTGTAAATTTTTACTATGCTTTGATACATTATAAGTGTGCAATTGTAAAGGGAGGTTTGCTTTCAATCAAATTTGACCACTTACTTGGGCACTTAAACCTACCTCCTGCCCAGACCAATTTTCAGCTTTCAGTGCTCTCACATTTTGAATGACAATTGCGCAGTCATAAAACACTGTATCAAAATAATTTTTTTGATCATTTTTTCCCCACAAATAAAGCTTTCTTTTGGTAGTATTTGATCACCTCTGGGGTTTTTATTTTTTGTTAAAAATATTAAAAATACAGAATTAAAAAAAGAATACAAAACCATTTTATATTTTGTTATAAAATTTTAAGACCGGGTAATTTTTCTCCTTCATTGATGTATGCTAATGAGGCTTCACTGATGGGCACTGATAGGCTGCACACATGGGCACCGATGGGCTGCACTGATGGGCACTGATAAGGTGGCACTGGTGGTCACTGATAGGCAGCACTGGTGAGTACTGAGAGGTGGCATTGGTGGGCACTGAGATGCGACACTGAGAGGTGGCACTGATGGGTGGCACTGAAGGACATTGATAAGTGGCACTGGTGGGCATTGAGAATTGGCACTAATAGGTGGCAGTGATGGGCACTGATTAGCACTGGTAGGTGAGACTGATAGACGGCACTGCTAGGTGGCACTGATGAGGCACTGATTGGCATCACTGGTGGGCACTGATAGGTGGCACTTGTAGGCATTGATAGGTGCCACTCTTTTGCACTGGTGTTCACTGTGGGCTCTGGCAGGTGGCATTGGCAGGGGGCAATGGCATGAGGCACTGTCAGGCGATACTGCTGGGCACTGATGAGGTGGATGTGCCTCTTCCACTCTGGACCGATGTCCCTTACACAAAATCTGGTGACCTGCTTTTTTTTCTCATCACGCTGTAAGCATGTACTATATCTATTTTGTCTTGTCACGTCGCCAGATTTTCAGAGACTTTTTTGTGTAAATATAAGCAAATATATATTTTTCTGCATAAACCTCCCAATCACTCCAGACAGGATACAATGTACATGCATATCACAAATATCTAACCACTTCTTAGAACATATGTCATATGTAGTGGGGGCAGTTTACTTTTTCACAATTAATAATTAGAGATATCTTTGGTGCAAATATTCACAAGACAGAATTGGATTAGGAGTAGGCAAATATTCTTACAATAGTTTGGAACTTGGAACTGTTAGGAGAGGGTGTCATCAATTTGAAGGTTTGGCAGATGGATACCAGAGTAAGGCCTCGTACACCGGTTTCCTCGGCAGAATCCATCAAGAAACTCGGTGGGAGAGCTTTTTTGACAATGAAACCGGTTGTGTGTACATTTTTCATTGAGGAAACTGTTGAGGAACTCAACGAGCAAAAAAGAGAGCAATTTTTTTTTCCTTGATGGGAGTCATGTTCCTCGCCGGGCTGCTTTTCGACGAGAAACTCGAGCGTGTGTATGCTAAGAAACCCATGCACCCTCGGTAAAAGTAGTATTTGTAATGGAAATAGCACATTTGTCACGCTGTAGCAGACTGAAAAGTGCAAATGTCTCTTACCAAACTTTTACCTAACACGCAGTAACATGAGATTAGCAAAAGCAGCCCCAAGGGTTGTGCCAGTGGAATCGAACTTCCCCTGCCGTAGTATGTGTTGAAGTCACAGAGTTTGAGAACGAGGAGATTTGGTGTTTAATGTGTGTACGCAAAGACAGCTTGTCAAGTTCCTCGACAAGCCTAACAAGGAACTCAATGAGGAAAACGATGTGTTTCGCCCGACGAGTTCCTCGTCAATTACATCAGAGAATAATGACAAAACAGACTTATTCAAGGATATAGCAATGAATTCACCAAATATCACAACAAAAATGGCTTTAAAGTGTAACTAAAGACAAAACTTTATTTTTCATTTTGGATAGAGTAATGGAGGATTAGAACCCATCATGTTCTATCACGTCATGAGATAAAATACCGAATGGCTTCATGAGATGAAAACCTCACATTTCAATGAAATACCCTGTGCCGTATTTTAGTAGTTTTTTTATGAATTGCAAAAAAAAGTTTAAAAAATATTATGAGCTATTTTACCTCGGATCTTAACCACTTAGGACCCGGACCATTATGCAGGTTAAGGACCTTGCCCCTTTTTGCGATTCCGCACTGCGTCGCTTTAACTGACAATTGCGTGGTCGTGCGATGTGGCTCCCAAACAAAATTTTGCCCCACAAATATAGCATTCTTTTGGTAGTATTTGATCACCTCTGCGGTTTTTATTTTTTGCGCTATAAACCAAAATAGAACGACAATTTAAAAAAAATGCAATATTTTTAACTTTTTGCTATAATAAATATCCACCAACAATATATATATATAAAACAAAAAAATGTTCCCTCAGTTTAGGCCAATACGTATTCTTCTACTTATTTTTGGTTAAGAAAATTGCAATAAGCGTTTGTTGATTGGTTTGCGCAAAAGTTATAGCGTTTACAAAATAGGGGATAGTTTTATGGCATTGTTATTAGTATATATTTTTTTACTAGTAATGGCAACGATCAGCGATTTTTTTCATGACTGTGACATTATGGCGAACACATCGGACACTTTTAACACATTTTTGGGACCATTGTTATTTTCACATCGAAAAGTGCTATAAAAATGCACTGATTACTGTGAAAATGATAATTGAAGTGAAGGGGATAACCTCTAGTGGGCGCTAAGGGGTTAAGTCTGCCCTAAGGGAGTGATTCTTACTGTAGGGGGGTGTGGCTGTATGTTTGTCACTGATCTTTGTTTCCTATAACAGGGAACAGACGATCAGTGACACTGCCACACAGAAGAACGGGGGAAAGTGTGTTTACACATACCTCTCCCCGTTATTCAGCTCCTGTGACCGATGGCGGGACACCGGTGGCGATCGGGTCCATGGGTCCTGCATGCGCAGTCAAGGAGCTTCGGATCGGAGTGCGTGCGGCTGGGCTCTTAAAGGCAACATACATGTACGTGCCTGTGCCCAGTTGTGCCATTCTGCTGATGTATATGTGCAGGAGGCGGTCCTTAAGTGGTTAAAGAGGAAAATATCTGATTGTGAAATGAGCCCAGTGTCTCTTTAACCACTTAAGGACCTTGGGTGTTTTTCAGATTTGGTGTTTGCAAGACTAAAACAGTTTTTTATGCTAGAAAATGACTTAAAACCCTCTAACACTCTAGAGAATAAAATGGCGGTGATTGCAATACTTTTTGTCACACCGTATTTGCGCAGTGGTCTTACAAGCGCACTTTTTGGGGAAAAAAATCACTTTTTTAATTAAAAAATAAGACAACAATAAATTTGGTCCAATTTTTTATATTTTGTGAAAGATAATGTTACGCCGAGTAAAATGATACCCAACATGTCACGCTTAAAAATTGCGCCCGCTCGTGGCATGGTGTCAAACTTTTACCCTTAAAAATCTCGATAGGCAACGTTTAAAAAATTCTATAGGTTGCATCTTTTGAGCTACAGAGTAGGTCTAGGGCTAGAATTATTGCTCTCGCTCCAACAATCGCGGTGATACCTCACTTGTGTAGTTTGAACACCGTTTTCATATGCGGGCGCTACTCAGGTATGCTCGTCGGGACAGGGGGGTTTATTTATTTTTTTCCTATTTTTTTTTTTTTTTTACACTAAAAAATTTAATTAATTTGATCAGTTTTATTCCTATTACAAGGAATGTAAACATCCCTTGTAATAGAAAAAAAGCATGACAGGTCCTCTTAAATATAATATCTGGGGTCAAAAAGATCTCAGATCTCATATTTAGACTTAAATGCAAAAAAAAAAAAAATGGAAATTGTCATTTTTTCAAATGACAACATTTATTTTTTCTTTAAGACGCATGGGCGAGACTGACGTTTTGACGTCACTTCCGCCCAGCAAAGCTATGGGGACGGGTTGGGGCCATCTTGCCCTCACTCGCATCCCCACACAGACAGCAGAAGAACCCGATCGCCGCGCCGATCCGCGACCCACCGAGACCGCCGTTATCGTTTACAGGACTGCTCACTGAAAAGATGGATATCTTGGTATCTTTAAAAAAAGGACGTATATATACAGTGAGGGGTCCTTAAGTGGTTAACCACTTCCCGACCAGCTAACGCCGATATACATCGACAGAATGGCATGGCTGCGCAAAGCAATGTACATGTACGTTGCTTTGAATTTGCTGCCGCGCGGGCGCGTGTGTGCGCCCACTGCAAGCTCCATGACTGTGACCGTGGGACCCGCAAGTGTCCCACAATTGTGTCACAGAACAGGGAGATGCCTATGTGAACAAAGCATTTCCCTGTTTTGCCTAGCGACAGGACAGTGTTCTACTGCTCCTTATCATCCCTGATCGCCACCATTACTAATAAAAAAAATGCCATAAAACTATCCCCTATTTTACCAAAAACATGTAGAAGAATACATATTGGCCTAAACTGAGAAAGACATTGTTTTATATATTTTTGGGGGATATTTATTATAGCAAAAAGTTAAAAATATTGTTTGTTTTTTTTCAAAATTGTCACTGTTTATTTTTTTATAGTGCAAAAAGTAAAAACAGCAGGGGTGATCAAATACCACCAAAAAAAGCTCCATTTGTGGGGGGAAAAAAAGGACGTTAATTCAGTTTGCGTGCAACTTCGCACGACTGCGCAATTGTTAGTTAAAGCGACGCAGTGCCGAATCGCAAAAAGTGCTCTGGTCAGGAAGGGGACAGGTAAAAGGAACGGAGAAGAAGTTTTGCTGGACAACATAGAAAAAAAAGAAAACAATGGGAAAAGGAAAGATCAAAACAGCAAAACATCCTATAAACTTTGACCCCTGTCACAATACACACTCACAATATATATATATATATATATATATATATATATATATATATATATAATGCTTTCAGCCACAGATTACATAATTCCATTCAGATTTTTTATAGCACTGAGGAGCTGGGCCTTATCATGGCCCTAGGAAACCAAAAGTCATGTGAGCTTTTGGAAGTTTTGGTAAACTGACCCCTCTAATCTACATTATGTGGTGCTATGTTATGTAAGGCCGCGTACACACGATCGAACATGTCCGCTGAAACTGGTCCGCAGACCAGTTTCAGCGGACATGTTCGATCGTGTGTACGGCCTATAGGACCGTTTTCCAGCGGACAAAAGTTTCCAAACATGCTTAGTAACCTGTCCGCTGGAAACCTGTCCGTCGGACATGTTCGATGGTTAGTACACAAAATTATCAAACCAAAATCCCACGCATGTTTAGAATCAACACGTTCACATAAAACAAAAGTGCATGTGCATATTAATATAGTCCATAAAGTGATCCCAATGGGTAAAGTAACTTTCCAAAGTGTTATATGACACAAGAGTGCCTGTGCATATAAAATTGGTCCATAAGGTGATTCCAGTAAATACAGTGACTTTCCAAAGTGAGTAGTTGTAAACCAGTTTATCTGTAGATAATCCACCACCAGTAGAAAAACAGGCTTACCAGATATATTGAACCCAACTAGGCATAGGCCCAATGAGTCAACAGAGCTTGTGTTGTAGCTGACCCAGGGGAGAGGAGTATATCAGCATACACAGCTTCCAATATGGACATATGATGCAGAGATCCATCACACTATTGTCAATAATAGGTCTCAATCATGGATGTGGTGACCAGAACTCAGAGGTAGTTAATCCAATAAGTGCATTGATAAAAGGAAAAAGATAGGCCGCATAGTGTGATACCATTAAAACAAATAGTATTTATTATATAAGTAAAAATGAACACTCACATTTGAGAAGTTATTAAAAGCATGTTGATAAAATCAAAATGACGCAGTGGCTTCAGCAGAACCCGGACTGACGCGTTTCACCATAATAAGGCAGGTGATGCTAACAGCCTTTGTCTGATAGCAGTTTAGCAGTCTGAATGGGTTTATACGCTGGCTCATACTGCCCTACACTGTGCCTTTTAACCACTTGCCTACTGTGCACCTACACCCCCTTCCTGCTCAGACAACATTTTAGCTTCCGGCACTGCGTCGCTTTAACTGTCAATTGCGCGGTCGTGCGATGTGGCCCCCGAACAAAATTGACGTCCTTTTTTCCCCCACAAATAGAGCTTTCTTTTGGTGGTATTTGATCGCCTATGCGGTTTCTATTTTTTGCGCTAAAAAACAAAAAAAAAACGACAATTTTGAAAAAAGACACAGTAGGGTATATTTACTAAAGCTGGAAAGTGAAAAATCAGGCTCAATTCTGCACATAAACCAATGAGCTTCTAGCCCCAGCTTGTTCAATTAAGGCCCCTTTCAAACAGGGCGGCTCAGTAACGATCCACCTCCTTGTGTCCGTAAGCTCAGCGGGGATCTCTCCGTAAATCCCGGCTGAGCCATCGGATGACAGGGCTGTCTCCGCACACTCTGCAGGGACCGCCCTGTCTTTTCTTCGCTCTCCCCTATGGGGGAGCAGATGAACACGAACCGTATGTCCGTGTTCATCCGATCCGCTATGCAGAAGGAAGAAAAAAATAGGACATTCTTTCGTCTGCAAAATCGGATCTTTGCGGAGGCGGGTGATTACAGGTGTCAGCGGATGTTTTATCCGCTGACACCCGCAATCATATAGGGTAAGGTGACCAGAATTTTAAAATGAAATCCGGGGACATATTTTTTTTTTCTAGTAATAACTGAAGAAATATTCCCTCCACTCCAACAAGCACATGATCATCAGAAATGGGCACAGATAATGGAACAGAGAACACCCCCCTAAGCTAGTAGGAGCAGTGGTGTGTAATTCAGATTTTTTTTTAACTTTTTTTAATTCTGCACTGTCTTTGAAATTTCCCCAGCCCCTGTTCAAATCCAATCTGGGGACAAAACCAGGGACAGACTTGGTCCGGGGACAGTGTCCTCAATCCGGGGACTGTCCCCTGAAACCGGGGATGTCTGGTCACCCTAACATAGGGACCAATGTATGTCCCTTTTTCATCTGCAAACGGATGGATGAAAAAGCGGACATATGGTCCGCAGGTGTGAAAGGGCCCTAAGCCTGGTAATAAAACCTGGAAGCTCATTGGTTTCTGTGCAGAAGTGACCAGTTTTTCAGCTTTAGTAAACAACCACTTAAGGACCGCCTATTGCACATTTACGTAGGCAGAATGGCACGGCTGGGCACATCAACGTATATATACGTTGATTTTAGTACCCAGCCGTGGGTCACGGGCGCGTGCCCGTGACCCGGTCCAAAGCTCCAGGGAGTGGAAGAACAGGGAGAGCCGTGTGTAAACACAGCTTCCCCGTGCTTCTCTGTGGCCGTAGCATCGATCGCGTCATCCCTGTAATAGGGGGACGCGATCGATGATGTCACACCTACAGCCACACCCCCCTACAGTTGTAAACACACACATAGGTCACACATCCCCTACAGCGCCACCTGTGGTTAACTCCCAAACTGCAACTGTCATTTCCACAGTAAACAATGCAATTTAAATGCATTTTTTGCTGTGAAAATGACAATTGTCCCAAAAATGTGTCAAAATTGTCCGAAGTGTCCGCCATATTGTCACAGTCAAGAAAAAAATCGCTGATCGCCGCTATTAGTAGTAAAAAAAAAAAAAATAATAAAAATGCAATAAAACTATCCCGTATTTTGTAAACGATATACATTTTGCGAAAACCAACCGATAAACGCTTATTGCGATTTTTTTTACCAAAAATACGTAGAAGAAAACGTATCGGCCTAAACTGAGGAAAAAAATGTTTTTTTATATATTTTTGGGGGATATTTATTATAGCAAAAAGTAAAAAATATTGCATTTTTTTTTAAATTGTTGCTCTATTTTTGTTTATAGCGCAAAAAATAAAAATCGCAGAGGTGATCAAATACCACCAAAAGAAAGCTCTATTTGTGGGGAAAAAAGGACGCCAATTTTGTTTGGGAGCCACGTCGCACGACCGCGCAATTGTCAGTTAAAACGACGCAGTGCCGAATCGCAAAAAGGGGCAAGGTCCTTTACCTGCATTTTGGTCCGGGTCTTAAGTGGTTAAACACCAATATTTTTTTGCTTTTTGCTATAATAAATATCCCATTTAAAAAAAAAAAAAAAATTTTTATCTCAGTTTAGGCCAATACGTATTCTTCTACATATTTTTGGTAATAAAAAAAAAAATTGCAATAACCGTATAGTGACTGGTTTGCGCAAAAGTTATATTGCCTACAAAATAGGGGACATAATTATGATTTTTTTTTTTTTTTACTAGGAATGGCGGCAATCTGCGGGTTTTTTTTGGGACTGGGACATTATAGCGGACACATCGGACACTTTTGACACATTTTTGGGACCATTTACATTTATACAGTGAACAATGCTATAAATATGCATTGATTACTGTATAAATGTAACTGGCAGGGAAGGGGTTAACCACTAGGGGGCGGGGAAGGGGTTAAATGTATCTCCTAGTTTGTGTTCTAACTGTAGGGGGAGGGGGGGGTGACTGGGGGAGGTGAACGATTGTGTCCCTATGTACAAGGGACACAATCGGTCTCCTCTCTCCCTGACAGGGACGTGGAGCACTGTGTTTACACACAGAGCTCCACGTCCCAGCTCAATTGTCGGCAATCACGTGTGCCCAGCAGCAATCGCGGACGCCGGGCACACGCACGGTGTTCTCAGTGACGCGAGGGGCGCGCGTGCGCCGGCGGCGGCGCGCGCCCCTAGACGCTTTAAATGTCAGGACATTATATGACGTGATGTCAGGATCATAGAGTATCCCGGGTATAAAGTGGTTAATGTTAAATTGAACCATTTTTTATATTATATTCATTTGTTTGAATAATTACATTTTTCAATAAAGCCCCAAATTTTTCTGGATTTACGCTATATGGAGGCCTTCTATTTTTCTTTTCCATGTTCTGAATATTACAACACCTGGGGGAGTTACAGCCTGGGTTTATGATTATTCATTACCCAGATCATCATCCATTCCCTGGAATCCCCTGTCTTTTGGATCCACCATCTGTCCAGAGAGGAAGCGACTGAAAGTTCTGCACCCCTGGTTCCATGGTCTGTGGATATAAGCCTCACTGATCCACACCATATGGTGAGTTGGGTCCACATCTACGCATTAGGCCTTGTACACACAATCAGTCCAAACCGATGAAAACGGACTGAAGTTCAGTTTCATCGGTCCAAACCGACCATGTGTATGGCCCATCAGTCTCAGAATCAAGTCGACGCATGCTTGGAAGCATTGAACTTTTTTTTTTTCCGCACGTCGTTGAGTTTTACGTCACCGTGGTTTTTGAACTGATGGTGTGTACGCACATCAGACCATCAGTCTGTGAACCGATGAAAATTAACTTCAGTCCGTTTTCATCGGTTTGGACTGATCGTGTGTACAAGGCCTAAGAGTACTAATTTCTCTTCTCTATTACCTAAAGGTGAAAGCGCTCCCGGGTGATTATACGTGTACACAATATCTATTTGAAAGACAGCTGGGTTTTACAACATTTGGTCATCTTCCTACGTTTTGGCCTATTTCTGATGTTTGTCTATGGACTATTTAGTTATTTTGACTATTAGCACTGGACTATTACTGCATTGGAATTGTTCAACGTAGGGATATGGATACATCCCATTCAGCATCATTACTGATATTTTAGAGATCTAATGTTTCATATGCTTCATATAGTCGCAGATGTTATTTATTCACACAGGAGTTTTTGATTTATTTAACATTCACATTGTTTGATATTTCACTGTCAGCGACTTTTTCTTTTGTGATATCAAGATACATGAATACAGTATCTCACATACTCTTTAACGTATCATTTATATTTGTGTTCTTATACAGAGACAGACCCCGGTCTCGGCTACATGTGAATTGAGTTTGGTGGTCTCAGCCCGGCTCCCGGTGGGTGTGCTATGCAAGGTACGCCTGTGCTTAGTACGCCCACCCCCCCCCACAAAAACCACCACACTTGCACGCACACAAAATTGGTTTAATACGCACGCACTTTGGCCATGCGGTCTCCTAAAGAGAGGCGAAGGACCTACGGGGCTGGCTTGGTGGGTTGGGCCCCCTCACTCCCTCATAGGGGGAGTCCCTCTGCCCCGATGGGGTCCTGTTGAGCCCCAGTTGGGCTCCCAAGTGGAGCAGGTAGGGCGGGGTGAGTGGGAGGCCCCCCCTCACACCCGCCATTGCCACCGGGGGCATGGAGAAGGATGGCGATTGCCTCCGGGGGGAGGGTCTGCCTACTCCCAACTCCTGCAGTCCGGCTCCTCTCTCTCGAGTTCACGCACAAAATACACTTTAAAAAAAAAAAATACAGAGACAGACATTCATTTACCTCATAGGTTTTCACTCCTTGCAACTTTTTTTTGCGATTCCGATTTGCATGAAGTTCTTAATATTTTTGTGTATATGCTTTTTTATTAGGTGCCATTTGTTAACTTATCTCAGAGTTCTTTGTGTTTGTAAAAATAATTTTTGAGTAGGGTCCTCCACGCAACACATTTTTAGCGCCACACTTTATTTTTAAATATTTGTTCACAATTAGTCTGATTGTTGTGTTGGCTGCTTATACTATTTCTTTGGTTGGCGCAGTATAATATTGTATATGTTAAGCAGGAGCTTCATTTCTTTATACCATCATATTTAGCGCTGCACTATACCACTTTTACTTTGTTCATTTTACATACTGATCTTTTGTTGTGCCGTCTGCTACTGTTTACTATTTCAAAACAGCACGTTCTTTTCCTCTTTTACATTGAGTCCAATCTTGATTCAGCTCTGTGCCTGGGAGTACTCATTGGCTCATGCTGCTCTCAATCAAGTTCAGTGATGAGGGATGGGAGGGCGGGGGAGGGGATCAAGCTTGTATAAATGACCCCCCAGCACGCAGCTTTCTAGGGGGGCACTCGGAAGACAAGCAGAGCCAGGAGCACCGGAGACAGACCCCAAAAGAGGAAGATCTGCTCTGTGAACAAATGTAAAAATATTGCACAGAGCAGGTAAGTATAAGTGCCGTTTCACACAGTGGCAACCTGACGTATAGCGCGACTTTGCAAGGCGACTTCAGCACGACTTGGAGCAACTTACAATGTGACTTAAAGTTGCCTCCAGGACAGGCGACTTTGGCTATGGTCAATCACAGAATAATCAGCTCTGTGGAAGGGAGGAGTTTTACCTGAATAAACTATTTTATTTTCCTGTAAAGTTGCTTCAGTTAAGCCAGTGATCCGACTTTGGAGACAACTTCCATTGAAATTAATGGGTACAAGTTGCCTACAAGTTGCCTACAAGTCGCCTTAAAGTAGTACAGGAACCTTTTCTAAAGTCAGAGCGACTTCAGTAGTATACATTAAGATGGCTTTCATTTACTTCAATGGAATTCCTCATGTTGCGCGACTTGGGGCGCCACAAGTCGGATCCCAAGTCGCGGTAGTGTGAACAGGCACTAAAACTTTTTGCTAATTAAAAATTTAGTCTTTGCATAGTCTTTCACTTTGTCATATTAAACTACAGTCTCCACTCATAATATACCTATGTACTGTATATAGTCAAACAGGTCCACCACAGCAGTTGTCCCACTTGGTCACTGTGGGAAATCTTCCTGTGGGCGGCTGCGACTTCCAGGCAATTTGGTGTTCTTTTTATAGGTAAGCTACACAGCGCTTGTTATCCTAAGTAACGTTTATCTATAACTGTATCTCAATACTTGTTTGTTGACACTTTATTGGCCTATGCATGTTTATCTATATGTATATCTAGCCCTTTGTGCTAACAACTATGTATTACTTTTAGATTTCTCCTGACAAATCAAAACTAGTTGAGAACCTGTTTTGTGCAACCTCCTCTTTCACCGTGACTCTCCCCTTGGGGACTACTGCAGCCCGGTGATCTGTTTGGTTGGACCCGCAACATATGTATTGTTTTGTATTATTGTTTTGATGGTTTTTTATGATTATGCTTTTTTTGATACTATGTTAATAAATTGATATATATCTTTTAATCTTTAATACTTTCTGAGTTTACTTTCCTCTACAGTACTGATATAGTCCTCTTGCCCCCCATTCTCTTGGTCCTTTGGGTCCTTTGGGTCCCCTTAGTCCAAAACTACATTCCCTTTGCATAGTCTTATAAATTCTATAAATATTGTATGTTACACTGTAACATTTTCAATAAAATAAATTAGTGAAAACAATACAATAAATAAAACAATGTTAGTAGATAATCACCCATTTTTATTAGCACTAGGTGGTGCAAGCACTTGCTACATAGAGTAAAAGCAAAACACTGTCACTTAGCTATAGCTACAGTATGCAGAAGCTTTCTTTGGAGCATGAAAGTTGATTTATACTGTATATCATGTATGGGAATTTTATACACTTCTGTAATTTCATTTTGAAACCTTTTTTTTTTTTTTTTATTATTATTATTTATTGGAGATTCATGTATTTTTTTAAATAAGTGCCTCATTTTCAAAGGACATTCATGAATTCAAAACTCACTAGAATTCAAGAGTAGCTGAAAAAACAAATCCATGCCATGTTTCATCTTAGTTTTCCTACCCAAAGCAAAATATATATTTTTTCATCTACAGTACAGTACTTGTTACAAATTGCTGGCACAGATGGAGCCAAGAACATTAAATTTATATATTCCCTTAATGAATATAAAGAGTACATAGGTGTGCTTAATGAATTAAAGATGAATAATTCTACTAACCTAGTTAGTCTTGGTATTTAGATCCAAATTTGCACTTTGGAACTCTCAAGTTACATTACCAGCACCTGTCTCAGGTAAATACATTGTATCTCTGTTGTATTGGGAAACATTAACCTTCTTTCTCCCACAACCACTTGATTACAGTACATATATTATGTTAGATTCTAATAATTCACTTTAGGCCATCTAGCTCAATTTGCATGTTATATATGCCTAGTTCATAATGCATAAAGTATAGACTGTTACATAATATCTTTCACTAAAAGAGGATAAGACTACAATGCTTAAAGGGGAACTACAGTCTGCTCACATCATTTGTAATAAAAACATCTTTGCTATTCTGAAGCTTCCCTCCAACCACCTTGCATATTATTTTATATATACTGTGATTCTGTACTTGCCAAATATGCTGCAGAAATCTCCCTCCACTGAGTCTGGCTGCAACCAATTTAACTGTGGGCAGATGAAGCTCCTGCCTGTTCACTTCCTGGATTTACACAAGCACACAGAGGTGCCTCTCATTGGGCCTTGTATGACTCATCCTCCCCTCCCTTTCTGTCAAACGCTCTCAAGAGTGATAGAGAGTGCTGTGCATGATTTCATAAGCCTTGGCTTTTTACCAGACAAGAAACAGAAAGTGGGCGGCATAAGGTATTTACTGTCATAAAATAAAATGCTTTACTATATAAAGTTAAAACAACACGGGCAGAAGATTTAATAGATGGAAAGATGAAAAAATGACTAAAGGTCCGCTTTAAACCACTCCATCTCTTGTATCTATATAACCCTTATAGACCAGAACGATTATCACATTTCTGCTATGGGTCTGTTTATTTGGCAGTCACATTATAATTACCTAAGGTACCAAAGTAACACATAAAGCTTTTTTTATAGCAATGATTTTCTTTTGGAAATAGTGGTTACAGTACATAGTTACATAGTCGATAAGGTTGAATGAAGACTCCAGTGCATCTAGTTCAACCTGTGTGTATGTGTGTATGTCTCTACTACATCACATATCACTGTATTTTGTGTTCAGTACAATGCCCATCTAAATGTTTTTTGAAATTAGTGACACTTTCCTCTAAAGCCACAGATTGTGGAAGGAAGTTCTACATCCTTATTGCTCTAACAGTAAAAAAAAAACCCTCTATGACATTTATTGTTTGACCACTTCTCAACCAACCTCATTGAGTTGCCACATGTCTTCTTGAGTGATCTGAGACTGTTTACTCCCAATGTTGGAATCACCAAAGATATTCTATTAAGATATTTATAGATATTACAATATTTATAGATTGCTATCATATCCCATAGTATATGTCTATTTTCCAAGGAGAATAAATGTAATGTTTGTAATCTTTCCTTATAGGTCCTCCAGCCCCTTTAATTTTTTTTTATAGACTATAGTATAGTGTGCATTTGTATTTCCTTACATTAAAGCCCACGTCTTTGCTTACACCCTCTATTTTATTAATGTATTCCATGTAAAGTTGTTTAATACGGTTGTGGCGTTATTGCCCTGCCTAGATTAGTATCGTCAGCAAACATTGAGATTTAACTATTTATCCCAAACTCTATATTGTTTCTGAACAATTTAAACAGGATTGGTCCCAGGACAGAGCACTGAGGTACACCACTTATAACTCCAGACCATTCTGAAGATACACTATTTATCACAAACCTTTGGATCCGCCCTTGTAACCGTCTTCTATCCAGGTACATATACCATCGCCAACACTAATAGACCCCAATTTGTGGATTAAGCTTTTATGGTGTACTGTGTCAAATGCTTTGACACAGTATAGATCCACTAGATCCACTGGCCTTCCTTTATTAAGATGACAGCTCTCTTCCACATAGAATGTTAATAGGTTGAATCAAAGAAAGGAGGGGAGTAAAAGGGAAAGGACTAAAACAGAGAAACAAGAGGGAAGGGAAAAAGGGAGGGGACTGGGAAGGGTATAACAAGACCCACAAGGGAAGCACTCACATTGGCCACATCCGTATATAGTGGAACTAGAAAAAAAAAAACAATCAAAAGAATGAGTAAAAGTCGGACTTTGAGGCAAAGCGGAAGTATATAAAATTGATCGTTTAATACAAAAGTTGAAATAACTTACAATAGAACAATGATATAATGCAGAAAAATAACATAATCACCTAGAACCGTCTGGATTAGTGAATCATGAATAGTGAATAAATCCTTTGAAGTCGCCGATGCGTTTCGCCATGGGGCTTCTTCAGGACTTGACAAGCAGGATTTTTTTGATAATAAATAGATAGTGTTTCATGATCTGGAACAATACATATCACATTAGTTGCAGTATTTAATTATTTATTGCGGTTTTGCAGAGGGGAGAAAACACAAATGTAATAAGTAATAAAATGGGGAGGTAAAAACAGGGGTTGCGTGTGAACACATGAACAAGGCATAGCAACATCCCCTGGTGCATCACAGTCGGTGCGTCCATCCAGAGAACTCCAAACATTAAGAAGAGCTGAAGTCGCCGATGCGTTTCGCCATGGGGCTTCTTCAGGACTTGACAAGCAGGATTTTTTTGATAATAAATAGATAGTGTTTCATGATCTGGAACAATACATATCACATTAGTTGCAGTATTTAATTATTTATTGTGGTTTTGCAGAGGGGAGAAAACACAAATGTAATAAGTAATAAAATGGGGAGGTAAAAACAGGGGTTGCGTGTGAACACATGAACAAGGCATAGCAACATCCCCTGGTGCATCACAGTCGGTGCGTCCATCCAGAGAACTCCAAACATTAAGAAGAGCTGCCACAATATTGGCGAGTTTAATAGAGTGTCAAGTTCAGTGGTACCAGGGAAAATGATCATCTATTGAATAGAATGTGCGGAAAATAATATATTTTTCATCTTGCTTAAGAAGAAGAATATTATGTAGGGAGGGGGGAAGGACAGACAGGAAAGAAGACAGGGAGGGGGGAGGGATGAAAAAAGGGGGAGAGAAGAAAAAGGGGGAAAGGGAACAGGGGGGCGGGAGTCGAAGAGAGCAGGGAAGAGGGGGCAGGGGGGAAAAAGGAATAGAAAAAGGAAGAAAAAGGGAAAAAGAAAAAAGAGGGAGGAGAAAAGGGATTGTATATATAGACCAGTACTGACCAAGACCACATACATAGATTAATAGATTAAAGAAACGATTACAAAAGGTGGTGATTCATGTAGATTCACATACCAAAGGTCCGAGCTTATAGCATCTATGGTGATAATTCCATGATGTCAGGGATTGACCAATCAAATCAGGAACCAAAGAAAAATGTGTAGGGGTATACCAGAGAATCGATAAACAAGAAACGTAAGGAAACCCCTACTCTGTAAAGAGACGTATATGAGGGTAAGTAAATATAATATAGGAGAAAATACCGGAGAAATCCTATACAAGGATTAGGGCTGGGGCAAGTTTTCTAACGGAGGCAGATGTGGTCATAGGTGCAATTTATATGCAATGGCATTCCACATGCACGTTCACTAGGGACCGTTCCGCCAAACGCTTCTAGAGAGGCAGAGCAAACATATACATAGACATATACTATATATAGATATATCTATCTATATATATATATATAGATATATATATATATATATCTATATATATATATATAGATATATATATATATATATATATATATATATATATATATCTATATAAATATAGATATATATATATATATATCTATATATATAAATAGATAGATAGATAGATAGATAGATAGATAGATAGATAGATAGATAGATAGATAGATAGATAGTAGATAGATAGATAGATAGATAGTAGATAGTAGATAGATAGATAGATAGATAGATAGATAGATAGATAGATAGATAGATAGATAGATAGATAGATAGATAGATAGATAGATAGATAGATAGATAGATAGATAGATAGATAGATAGATAGATAGATAGATAGATAGATAGATAGATAGATTAGAAAATTGATCAGTCCTGATGAGGCCCCAAAATGTAGAAGTACAAATACCCCTCAAATGACATGATGATGAAAGTAGACAGTCTGAGATATTTAGCAAACACATGGCGAGTTTAAATTTTTTATCACTTTTTTAATGGAGATATTGAGTACAATTTTTTTTTTTACATACTGTCACCAGTGCAGTACAGCATCATAAGACTGGTTGCTGGTGATCAAAGCTACTGACAGGTAACAGTATGTTAAGACTTGTATTATTTTATTTTTTTGTTTACTATTTTATTTTACATTCTTTCATCAGAGTAGTTCAATGTCACCATGGTGACACTGTACTATTTTGAAGGGGTGATTAGAGACTTTTTTCTTTTTTACAGTATTATTGTTTAAAGTTTTGGGCGAACAGATTGGATGTTCGCCCCGTTTGAGAAACATCAGAATTTTTAGGGTGCTCGGCGGGTGTTCGTCCTGCCGAACGCCCTGAAATGCACGGTGCGTTGCAAAAATGTGTGGTGTCCCCCCAATCCATGCAAATACATGCATAAGCTGAAGAAAAAAAATTGCATTGATACATGTCCCCCAGAGAAGTACCTAGACCTCCATTTAATTCAAATATCATTTTAAAATAAGAATACAATAATATATATTTGAAAAGGTCAGGGTCATTGGGGGAGGTGCTTATGCAGAGCGAGTACAGGGGTAATTTAGAGGAAGGACTCTTGTAAAACTTGGGGTACATACCCCTGTGGATCATGCTCCTTCTGCGAAGTTATACGACAAAGAACCTTCTTTTTACTACCGTATGGGGAACGTTTCCACTTAAAGCATTTTGCTAACTGCAAAACCCAGGGAGTAGTCTATCTGCTCCAATGTCAATGTGGGACGCTCTACGTCAGAAAGACTTGCCAGGAGTTAGGCCAATGTGTTAGCAAACATTTAACAAGCATGACAATTTGCAATTTGTATCTTCTGCTAGGAAGACATGTGGCTAAAAGACATGGCTTTAGAATGCCAGTGGTAAATTTTACGGTTCTTGACCATGTATATATTCTGAAAAGGGGAACAAAATACTATTACAACGCGAAATGAGGTGGATTAGACACCTAAATGCTACCACACCTCCTGGTCTTTATGAGGCAGACATTTTTAGGCCGTTTCTCGATGGCTTTAGTTCAGTGAAAACTGATTAAAAATGTATATATTTCTCTATTCATGTTTTTTGGCCTTCCATTTTACTAGTGCAGTGTGTGCCCTTCGCTTCTTTTCTTTTTTCTTCTCTTTTTCTAAGATTTACCTTCTGTAGTCTTTTCAATTTTTGTCGATGTTTGTATATGGAGACTATCCAAAGTATATGTACGTTTTTATTCTATGTTTCCAATTTGTTAATTTGTATATATTTGTGATGTATGATTGAATGTGATCACTCTCTCCTTTTCATTGGAGACAGTGGACAGATTCATATGTAACATACAAGAGCATCATGTAATTTTTTCATGTAATTTACTCTTTGTCATATTGTTTTTCAGGGGGACCATGGCTCTTCTCCTTTGGTATCTCCATCCATGTCCACTGCCATACCAGCATGCTCGGCACACCCAAGCTCCCCTGCTCCTGGTGAGCAATAGGGGGCACTCCTTCCTAATCCCCGGTTTGGTGGCATTAAATGCCGCTTTTCCGTAGATGGAAGGATTTTTCTGTGTCAGTTTTTTTTTAGTTTTCTCCTTTAGGTGGGTGCGTTATTTACTTGCTGTTTTTCTTTTTTGGGCATCATAGTCTATGGCCCAACTTCCACCCTTAGTGGATATTACCCAGCCTGGCATCCATTTTGTCTTTTGGCAGATTGACCCTTTTCGTCTTGACTATCTGTATATTTTACCTCCGCGCCACTCATATATTCCACTGCCCTTTACCATATTTTCCAGCCATCTTTGACACTTTCTCTGCTGACTGGACCCCTCCCAGGTCCCTTTGTAGTGTCACGCGGGGAGCGGCTATGTCTTTTCCGGTGGAAAGGGTCACTTCCAGTTTGCGGCATTCGCCATCTCCGGGGGTGGTCTCTTTCTGTGAGATCAGTTCCGGTTCCAGTGCCGCTGCGCTCCTAGCATTCAGTCTTGTCAATGCAATGTCCGGGGTGGTTCCAGGATGTGACGCCCATCTGCGTCACATTCTGGCGCCCTTTCTGGGCTATGTAAGGATAACATCGGAGATCCTTTGACGCCAGTTCCATCTGGATATTCAGGTGGATGGTACTCTAGGTCAATCTCTACTCTGTCGCCCAAGAAGTTGGTCTTCAACAAATTGGACTTTGGCATTGAAATCCTGGAAGTTTACATTCCTTGCTGTTTTTAGTCTTTGGATTATATTCAAGGCTTTTCAAATAATATGTTTGCCCCCCCCCTTTTCATTATTACTTTTAAGTCTTTCTTTGCAGTCTGGGTGCATGGTGACTATGGCTTCTTGTCCCCAGCTTACTTTACCACATTCCTAAGGGGGTGACACTCCCATTTTTAGTGGAACAATCTAGAATACATTAACAATGCCTTCCAATTGGGGTGACATTCAGAGAGATTTTCTCACTTTCTTTATTATTATTTTCTTTTTACTTCTGTATTGCATTTCAATTATTTGATAGTTGGACTTGATTTATTTGAATATCAAGCCATTTGCTATCCAATAATTTATCCACAGGTTTTTGGTCCTTTACCTTTTCTCCTCCCCTTTTTTGGGGTTGGAAGTAATCTGGGGTGGAGAGATTTCTTTTTGGTCTGGCATCTTTCGATTGAATATCACACTCTTGAAGATCCCTCTGCTTTGGAAATGTGGACCTTGATGGAATGTCCTAAATGGAGGGGCTTTGTATTTTCCTGAAAAACATATGGACATGTAAGTTGATAACTACACATTATATAATATGCGCTATTGTACGCGCTGAAATGTCTATATCTGATACCATGTTGTGATACAAAATGCATTGATAATATGTTCTGCAATTTTAGAGATGGCTGTACTGATGAAGATTGTTCTATAATTTTTGCATTTTCAAAACGCGTCAGTCTTCATAGCCTGTCATCTCCAGGAACTGTTTATACAAGGTTCTTGGGGCCTGATGCAGTTATATTATGTATCTATGTCAGATGTTCATGCATTTGCATGTGATCTATTTTTAACCAATGTTGTTCTATCTTAAGGAACTTTATGTCTTTCATGTATTTTTTGTAATAAATTATACATTTTATATATTTTTTTGAATTTTAATTGCCTTTAAAATCCCATTTTTAAGGTAAAATCTATTTTGATTCATGAGGGATGATGCCAATTTACATGCCAGTCCATGGGAGTCTACTTATTTTCCATCCCCTTAAGAAAGAGTGCAGGACCCTTACTATGCTGATAATAAGTTTCAAACATGAATGAGATTTAAATTTTTTTTATAAATCTCTTTATTCATTTTTTCTCACATTACATAGATTTAAATACAAAAATACTTACAAAAACACACATCTGACAAAAACAACAAGCACGGTCTCAATATATCCTCTTCATATATTGCACTTAGTGTCTATAGCAGCTTTTTCTGGGAGATCCTTTAACCTATATAAAATATGCCTAACCCAATGTTTTTTAAACAGCCATTTAAAGGGGAAGGAGATAGAATAGAAATAGGTTAAGATGGAGGAGAGAAGACCAAGGAGAAGCAGGGAGATAGAAGGAAGATGACACAGAGGATTGGGCCCCCAACCCCCCCCCCCCCAAATCTATATATATATATTCTACTGAGATGTCCTCCCATTCCAGGCCACATGTGGAAGAAAAAAGAAAAAAAGGGAAATGGTGGGGGGAGAACAAATATATATTGGCCCTACCTCCTCTCTCTTCCATCACCATAAAGGTTCATAGAGCAACTGTGCAGTTCTAGATCCTAGTGAGAAGATTTAATGCCCATGTATGCATATATATATACACACATCTATACATATACATGCATACATACATATATACATTAAAAAATAAAAAAGAGAAAGAAAAAAAAGGAGGGGGTTTCGTCTTCACAGACATCTACTGACAAGTTCCATAACCCAGTAGATGTCTGTGAAGACGAAACCGGTCGGTTAACTGGACTTTTATCACCACTATTGCGTTACTACCAAGATTTTTGCTTGCTGTGGTTTCCTTGATGTGCAGTGTGGAATTTTTTATCTTTTGGTTTTTTTTTGCTTTTATATTTTGGTACATGGACTGTATCCTTGCTTGGAATTTTTAATGAGATTTGCAGATCTCTTTGCTGTGTCAATACTTTTTGATCAACTTTTAATACATTTCTACACGATGAGGAGGTGTTCTCACCCTCTTTTTTTCATATCTTCCATGAAATACGGAGTCTCACATCTTCACTGTTCTGTCTGACGTTCCTGAGGCCAGCGATACCTGCTCTCCTTTTGGGATCTGCCTACAGCATCACAACCTGGGACATCGATTTACCCATTGGGATGATCGGAGGGCGGCTAGCCTATACAAGCTTTGAAGACCTACCCACCATACTGTGAGCCGTGGGTCAACAAAAGTCGGTAAGAGTACCTTAATATATATATGCCAAGGAATGTCCTGGGAAGATGACCTGTTTCTGAGGGAAAGGATTGCCCATGTATATGGATGAGGTGTTTCAAACTGAATGAACAATCAGTCTGTTTTGGGGAAACTGGAATATCAACATCCTCAAACCTACACACATCCCCCCTCCCCCCCCTTTTTTTTTTTTTGCTGTTTTCAGGACCTCTTGCATTTGTTTTCAGCTGCACTTATTTTGTTGCAACACTTTTCACATAACCTTCAGTTTGTGTTTTTTTGATTATTGTTATTTGTTTCACCCAGCTCAATAGCTGGTGTTTCATAGCTTATAGTCTATGATCTTCTTCACGAAGGTTGCACCTTAGGTCTTACTGTATTTTTGCTGGTAGCTACATCACCCTGGCCATTTATGGTTTTTCCTACATCTATATAGTTTTGGCGCTACACTTTTTTCTTTTTTCTATTACACTTTATCCACTGTGGTGTTGGCTGCCTATACACTATATATTTACACTATATATTTACACTGAATTGTTTATATATTTTTAAACTTTGTTAAGTGAGGAGTACCTGTATTGGTAAATGGTTGCTATAGCTGTGAATGGCCACATTGGTTAGCTGTTTTCTCAAACTGCAAATGACTTGAGTTTATCTGTGTGCTTTCATTTTAAAGCACACTTACAAACACACACAAGATCACATTGCCCTTTATAAACAGCAATAACTAAGTGTAAAAAAATAATACAAAAGGAGCACATTTATATGAGATATTACTAGTGAAATATTCACACCTTCGGTTCTTTAGATTTAAATGTAATAATTCAATTTAACTTTCTTTATACCCAAAATGTATCTCTAAAACATATGCCAAGCTTGCGTTATTGAATTTATGTAATTCTTAACTTGGTTCAGAAATAAACACGTAAAGTTTATTTCCGCACATTTCCATCTGTTAGAAACTTTAAACGTTGATGTATGTCCCAATGGTTTCTGCTTTACCACCTTCTCACACCTGATGCATTACATATGTCCCCCAGGCTACCCTCAGTTGTAAGGGAATATGAGATCTGTCTAGCTTTAGGGAAAATACAGTGATATTTACTGAAATTTTAAACAGTAAAGCAGATTGTGAAACCCCAGGCTAGACATCATGTAGAGCCATGCAGTTATCTTTAGGGCATTTTCATTCTACTTCACTTCATAAGTAGGATAAGGTAAGCATACTTTATGAGCAAATATTGCTTCATACAAACCCACAGGCACTGCAAGAGTATTTATTTATCTATATATTTATTTTAAATAATTACCAATAGCAAGAGTAAAACATTTTTAATAAAAAGTATATGTTTTATGTATTTTCTAAGATTGCTACAGTGTACACTTTTAAAGCCAGCAGGGGTCCATTTTTCCTTTTCTTCCTTGTAAATGTGAAATGTGAAAACATTCACGACACACACCACAAATAAACACAACCTGATCCTATGCTTACATGGCTATAAGAATATTATTTTCCAATTCTCATTATGATCAATGCAACAATAATTGTTATTATTCTGCTTTAAATCCATATAAGAGTGTACGGCTGCCTCTTTTTCTACCTGTAACTTCATACTTAAGGTAGTCAAATTGGGTAACTGTCATCTTATGTCTATTAGTAAATTTATGCAATCAGCAAACTTTCTAAGTGCCAGTCTTTCAGTGTAGTTATACACAAGAACAAAATGAAGGGGTGTTTCTGCCGCAAGGCAAACAAGGCAGTTGCCTTGGGTGGAAGTTTCCCTCTTACTGCCACTTCACCCCACTGCAATGACCCCTGTAAACCTGATAAACCTGCATCTGTCGGCTTTCCTCCTCTGCCCTCCTGCCAACTTTTGGAGCTGCAGAGCATTCACAGATCGGTTTGTCCAAAATAGACCCCCCTCTGCTCCTCTAAATCTCCCTTTAGCACCCCCACCTCCTTGATTGGCAGGAGCCCCTTCCATGCAACTGCTGGCTGGCTTTTCCACCTCCCCCTCCTGTCGGCTGCAGCCGCTGCTAGTGCCAGAAATGTGGATGGATGAAGAGGAAGGGAGGCTGCTCAATGCAGCTGCTGGTTGGCTCTACCACCTCCCCAGCTCCCCCTCCCGCCAGCTGCAGCTACTGCTAGTGTGGGAGATCTGGATTGATGAAGAGCGGGGAGGCACCTTTCCTGAAAGAATACAGATGCAATCACAGTACTGATAGCTTCTTTATTCATTAGTCACTGACACATAGTAAACTGTGTTTACTATGTGTCCATTTGTGAATGAAATATAGTAAACGTTGTTTACTATATTTAATTTTATGAATGAATCTCATTCATCCACATTGCAGCTTAGGCTGCAGAGAAAGGGACTGTCTTCAGTTCCTTTCTCTGTTTCAAAAAAGAAACATTAGAGGTCTGTTTAGACTCCTGATGTCTCCCTCTCCCCACCCCAAAAAAAAACAATGAAAACAGGCATGCTATTACAGAGCTTATTGAAAATAATGATTCAGCAGCTGCATCTAGATAGATATATACAGTAGATAGATAGATAGATAGACAGACAGACAGACAGACAGACAGACAGACAGACAGACAGACAGACAGACAGATAGATAGATAGATAGATAGATAGATAGATATTTAGAAAACAAGGAACTGGGGAAGAAGGAATGCGCAAGTTATTCCACTAATAAACAGGCGTGGAGTAGCCACCGCCTATATAGATCTAATACCTGACTAGGTAGTGCAGCTGTAACCAAAAATCTAGTATTTGAACAAGAGGGGAAGGAAAAAGGAGACAGGATAGTCGGCCCACCAGGGGCCTAAAGGGGTTACTTTAAGCAGCACAAAATGATCTGAAAGATGATAATGATACACCATATAATTATTCATTTATTAATAGTATCAAAATTTAAGAGATGTTTAAGCACAATAGTATAAAAATTGAACTGACCATGTGGTAATCAAACGAATATTGATTACCATATATACAAAAAGAAAAACACATAACATTTAAACAAAACAGGAACACACATAGACATAGACAAAAAACATGGTCCGGACACTTTTGTATTCAGCCTGCACGAATGGCAACACATAAATCTATAGTGATGCGACTAACCATATAATGATGGCAGGCGGGATCAGTGTATCCACTACCAATAGCCGCAATTGACCAATCGGTGTTAGCGATATGTGGAGGCTGGATACAAGCTCGTTATGAGGTGGGGGGGAGGGAAGGGGGAAGGAAAAATAATGGGAGGGATATGCCTTGGTCGTAATAGTGGATCCACTGTTCGTTAACCAAGGTGTATATGATTTGGATGTTTACTTGCATAAATGACTTGGTATATATTTAAGTACTGACATAGTCCAGGTAGTGACAAGCAAGTTGGTAATTGAACAGTCCTGAATGTCCTGGTAATGGGATACGTATCACAATAGGATTTTTAGATGATGGTTAATACTGGACTCACGTTGTTAAATATGTTTAGATTAATTTAAACATCTAAGCTAGAGTCCATAGTCATTCACATGGGACCATGTAATCAGCACATGACAAGCCTTGGTGTTTATTAATAAATGAGAGCTAAATTCCGTTTGAGGCTCTCTGCATAGTATCCATAGAAAATGAAACACCTTTAGATAGATATACGTTACCACCTTGGTAGCCGTCGTATGGAATGCAGATCTTTATTCACAGCTGGTCAGATTGTGCGCGCTGTTCAGTTACCCCGTTGTGATGCTGTCTGGTATGACATCAATTCCACTATAAAGTCCAGTATAGAACAAGGGACTGGTTCAGCGCGCGGGTATGATCGACATCAAACATCCTTCAAGGATTGTAAGTAGTTTTGACCATCCTGCATATTCCTCGCTGCAGTCGTTTTTAAATTTTGGCGTCTGCTGCCGCTATCCCTCCGTCCTCCACACGAGCTGCTGGTGTCACGGAATCACGTTTAGGTGATGACGTCAACGCGTTTCGCCTGGCTCATTGGCGTAGCTTCGTCTCGGACGTATGAATCGACAGTGTGGGCGCTTGCTTATACGCGTCACGGCTGCCGGTTATCACCAATAGGAAAGAAGGTAAATAGTAAATGTCGGGTCATTGCTGGTAGACCTGTTATCATTTAAGGATTTTCTTTTTGGTTTGAGTATAGAACATATAAGGTCAGCAGTTTTGTTATTAGTAGTTGGATCGTCTGGTTAGAAGCATGGGTTATAGCATGGGGGAGAGAGAAATTTTTTAAGTATGAAACACACAATATCCCCCAATATGTAAAGAGCTATCCCATGCCGTTTCAGGCGAGTCAACTATAGGGATCTATTCTGTTCACATATGCTGGAAGAAAAAAAGGGGGGACAAGTTACCAGGAAATAGGGGAAGGGGGAGGGGGGGGGAGGGGAAAGGGGATAGAAAGAATTAGAAAACAACTACAAAAAGGCACAAACAAACAAAAAACTAGCATATAGAATGAACACATATATGGCGATTGTAAGACTGGCGATTTTACAGGCGCCAGTGTGATTAAATTCAATGTAGCTATTTTTGCTAAAAATAAATTGGTCTTATTAAGCAGTGATCTAGATGAGGTTAAGTGAAGGTAAACATTATATCCATGATGTTAATATTTGGATTATATGTCAGACTAGTAAATTAAAAACTGAGGAATTTTGCTTTTATTTTAAGGAACCAAAAAGGCCTGTAAGTTTAATTCTGTGTTAAGTCCCACCGGTACTAGAGATTTGAGGTGGTATACCCACCATTTTTCCTTCTGAAGGAGGACGCGATCAAAGTCGCCACGTCTGTTGGGCAACCTAAGTGCATAGATGCCTTTAACCGTTAGTCCTTTTGAGCTTCTGTTGTGATGTAATGCAAAATGTTTTGCAAGGGGTTTCTCAGGTTCTTTTTCCTTGTCGTTAATTTCTCTTAGATGTTCACCCAACCGTACCTTTAAAGCTCGTTTGGTTTTGCCCACGTACATTTTTGGGCAGGGGCAAGTAATAACGTAGATTACACGGGTTGTCGAGCAGTTTATTAAGCTTCTTATTTCATAGGAGCCCTGTCCGTACGCATCAGTGAAGGTGGATGTCCTGTCCACATATGGGCAAACTTGACAACGGTTACAAGGAAACATTCCAAGTGTTCTTGGATAGTTGGACAGCCATGTTGTTTCTGGTTCCTTAGTGAATTCAGATCTTATTAGTAAATCACCTATACTCTTAGCTCGACGTGCTACCAATTTAGGAGAATCACCGACTATGTCTGTCAAGACTGGAGCATTGCGTAATATGCTCCAATGTTTCTCAAGTACTTTTCGGACATTGTCCCATTGTGACCCATATGCGGTGATAATCCTAATTGGTTCTGGTGATTCTTGAGCAAGTTTTACCGTCCTTTTTTTAGTAAGGAGGTCAATTTGATCCCGAATCGCTGCCCTCTTTTTAGCCTTTTTAATTATACCATGAGAATAGCCACGTTCCCGAAAGTGGGTATATAGTTCCTGACTTTCACGTTTGTAGTCCTCCGGGCTGGAACAATTCCTCTTAATGCGGAGGAACTGGCCAACCGGAATGCCGTTCTTCAACCAATAGGGGTGATGGCTTGTCGCATAGAGTAAATTATTGGCTGAAGTGTCTTTACGGAATGTACATGTGTGTAGTTGCCGTTGTCTCATGGAAATTTGCAAGTCTAAAAAGGACAGTTTTTCTGTGTCAAAAGTGTATGTCAGGTGGATATTTCGTTGATTGGTATTTAGTTCCTGCATGAACTGGTGTAATAAATCAGTTGAGCCCCGCCAGAGCATCAGGACATCATCGATGTACCGCCACCACGTGATAACATGGCGGCGGTACATCGAGGATGTATATACATCCTCCTCCTCCCAGAGGCCAAGGTGGAGGCAAGCATAGGCGGGTGCCCAGGCCGCCCCCATCGAGGTACCCCTTATTTGGTGGTAATAGATGTTTAAGAATTGAAAGAAGTTATTATGAAGTGCGAGATGTAATATCTCCACTAGAAATTCATTTTGGGGTCCCGATGCCGGGTATGTTAGTTCAAGGAATTTTTCCACTGCTTCAATACCCACTTCATGTGGTATCGATGTGTACAAGGACTCTACATCGATACCAACAAGCAGTATGTCATCAGTTTGTCCCTTAATGTCCAAGTCATTTAATTTCGCCAGGACATGTTGTGTGTCCTGGACAAATGACTTGAGGTCCACTACCATCTCCTTAAGTAGGAGGTCTAAATATTTACCTATTCGCTCAAGTGGGCCATAACAGGCCGAGACAATTGGTCTTCCAGGGGGTTCATTCAAGTTCTTATGAATTTTAGGGATGATGTAAAAAGTGGGGGTATTATAGTCTTGGATTTCTAGATAGTTATATTCCCTTACAGTAAGGAGGCCTTCGTCTCTGGCAAGTCTCAACTTTTGATTCAAAGTGTTAACCAGTGTGGGAAAAGGATTATGATCAAGTTTTTTATAAGTACCTTGGTCATTCAATAGGCGTTTAGCCTCACGTTCATATTGTTCTTGTTTCAAAAGGACTACATTACCACCTTTATCACTGTTTTTAATGACTATACTTTTATTTGTCTGAAGGTCTTTTAAGGCTCGACGTTCGTCTATGGTCAGATTATCAGTCATTTTATGGGACCAATCAATTTTTTCAAGGTCTGCCTGTACCATGTCAAGAAACATGTGTATCCATCGATTTTTTGATATTGGAGGCATTTTTAAAGACCTGATTCTGAGGTTGGCCCGTCTGATTAAAGTCAGTGGTTCCACGTCCGGTGGGGTGTTTTCGTCTAATAGGGAGTTCAGTATGTCCAAAATTTTTTGATCATCGGGACTAATATCTTTCAAGAAATCTGAAGTTATATCAGTCTTTGTATATAGCGATCGAAAAAACACTTTACGCAAAAACAGGGTAATATCTTTAAACACTGTGAACTCATCCATAGTTGATACCGGGGAAAAGGACATCCCTTTCTGTAATAAACTAAGGTGGTCAGAAGTTAAGATGAGGTTTGTTAAATTAATGACTTTTAAGTCGTTGGATTTGTCAATTGATTGTTGTATAGTATCACTTATTTGCTCTTCTGACTTCTGGTGTTTGTGCGTTCCTGTATTGTTTTTATGGGTTGGGTTTTTCGGAAAGTTGATTTTGGGGGTGATTTCTGGATATTTTCCTGTGTCCCCCCTTCCGGATCTAAAAAAATAACTGATTTAGTGGAATTTTCCTCGGTATCACTATGAGACTTGTTGCGACGCTGGCGCGATTGTGGTCTCGGTAGACGACCCCTGGATTTACTTCGGCCACGGGGTATTGTAAGATCGAATATTTCGTTTTTTTCAAAGTCTATCACGTCGCGTCTATATTTTCCCTGCTTGGTGATTTTTAGATTTAATTGTGCTTTTTCTATTTCCTTTTTCAATTGATCATTTTGTTTTGTAAACTCGTCCTGATCTTTTTGGACATCAAGTCCCTCTGAACTGATTTTAATTTGTTCTTGTATTGAAAGTAGCTGTAATTTTTCTTCCTCAACGATTAATTTCATCACCGTGAGACCATGTTCAATACATAATTCCTTCCATTTAGGAAGGAAAGTTTCTGTGTGTAAATGTTCAGCCGGGATTAATCTTTCTCTCAAACCTCTTGGGATTATCCGCTGGGATATATACGTTTCTAGGGAAGTCACATCCCATTTCCTATTTAGGTGTTTTAATAAGAGCTTTTTATGTTCCTTAAATTTAGTTTTAATTTCCTCATCTAGATCAACCGTTTGAGGAGTGTCACTGTTGAATGCAGTTTTTATTTCTTGATCTATTTCCTCACTTAATACAAAAGCCATCCCCAATATGAGGAAGAAAAATAGAAAGAAAACTGGAATTAGTATACTAATGTGCTTGATATTTGTGTGTGGACTTGCTAGAAATGACCATAAAGATCAGATGAAACGATATTTAGAAAACAAGGAACTGGGGAAGAAGGAATGCGCAAGTTATTCCACTAATAAACAGGCGTGGAGTAGCCACCGCCTATATAGATCTAATACCTGACTAGGTAGTGCAGCTGTAACCAAAAATCTAGTATTTGAACAAGAGGGGAAGGAAAAAGGAGACGGGATAGTCGGCCCACCAGGGGCCTAAAGGGGTTACTTTAAGCAGCACAAAATGATCTGAAAGATGATAATGATACACCATATAATTATTCATTTATTAATAGTATCAAAATTTAAGAGATGTTTAAGCACAATAGTATAAAAATTGAACTGACCATGTGGTAATCAAACGAATATTGATTACCATATATACAAAAAGAAAAACACATAACATTTAAACAAAACAGGAACACACATAGACATAGACAAAAAACATGGTCCGGACACTTTTGTATTCAGCCTGCACGAATGGCAACACATAAATCTATAGTGATGCGACTAACCATATAATGATGGCAGATAGATAGATAGATAGATAGATAGATAGATAGATAGACAGACACTTACAGCAAATGAATAACAATAACTATAGTGAACATTCAGAAAAGACTGATCATGTTTATTCTGATAGACTGGAAGATACTTCTTTGTATACAAAATAAACATTTAACATATGGCAAAGGATTAAAAGTGCAATATGGATTTTCTAAAAGGGCACAGTAGTAGCTATCTCCTTTCACAGACATGCACACGTAACACATGTACTTGCACATGCACTTTAATAGTGTACATCATCATTACCAAATGTTTTTGAGGTTTTGTGATACATGTTAGTTATTTTGCATGCACATGTAATATAAGAACTATACCATATAAGGGGTGAAGTGAAATAAAAAAAAATGGTGACTATAAAAATGATTACATAGATTACATGTTGCATAGAGGATACCATAGTGTGAATGCTTAATGTTCATATGTAAGTTGTGCACATTTGAGTATAAGTGCATGTAAAGGATTTTATATTTTTTTGCTTGTGAATGAAGGTTTCAATGATAACTAATGATATACATACTAGTTTATTTGCATGAGAAACATGGCATAGAGTTTTTTTTTCAGCTTTTCTTTTGTTTGGTGCTGTTGCTTCTCATTTTGGAGCATTGTTGCATTTATTTTAATATTAAAGGCAGAATCTGTACATGCATATTCCTTAGGTTATAATATACAAAAGCAGTATTTTTAGATATTTTAAGCACATTTTTAAACAGGAATTGCAACAAAAGCATTATAAATAAGCATACACTTTAGAAGATCATTAAGGTTAACACAAACACTGGATTAAAGAGGAGTTCCACCCAAATTTGGAACTTCCTCTTATCCCACTCCTTACCCCCATACATGCCACATTTGGCATGTAATTTTTTTTGGGGGGGAGTGGGGGCTTCAGTAGGAGTGGGACTTCCTGTCCCACTTCCTGCTTCCGCCGAGGGGCTGGTTAGGCGATTAAGCCTTAATCGCCTACACCAGCCCCTCCCTGTAGGCGATCACATGGGACACTGACAGGTCCCATGCGATCGCCTCTCCAATCAGAGGCGAGCCGCGCCGCGCGCGCATGCGCAGTGCGGCTCGCGCATGCGCAGTGGGTGCCCGGCCGTGAAGCCGAAGGCTGTCACGGCTGGGTGCCCACAGTCAGGATGGAGACGCCGGCCGGGGAGGGGGGGAGAGGAGCGGAGCCCCGGTCGGCGCGTCGCTGGAACGCAGGAGCAGGTAAGTGAGTGTTTATTAAAAGCCAGCAGCTACACTTTTTGTAGCTGCTGACTTTTAATAAACACATTTTTGGGCTGGAACACCCCTTTAAGCTTATATCTGTATTGATGCAAACCTTAATTGCAAGCATGCCAATAATCTTAAATTTCTCTTTGCTCTTGTGTATTTTGTTAGTACATTAGGTCCGCTATGTCTCATTGTTTCTTTGGAAGGTGCCCTATGACAGAGAGGAGGGGGTAAGGGAATAGGTCACTACTGTGACTAATTCACCTGTGTTTTGTAAAACATAGAAGCTAAAGTAATTACAAACAGGAAACCTGATGGCTGTTCTAAGAGTATATTATATTCTACTCTGGCAAACATTTCTGCTCCTAATTATGGACAAGCTACCATGTTAACTTCCATTGTATTTCCAAGAGTGAATGCCTGTTCTGGGTGGTGACCTGAACTTAATTTGGATACCTCGACAGGTAAGCAACACATCTTCTATCTCTGTCTAAATAGGCTGAGGTGTTTGCTCCACTTGCTTCAGCTAGTAGACTTTTGGTGTATCCTGAACCCTTTGGTTAAAGATTGTATCTACTACTACGCTACCAATAATACCTACAGCAGGATAAATTACTTTTTAATTTCCCACCATATATTGGATTACGAACCATGGTAAAAACTGTGGTTGTATCATTTTCCACTGTATTTTTTGGTGAATCTTCCTAAAACCCATAAATCGCAATTAACCTACAGATTAAACAGGAACCATGTAATGGATCACCCAACTAGGGTGGCTATAATGGAGACAATCTCAGGCTTTTCCAGTGATCACACAGATGATATAACAGCATCCCCCATAAAATGGGAGACCCTGAAGTGTGTGCTGAGGAGTGACTTTATTTCTCATCACTTGAGATTGAAAAGAAAAAAGGCCTCTACAATGGTCTCCATACGTGGGGAGATTCATAAACTAGATGTGAGTCATAAAGGGTAGAGACTGCTACTTTTCCATCCCTTCACAAAAGATTGCTGCATTGCATTCTCTACTTGACCAAGCTTTTTTGAAACTTAAAGAATGTGCATAAAGAGCCCTTTATGAATATAGAAAGTGTAGTAGAGCTTGAACATTCTTGGTTTCTGTGAAACAGTCTAGGTGATTTACATTCTTGGTAACCAGTCGTGGGCCACAATAAGAGCCCACTCGGCTCTATAGAGCACACTCTACACTACTCTACTTTTGCGGGGGATTGGATTAGAGGTAAGCGTTTGTAAACGGACACAAGTCCATTTACTTCTTCCACTCCGTAGAGGTGAATGGAGGATCCGATTTGGTCAGACTGGCCATGTAAAAGGGGCCTAATGCTGCTTTCACACTGATGTACGGTTGTTTATCCGCATCACGGAGGCAGCACAGTTCACCTGTGGCTTTCCTGCAGGTTAGCTGTACTTTGCCAAAAACTTCTATTATATCCTGTAGGTGTGGTGCACTTTTAGAAAGCACACCAAACTCGCAGGTAATTGAAGTCTATGGCCTCGTTTGAAAAGACACATCGTTTTCCTCGACGAGTTCCTTGTCAGGCTTGTCGAGAATCTTGACAAGCTGTCTTTGTGTACACACTGTCAAGACCAAATCTCGTCATTCCCAAACACGGTGACTTCAACACGTACGACGGCAGGGGAAGTTCGATTCCACTGGCACAACCCTTGGGGCTGCTTTTGATAATCTTTTTTTTTTTTAAATGGTTTTTATTAAAGAATTATTCAAGAGAAAAGAAACAAACAAATGGCACCATGGGTACAAAACATACATATTGCAAGATCAAAGTAACGGCGCACACAGTGCGACCACAACCAGGTCATCCATTATACTTCTATGCAATATAAGATTTATCAAGTGTATGCACACAAGGAGCCAATATGAACAGATTAAATGGCAAAACTTTCAAGGCACCTTTCCTCTATTGAAAGGAGATGAGAATGATAGAAAGAAAGGTGCAGAAACTATAAGAAATAAAATGGAAGGAGGACAGAAGAGAGAGAAAGAGAAAGGGGGGAAGGGAAGGGATGGGATGGGAAGGCTAAGGTGAGGAGAAGTAGAGTAGTAAGAAAGGCCTGTTCCACTTTTACGGGAATAAAATCAAATAAAATCAAATATCATCCTTTAACATCATACCAGGCAGTCCAGGTCTTCCACAAGGCATCAAATCTACGTCCCACTCCTCTCCTCCTAGCCAAAAGAGATTCATAAACATAATGCGTCTGGGTCATAAGAAGAACATCTGACGCGTTTGGGGCCTTGTCGGCTTTCCACTGTTGTGCAAGTAAAGATCTAGCTGCCAAGAGGATATGGGTCACCACCACTCTGCAATCAACGGGGAACACCTCTATTTCTACGTTTAAGATCGCCAAACTCGGACTGGGCCGAGTCAAAATACCAGTAATCCTGGAGATGTAGTAGAAAATAGAGTTCCAGAAGCTGGTCAGGTGCTTGCAAGACCATAGCATATGAAATAGGTTGCCTATTCCACCACAATTCCTCCAACATAGTGGAGAACTGTGATTCCCAAACTTAGCTATTCTGTAAGGAGTGAGGTACCACCGAAGAGCTATTTTTTGGGATAGTTCCCAGTGGTTGATGCATCTAGAGGAGGAATACAACGAGCTGAACGCTTTGCTCCACTGAGCATCTGTGATGGTTATTCCTAAGTCAGACTCCCACTTCCTGAAGGGTTGGGATTTAACAAAGCGCAACTTATTTTGAAAAAGGTTATAAAAGAATGATATTCCCTTACGCGGCGTGGGGGAAGTGCGGTAGAAACACCACACTTCCCTAGCTATGACTATTCGATATGATCCAATTGAGTTCAGGAAGTGGGAGATGCGGACATAGACATAATGATCAGGGGGACCTAGGTGGAGCTTCTCCTCTAGGGACTTAAAAGGAAGAAGGGCATCGCCCCGGAAAAGATCCTGGACAACACCGATCCCCCTTTCCTTCCATCTAGACAGGGAGAGGTCAGGGATAACTAGAGAGAGAGTCTCCAGCGGAATGGGACCTCTATTAATTCAGAAGGAGGAAACTGAGTCTCCCGCAAGGCCCTCCAGGCCGCAAGAGAGGCCTGGAGAGTGACCGGGAGCTCCCGCAGACTAAATGGTCTCCAAACATCCGCGAGAAGGAAAAGATCTAGGTTGGTGGAAGGACCCAGAGCCTGCTCGACAGACCTCCAAACCAAATCGGCCTGAGGGTCCATCCAGGTCGTAAGTTGCGTCAAAATGGACGCTCTATAGTAGTCCCTGATGTCCACCAAACCCATACCCCCCGCTCTTCTGTGCTTAGTCAGCAGAGATTTAGAGCATCTCGGTCGCTTGGAGCGCCATATAAATCTGGAGAGAAGTGTGTTCAGGGTTTTAAGATATGGGGCTGGCAAAGGGACGGGGAGTGTCCTAAATACATAAAGCATCTGCGGAAGAAGTAGCATTTTGAAAGCCGACAGTCTACCTGTCCAGGACAATTCTACATTGGCAAGTCTGCTAACTTCTTTAGCTAGTTTGTCAATTAAAGGTGGGTAGTTGGCGTTAGCTAAGTCACCGGGGTCAGGAGTCAACTTTAGGCCTAAATAGGAAATGTCGGACTTGGCCCAGGAGTAGGGGAAGTCCAATTGGAGTCTTGATTTTAGGGGGGAGGGAATACTCAATGCAAGGATAACTGACTTGGTGAAATTAACTTTATAGAACGAGATCTCACTAAACACCTGCAGGGTGTCGTGAGCATGGCGTAGGGACACTAGAGGGGATGTCAGAAAGAGGATGATATCATCCGCAAACAAATTAATAACATGCGATCTATTACGTATCTGGAATCCCTCAATACCCGGGTGGGACCTTATCCTCTCCGCCAACGGCTCCATCAAAAGATTAAAAATCGAGGGGGACAGGGGGCACCCCTGGCGGGTGCCATTGGAAATTGAAAAGGTGTCCGACAATAGGTTTGAAGTGTACACCTGGGCACACGGAGAGGAATAGAGGGCGAGCACGGCTGAGAGGATCGGTCCAGCGAACCCAAACTTTTCAAGGGTGCTCTCCATGTATCCCCAATGTATCCTGTCGAACGCCTTCTCCGCATCCAAAGAGAGTAGCAGAGAAGGCGTCCGACAGGATCTAGCGTATTGCATAACTCCCAGCACCCTCCTCGTAGCATCCGACGCCTGCCTCCCCGGAGTGAAGCCAGATTGGTCGGACTTAACAAGAAAGGGAAGAACAGACAGGATTCTATGTGCTAATATCTTTGCATATAGTTTTACATCAGAGTTCAATATGGAAATTGGTCTGAAGTTGGATGGAGTGGTGGGATCTTTACCTGGTTTTGGGATGGTAACCACGTACGCCTTGAGCATCTCAGGAGGGAACGAGGCAGAGGACACTGCATTGGCATATAAGACCTGTAGAGCTGGGACCAGATTATCTTGGAACACTTTATAATAATCATTCGGAAGACCATCTGGTCCCGGGGATTTCCCCAGAGGGAGTGAGTTAATAACTTTCCTAATTTCAGGCTCCGAGATAGGCGCATTTAGGGAATCTAGTTGTAATTGAGAGAGGGCAGGGAGGTTGATACTTGCCAGAAATTCCTGGATCTTTTCCTTAGAGGGTTGGGGAGTATCAGGGTCATCCCTAAGGTTGTATAAGGATGAATAATAATCAGCGAAGGAGTTCGCTATATCTTTAGGGTTTACAATTTTGTGTTTATTAGTTGGGTGAATCAGGAAAGGGATCTTGGATTTAGTTCGGGCCGCACGGAGCCTTTGGGCTAAAAAATTTCCCGCTCGATTACCCGACGAATAGTGGGCTAATTTCAAGCGTTGTAAATGCTTGTCATACTGTTCGATAAGAAGGAGCCTGAGCTCCGTACGACATTGAGACAGTGTTTTCCCTAGTGCCGTACTCGCATTAGTCTTATTTTTGGCCTCTAGGTTTTTAATGTCATCTAAAAGCTGATTTAACTTTAGTGTCCTCTGCCTTTTCTCCCTTGCACAAATTTGAAGAATTACCCCTCTAACCACCGCCTTATGGGCACACCACAGAGTAGCCGGGTCAGTAACAGAGCCCACATTCCTTTCAAAAAATTCCGACAGACATTTACTAATTGTGGCAGCATGAGTTGGCAACTGAAAGACCCGGGAATTGGCTCGCCAAATATATGCAGGACTAGGAGTGTGCCCCTCCGCCACCGTGATAGAGACAGGAGCATGGTCCGACCACGTTATATTGTGAATGGCGGAGGAGGACACTGCCTGCAGGAGCATCTTATCAACCAGTATAAAGTCAATTCTGGAATAGGAGTTATGCCTGGCGGAGTGGAAGGAGTAGTCTCGTTCAGTTGGATGGTGGCACCGCCAAACGTCAAAAAGGTCCTCCGAGTGAAGCAGCTGCTGGAGTCGGGGATAGGATCTCTTCGCCATGGAGGAGGAGTCTAGGGTGTGGTCAATTGTCAAGTTATGATCCCCACAGACCACCAGGGACCCCCGCCTCACCGAAGCAATTTTAGCATATGTATTTTTCAGAAAGCGAAGCTGATGGGAGTTAGGTGCGTACAAGTTAGCGATAGTGAAAGGTTTGTTATTGATTTCTCCCACTACAACAAGGTATCTCCCCTCAGGGTCTGTAAGAACTTGCTGCAGGCTAAAAGCAACCGAGTCCTTTATAGCTATCAAAACTCCTTTGCGCTCGGCTGAGGTTGAAGCTAAGAAGATGTGTGGGAAACGCTTGTGTGAAAATCGAGACGGGTTGTCAGTGGAAAAATGGGTCTCTTGAATACATAGGACATCAGCCTGGAGGTTGAGAGCCTCTCTCCAGACCGAGGCCCTTTTGGTAGGGTGGTTGAGTCCATTCACATTGAAGGAGATGATCTTAACCGCCATTCAGGGATCGTAAACAGAATAAAAAACAGTACCTTGGTTTCATCAGTGGAGAGTAGTTCTTCTGGTGACGTAAACAGCTTTCCAGACACAGCCTTCCCGGGGCATTAGAGAGAGTGGGGTGTACACACAGGGCATTCCAGTACAGAATAAGGCCCGTTGACCAGAAAAGGAGAGAAAAGAAAAAAGTCAAAGTCAAAGGAAAAATAAACAACATGAAGTTCTGTAAAAAAGCTTGAATAAGCAAGAACCAGGGGGTAGTGCTTCTACCCATAATCAAACCAGGGGGGATCAAAAGTAACAAAACAAACTGAGTACTCCTAATGGAGCGGGAACCTTGAAGTATGTGACGAGCCACTACATCCCATAGGAGAGAAATCACGCAGCACGTTTTTTGCCACTTTTCTTCCTAGTTACTGTTTGCCATTGGGAGTACTGGTCAATCTTGGGAGCTGGCGAAGTGCCTGTAGGTGCCTGATCAGGGAGGATATCCAGGGATCGGAGCAATGCAAGACCCTCCTCCAGACCTGTGATTGTTGTGTCTTTCCCATCATGAGTGATAGTCAGCTTTACTGGGAAACCCCATCTGTAGGGAATGCTGTGGTTACGCAGTGCCTTAGTGATCGTCACCAGAGACCTGCGTTTCTTCATAGTGAATTGCGACAGGTCTGCGAACAGTTGAAGCCCAGCGAATCGTTCCGGGAGCTGTTGCACTTTCCTAAACGACGTCATGAGCTGTTCTTTAACCTGGAAAAAATGTATTCTCATCAGAACATCTCGGGGTACACTATCAGGCAGGAAGCTTGGCTTAGGCAATCTGTGAATCCTGTCGATCTGCAGTTCTGCTGCAGAAACATCAGGGAGGACCTGCTGCAACAGATCCCTGGCAAACTGCTGTAGCTGGGCGGGGAGCACAGTTTCGGGGACCCCCCTCATCTTAACGTTATTTCGTCTTGACCTATCCTCAAGGTCAGCGACCTTTGCCCTCAGCCAAGCTATCTTCAGCATGTGCATCAATCAATGAGTTATGGGAGGATGCGAATTCACCCATCTTCTCCTCAACATGGGTAACTCTCTCTCCCAGCTCGCCTATGTCTGCTTTAAAGTTCCTCATACATTGCAACATGTCAGCATGCATGGAGCTCCTGAGGGAGACAAGCATGTCTTTAAGGGTTGTATCAGACACTGCCCTCCCAGACGTAGGGAAGGCAGTGAATGGATCCACCAGTTCCCTCGTGTCCTCCAGGGTCTCATGTCCTCCGCTCACCTGGCTGATGTCTGTCTCCAGGCGAGGCTTGGATTTAGCAGGGCTTCTAACCAGCGGGGTCGACCCTCCGGGAGATTGTTGAGTGGTGCCTGGACGCATCCCCGGGCTCGAAGCTGTGGATCGGGAGCTGCAGGAGGAGGTAGGAGATGCGTTCCCCAGGCCGGCGCCGGCGCCATTTTTGTTTAGGCCGCGGTCTTTCGGCGGGTAATATTCCTCCAACTTTCGGGGCTGGGACCCTTCTTTCTTCTTGCGGGTCATGCTGCCAGTGTCTCCGGACTGTCAGGCAGGAATGGGGCTAGTGATGGGCGACACAGTGCCGCTGTAGTTAACGGATCGGTTCCCTGGAACGGAGCAGCGCGATCACACGTCCATGCAGTCGTGCGGTAGCCACGCCCCCCCTGCTTTTGATAATCTCATCTTATTGCGTGTTAGGTAAAAGTTTGGTTAGAGACATTTGCACTTTTCAGTCTGTTACAGCATGGCAAATGTGCTATTTCCATTACAAACGCTACTTTTACCGAAGGTGCGCGGGTTTCTAAGCATACACACCAATGTGTTTCTCGTCGAAAACCAGCCTGACGAGGAACAAGATGAGGAAATTGAGACTCCCGTTGAGGAAAAAGAGAACTTGTTCTCTTTTTTCCTCATCAAGTTCCTCAACAGTTTTCTTGATGAAATGCATACACACGACTGTTTTCCTCGGCAAAAAAGCTCTGCCACCTAATTTTTTGATGGATTCTGTCGAGGAAAACGGTTGTGTGTATGAGGCCTTTGTCTCAGTGCAGGTAACATGCAGGTGCACTTCTCTGCACCTGTGGATCAGTTTGAAAGCAGTCCAGTAACCACTGCAGAACCCATATATACACAGTGGGCCAGATTCAGGTACATCTGCGCATTATTGGACCAGCGTAGCGCACCGCCTTTACGCTAGACTTGCGCAATGTAGCCACGCAATCACCCTATTCTCGTCGCTTTTACGCACAAAATTGCGCATGCATAACGTTATTTCAGAGGCGTAAGGCGGAGTATTACAAATTTGGAAGGACGTGGGCGTGTTACATTGAAATGAGCCGTGACCCCATGCAAATAAAGGGCCGGCCGGCTCGCGCATGCACGCTTGAAGCAGACCATGGTCAGCACCTCTGTGCGCATGCTCACAACTCGGGAACGGCGCAATCAGTGAAATTGGAAGTAGACTAGGGCAACTTAGTGAACTACGCAGACAGCATAAATAGACAGACACAAACGCACTTCCTTTGCAAAAGTACATCCCTTTGTATCCCTTCCTATACAGCAAGGTGCTTTTGTTCTATTAGCGTTTGTTTGTTTGTTTGTTTGTGACGTGTCTTTGAGCTATTTGGGGACTGTTTTGCAGAGTGATTTTTGTCTTTTATGTGTTTTCTTTGTTGTTATTTTGTTTAAATTATATTTTTGCTGGGCATTTTTTATTTTTGCACGTCATTTATTTTATTTTTTTGGTTCTGTTTGTGTATGATTTTGGAATGTGGGGGTGATATTCCTGCGGAAAAAGGGGTGTCACCCTCATTTGTGGTGGAGAAGTGAAACCCAGGTCTGTGTGAATGGTGTATGAATGTACAGTGACATAATTGGAGCCGTGGCATGGCGTTGCTGCTCACAAGTCCTGCATGGTGGGCTTGTGTCAATCCAATGTGATGAGGATGTGGGGTGTGTGTGCTAGGGACCACAGTGGTGTGCATGCATGCATTCTCATTGTGCCATGATTAATGTGTGTGTTTAACGTGCAAAGATGCATAATGTGAGCTGGCATGAGATGGGGTCATGAGATGGGGTCCCAGTGCATATGCAGAGTCACCTTGAAGGGAAAAGACAGGAGGATGTTAGTCGTGCATGTGCCCCTTGTGATGTGTGCATCATGGGGGGGGCAGTCATGCCTGCCACCCATGTCACTCACCAACCAGCCAGCTGTCCCCATACATGTTCTGTTCGCAATCTGTGGGGATGGGGCTCTGATTGTATATGTAGCTGTCATGGGTGTCATGGGTAGTGTCATGTGTTGGGCTGGTGATGTCCTCCTGCAGGGTTGTGGCTAATTCCATGATGGCATGAGGGGTGAATCTGAAGATGCGATACACCTCAGAATCACTCATGCCATAGATGTCTATGCATGTGTGATATATCAAGTGAAGAGTGAGGGGCTTGTATCAGATAAGAATATTGTATTAGATTAGATTAAATGGTAAAGTTTATATAAGCAAAAAAAAAGTTAAAAAATAAATAAAAATCCCGTGCCCTCCTCAGTGCCCTCCTCAGTGACCTCCTCAGTGCCCTCCTCCTTCTTTGCTCATCTAAAGTCAGTAGTATAGCTATGCGCGACGATGCCCCTGGCATGTTGGCATACAGATTGTTGTGCAACACGTGTAACTGCTGAGCTCCTCACTAACAGTGTTTCTTTATCTGACATGTAGACGATTTTTCTTTTTTTAGATCAGCTTTTCTATGGTCTAATTTTAGACAGGACATTTTACTGTTGCGCACACTGCATAGCCTGCGCTGCCCCAACGTTCTTTTGTGGATCCCCGTAAGTCCCTCATTAGCATATTTGACTAACAAATCAATGGTCTGTCTAGCGCAGTTTTGCGCGGACGAATGCGCCTGTCTAACGAAATTACGCTGGACAAAAAAAGTAGATTTCTTGCGTATCTCGTTTTGGGGATGCCGTGCATCGAAACGCACGCGCACAATTAGACTTACGTCGCGCATCTCCTGTTACGCCGGCGTAATCGCTCTGTGAATCTGGCCCAGTGATTTTAATAACAGTATTCTATTCTATTTTATTCCATTCCAGAGCAGAAGGTCGTGGGCCACATTAGAGGGTTCTGCTGGCCACATGTGGCCCCCAGGCCACTAGTTCGGCACCCCTGATTTAAGTAATTTGTGGGATTAAAATGTTTGTTTAATCTTTGTATGTTTAGAAATTTAGGATAGAAAAGATGTGCAGATATTTCAGTTTGGATTACTTACTTGTACTTTCTTGGATTTAACTACTTGTTAAACACTTTGTTTGCTCAGGCATTTGCCTACCCGCTTTTTCCTGCTACTATATATGACAGCTTCATTCTTCTCCTCCTGTCAAGGTTGTAAAGAGAGTAGCAGGTCCTTAGAAACCAGTCACATCATCTGGCTCCATTCATTTTCTAGAGTGGGGTTCCCTCCTAATTCATAACAGGTCTTCCAGGTCTGCCATAGGTTTTAAGGGGGATCCCTATGCAAACAAATACTAAAGTCCATACTAGACTTTTTTTTCTGAGCATTCTGTCTGGCAAGCCCGAAAAAAAGAGGGCAAGTTAGCGCCCCCTAGAAACATCCCAGGCCACATGCCCTCAATATGGGGATACCACCCAGGAAAATGACCTTGTCCCTGTGTTGATGAGATCAAGGGCCTGGAAAACATGATTGCCAGAGGCTTTATATCATTAAACATTTTTGTTTTTTTAATTAAAGCACTATGTACAACATAACATATATGTTTATATTTACTGCCTAAATTTTTTGTGAATAACAAAATGTGCTATGTCCCTCCACCCTTTCATGTCATGCTGGGTTACATGTTCAGATAAAGGCCTGGAATAGGTTTTGAGTGGGAACCCACAATTTTTGCAAATGATCTGGTACAGAATATTGAGGGACACAACACCATTTTTTCATGTGTGGGGTCCTCCTTAAAATTCATACATCTTTTTTTTTATACCAGATTTTATTTTAGAAAATGTTAATATAACAAATTACAGACAAAACAGATAATCTACAATATTTATTAGACATTCCCTTTTCTTTCCTTCTTCCTTCCCATTAAGCAAATATATCAGCATCAACAACATCATATTTTATTCCTTAAATCAATTCCTCACAGTGAATTTGAGAGAGGAAACAAGAAAAAACAAGAAACAAGAAACAAGAAAAAAACATCTTAGAAAGAGAAAGGGAAAATAAAAAAGAAAGTGTGTCCCCTTGTGTCCCCTTGTCTCTCTCATCCCCTCCCCCATATTATCAAAAATTGTTTCCTGGAACACTATATGATATCATGTGACATCCCGGAGCAACCACCATACTCAAATACACCATACTCAAATAATCAGTAATAATTTAAGTTTTACCCCTTGCCCAAATCGGGTATTTAGGATAGGAGGAAACGACCATTCACAAAGACTTGAAAACAGAAATACATAACACATATTGCCCACTCTCCATTTTCAACCTAAGTTGGAACATGGGGCATCTATTATTTTTTTCCATATTTTCTGAAAGAAAGATAAGTATATTTCTCAAATAGTACATGCTTATCCATTTCTTTCACCCAGTCCCCAAAGCTAGAAGGGTTAGAGGAAATCCATTGAGAGGCTATTCATTTACATGCCAGAAAAAGCATTCTCATTATGGCCACTGCCTCATCATATACTAAATTGTTAAAATGTATATGTCTGAGGAGACACAGGATAGAATCAGGAGTAAATGAGATGTGATATATAGAATTTATTGTCTCTATCACATCCTGCCAATACAGATGCAATTAGGGATACCATCTATTCCAGGGGCTTTTCTTTTAGGAAGCCATAACAGCTTCCAATTCCTCTATAGTAATCGGATCATTCAACATGCATTTATCAGAATAGGACAAAGTATGAAAATTAATATCATCTAAGAATTCAGAAAGTTCAGCATTTACATAAGTGTCTCTTGAGCTATATAACTCCTGATAAAAGGATTTAAAAACCATCAAAATATATTTTGTTTTAGTACAAAGTGCCCCATCCTTTGTTTTTATAGCATTTAAATAGGAAATGTGATCTGGCAATTGAGACTAGAATTTTACCAACTTTTTTCCATAAGTTTAAGTTGAGATTGCGCCTCTACCCATAAGGAGCATTTTATATGAGTTGAATCCTGAACATATGCAGCCTCAGCCGCTGTCATATGCTCATTTACCAAGTTAACTTCCTGTCTACTTTTTGTTTTGGCCACACTAATTTCTTTAATAAGAAGGCCCCTAAGATAGGCCTTCATAGTGTCCCAAACAATCAAGAGAGAGGCGATGATGAAATTAATTTCTAAAAAAAATGAAGGCCCTTTGTATATGATTATGTGTAGAAATTATGTGAAGCCAAAGTGGGTTAAGTTTCCACATAGATCGCTTTACTCCAATAGTGTTACCCATAAGAGTGGCAAGCAAGGGGGAATGCTCAGACATGCCGTTAGGCAAGATATCAATAGAAGAAATATATCCTTAGTGTATGTAAGTTTTGCTGTAGTAGGCTGTATACATTGCACAGATGTGTCACTTTACAGGCAGATTAAGGGAATCTCCCAGGCACGTTATTTAAAGGAGTTTTGCATAGCAATGTTTCACTTTAGGGATTATTCAAATTGCTGCTCCCTGCCAGATAGAATTAGAAAAAAATGTTTTAATAGACCTTAAAACCAATTACCCCCCCCCCCCCCCCTACAAAGGTCATCCCAGCAGTAGGTGAACCCAAAAGATGTCAAATAAAACCAAAGATTTTCCAAACTCAACTTACCAATCAGCCTGCGACCAACCAAATTAACCTGTCTAACAGTATGCGTTAAAAACAAAAGAGGGCTGTGCTCCGTTTAGACTATGGAGTCTATTGTTGTTGTTCCCCTTTGCTGCTTCAGCACTAATTGTTTCTGTTTTTTAAGTATAGACCTGTGGAACGCAGACCTACTTCTGCCCTCTTGGCTGTTCCCCATTGCGGCTTTGGGATTAATGACTCCGATTTTTAAACATAGACTTGTGGAACGCATACCTCCTGGTATTTAAATCATGTGATGCTGTCAGCTGGTCACGCCCCTGACTACGTCTTTTATATTACAAAACACGTAGGGTGGAGCCTAGCATTTTACATCATCACAGTACCAGGTACTAAACAGAGCGTTGCAATATTTTGGGTTGGGAATGCAGTACAGCCATTTGGTAATGCCTGTCTAAGTCTATTACCGTGTGAGTGGCTTTTTAAAACCTTTAATAAATGTTGTTTTAACATACTATGCTATGAGGAGCATCTATGAGCCTTATTGAGAGGATCTTATTGCGAATCCAAGTTGCTCATGAGAGATCCTATATTGATGTGGTGCTAGGAATTGCAACCTTGAATGTCGCTTGAGGATATCTTATAAAAGTGTTTGACCCTCTGTAATAGGGGGTCAACATTATCTGGTAAGAGGCTGTGAGTGGTGGTGTTAATGGTGGCAGTCTCCACTCTAAAATTGTGTCTTCTGTTCAAGCTACTATTTTGCCTCATAGTTGAAGGACTCTCTATATGTGTTATTTGGATCTCTCATTTTTGTTCATTGTTAATATTTTTTAGGTTTACTGATTTCATTATCACCACAATTTAAGTATAGGATTACTGAAATTTATATTTTATAGATCCATCATACCTCAAATGAAACTGTGTCCCCCATTAAATATTGTAAATATGCTCTCAGATATAATCTCTGAATTTCCTAGTTGTCATACCTACATACTGTTTGCCACAAGGGCATTATAAGAGGCAAAAAACACATTTTCTATTACAGGTGATAAACAATTGTAAATCATATTCCCGTCTTGTAATATGAAAGCAGAAAAGTTTGGTTTTACTATATCTGGACCCATTAACCCCATAGATAACATGTTTGTTACAGGAATAACCCTTATAATGAGTAAAAAAATAACTCTTTTTGGGGGTCTACAGTATTAGGGCCAATTTTGTTACTAGGACTTGGGGCTTTTCTAAAAATCACCTGTAACCTAGACGTATCTTTTTAAAGACAGCATCAGAATTGTCTGTATTTTTTCATTTGTTTAGCAAAAAAAATAAAAACCCAGTGGTGATTAAATACTACCCAAAGAAAGCGCTCAGTATTGAAGTGGTTAAATCCAAGACTAGGTCCTTACTCAAAGGAACATATGTGTCAGATTCACTTAGGATGTTATACATCTCCTTCAGATAATCTTCTTATCTAACAGAATAATGCCCCCCCCCCTTTGTCAGCATGTCTCACTATCAAATTATTTATTTCTAAAAAAAAACTCTTCATTCCTTTCATGACCTCAATGTCACCATAGGACTTCTTCACAAGCATATCCTTGAAATCCTTAAGCACCTTAAACACAGAGATGTGTGAATTATAACATTCTGGAGGGTTAAATAGAAAGGCATTCCTTAATTCTGTATGTCTGAACCCAAAAGCATGTTAACTTTTCTTATTTAGAGGATCCTGCATACAATGCTTTTTTCATTGGAAATGTCTAATAAACTTATGCACATCAAAAAATGTTTTAAAATTATTCAGCCTCACTTTAGGTGTGAAATTTAATATTTTATCTGTGGGGTGTGAGCTGATGGAGGGAGTAAAACAGTGTTAGAAGCAGGATAGGCTTCTTTAAGGAGAATAGTTTTCAGGGATAGTCTAAATATGGAGTAATTTATCCATGCATTAGCCACATTGGGCCAGATTCAGCAAGACTTGTGCTGGAGTAATTCGATATGCGCCGCGTAACTGTGAATATGCGCCGTCGTTTCTATGTGGCCGTACCCACTAAACTAGATGCGCCCGAAAACGGGCCATTTCCGATCGGCTTAACTTTCCGGCGCCAGAGTCCCGTCAGCGCATAATTTCGCTTGGCGCATCAGTCGCGCCTATTGATTTCCCCTGCAAATATGCAAATGAGGGAGATTTCCCGATTCGCGAACGGATTAGCACCATACGCTGGCTACATGCGCCGCGCGTATCTCGTCCGTCCGGCGCAAAGTTATTTCTACAAAAGGCTGCTTTATCTTTACTCCAGACGGTCACAGGTCAGCAGGAGAGCAGCTACAGCAGCGTTACCGACGATAAGAGCTAGCTGAACAACCACACTTGCAAGGACAACACCTCTGTGTGCCAACATGCCAGGGGCAATCGTGGTCCTAGCACTACTGATGGGTCCCCCGGAACGAAGGAGGCGGGCACGTGAGAGGATATATCGCACGCGCATGAGCCTCTTTGGCATGGGGGATGAGGAGGTGTTTCGCCTCTTCAGATTCAGCCCAGATGCAATACTTGAACTAACCACAACCCTGCAGGGTGACATCACCAGCAAGACACACCGCTCACAAGCAGTGCAACCACTGGTGAAGGTCCTGGCAACACTCCATTTCCTAGCAAGTGGATCATTCCAGCGTACAAGTGGAGTGGTGGCTGGGATGTCACAATCCTCCGTGAGCAGATGTGTGCACCAGGTTGTCCCTGCAATCCTCAGACGCATGTCCAACCAGTTCATCAGACCCACCACTGAGGAGCTGCGGCTGAAGGCAATGACAGATTTCTACAACATTGCCAGATTCCCACGCACTGTGGGGGCCATTGATTGCACACATGTGGCACTCCAGCCCCCCAGTGCCACAGAGCACATATACCGCAATCGGAAGCATTGGCACTCCATCAACGTACAGGTGATAGCCGATGCCCAACGCCTCATATGGCACGTCCGTGCCAAACACCCCGGGTCCAGCCATGACCGTCAGAGTCCCATCCCAGCAGAATTCGAACAGAACATGTATGGGGACAGCTGGCTGGTTGGTGAGTGACATGGGAGTCAGGCATGACTATCCCCTCCCGTGATGCACATCAAAAGTGGTACATGCATGACTAACATCCTCCTGTCTTTTACCTTACAGGTGACTCTGCATATGCACTGGGACCCCATCTCATGACTCCTTTCCGGAACCCCCAAACCAGAGGAGAGAGAAAATACAATGAAGCACACATCAAAACCCGTGCAGTGGTGGAGCAAACATTCGGGCTCCTGAAGTCCCGTTTCCGCTGCCTGGATAAGTCCGGGGGGACCCTATTGTATTCCCCTACCTTTGTGTGTCAGATCATCGGTGCATGTTGTATTCTGCACAACTTTGCTATGAGAAAAGGCCTGCAGATTGACATACGTGATGACCTGACCCCCGACCCACACAGTCCCCACCTGCCAGAGGACACCCAGTCTGCTGATGGAAGAGCAGTCAGGAGGGTCCTCGCCGTAGGCATCTTTGGACACTAAACCAAAACATTGATCACACAGAGAATGCACGCGTGTACACCACTGATGTCCCTAGATCACACACACCACATCCACATCGCATTGGATTAGCCCAAGTCCAGCATGTAGGACTTGGGAGCAGCAACGCCAGCGTCAAGGCCCCAATGATGTCACTGTCCATTCATACACCATTCACACGTCATTCATACAGCCGTGGGGTTAACTTCACCACCACGGCCGAGGGTGACACCCCTTACTGGCAGGAGTGCCACCCCCTCACATTCACACACCATTCACACTGCAACGTGTGCAGTATCAATAAAAAAAAATCTCATATCCTGAGTACAAATCAAAATAAAAAAAAAATCTCATATCCTGAGTAAAAATCAGACAAAAAAAAATAACTAAATCATCGGGGATGCCGGGGGCTCCTTCTTGCCGAACCTCTCTGGCTCCTCAGCTGCCTGGATGGAGTGGGTGGGGGTGGGGGGGCATCTGGAGGTGGCTGATCCCCGGGTGGGCCACTCCTGGCAGGTGTGGCCTGCATGCCCTCCAAGGCCATGGCTATCCGGCCGAGGTAATTGTTTGTCTGGCCCTGCATCCTCAGCTGCTGGGCCTGCATCCTGAGCTGCCGGGTCACTTGGTAGTGTTGGGCCCGCCGACTCAGCCTCCCCTGGTCCCGGATGGCAGCACTGTTTCCATGGATGGCAGCAGTGTTGGCCTGGACGGCTGCAGTGAGGTGCCTAATATCCGCCTGCACCTCCCCCAAACTGGTCACCACTGCAGCGCAGTTGCAAATCACATCCTGCACTGCATTGCTTATCTGGCCAACGGAGCACAGGCTGTCAGCCACTTTCTCCAAGTGCCCAACTATGTCCCCCATTTGTTGGGTCTGTCTGGCGTTAACCCCTCGCCAACTGGCCCTGGACAAGGTCCGACACCCCCCTGGTCTTCTGGGTCGCCTTCCTGGGGCCAGAAGATGGTTGTCCCCGGGGGGATGGAGTCGCCCTTGAGGGGCTTCCAAGGATGGGGGAGGGGATGACAGACGGCCCAGGAGAAGGGGAGGAGACCTCCAACACTAAGGAAAAGTCCTGCTCTGCCACAGCAGGATCCTCCACAACCACCTCGGCAGGTGTGGTGTGGCCACTCTCCTCCTCCACCTCTTCACCACCCAGGGGCTCGTGCACAGGATGGCGTGGGGGGGATGGGGTGGACTGGCCGCCGACAGATGATGGCCCAGCTCCGTCATCTGTGGATGACACAAAGCAGACACATGTTAGTGGTCCCACACACTTGGCACATGTACCCCCCCCCCAAATGCAACACATCAAATAGGGGATAAAAAACACTTACCTGTCCTGGAGCCTTCCTCCACGGAGTCATAGCCAGGGACCCCCTCCACCTGCTCCCTCTCCAGGCAGCGAGAGACCACCTCCTCCTCCGCGGTCAGGGTGACCGGACATGGGGGACCACCACCTGTGCCCCTCTCATGCCTCCTGATGGTGGCCACCTTGCCACGGACCTTGCGCCGCAGATCATTGATTTTTTTTTGGATGTCAGCAGCAGTCCGGGTGGAGTACCCCAAAATATTGACCCGGCCAGCAATGGTGTCCAGGATGCCCTGCTTCCTCTCCCGGCTGGTCTTACGGCTTTTTTGGCCATGGAGGAAATGATTAAATGTCTCCATAGCGGAGATGATCACTGAGACCTCCTGGGCGTTAAAGTTGAGGTTCCTCCTCTCTCTGGGGGTAGCGGGAGCAGCCATCACAGCACAAAAGTATCTTCCCTGGGGTGGGGGGAAACGGAAATACTTTTGCGCCGGAATGGCGTTTCCGCCTGCGCTTTTAAGCGCCCAACGGAAGGCATTGCGCTGACGTTTCCCGTGAAGTGGTGACGATGGAAGTTGTGAGCATGCGCACAAGGGGGCGAGTGAAGCCGCACTCACTGCGCATGCTCCGTGGATGATGCGCTGAACGTAAGCCTCTGTGCTGGGCTCCACCCATCATTTACATGTGATCACACCCACTTCCACTTGCGTCGGGTTACGCCAGCGCATTATCGTTACTCTGGCGCAAGTTTACGCGCAACTGCTATGTGAATAACAGTACTTGCGCTGAAAGGGTCGTCAGAGTAACGTAAATGAGAAGCGTTACTCCAGAGCAAAGATGCTCCCATCTACCTGAATCTGGCCCTATATGTTCAGGGATATAGGAGGGTTCAGCCTTTTTTTTAACTCTGGAGTTGGCAAGATCTTCCTCCTCTTGCCAATACATCAGATAGCTTTTCTTCTTTTTATATCACTGTTCTGATGTATTGTCCACCAAGACTTTTTTCAACTTACCTGACTTTCTTTTGTACTACGTTTTACCTTGTTGACCTCAATATCAAGACGAGTAGGTATTTTTTCTTCTTCCTTAAAACTAAAAGTTTCAAAAGATCTACCCTGCATTATTAAAAAAAAAGAAATTCCATCACATTTTCTATTGTCTTTCTCTTGGTAACTTTTATATATATTGTATCAACCTTTTTGCTAGCTGCCTCATTTGTCACAGTGTGGACCTTAAATTAGATATTTGGATTGGCACAGGTCTAGATTGTCCTCTCCCATACTGTACCATGGAAGATTATCAGATGGCCTCCCTGTATCCAATTTGAAGCATTACCATACAGAAGCCCAAATTGTGCCCCTTACAAAAATCAGCCATAACAGGACTACTTGCTTAATATTGATCAGCTCCCTCTTTTGACACCAACAAAGACATGACCCATTGAGAAAAGGACTCCACTAGACCTCTGAAGGTTTGCTGTGGTTGTCAGTAGCAGATCACTAAATTACTTGGATAATAGTGAAAAAGATAAAGCACATTAATAAACAAGGATGCAGAAGAGGTATAAAATGTCCATCATCGACTATGCTGGGTAGAGTCCTTTCACATCTTTTAATGTTTGTGGCAGCACTTCAAAAAACTGAATAATTGGTGCCAAAATAAGTGGTGCATATACAAAGATCTATTAGATAAAGGGCAAATGGCAACTTATATATTATGTGAATTAAAATTTTATGTAAAAGAGCACATCTCATTCAACATTGTATAGTAATAGTGGTTTCCCTCTGAACTAGTGCCCTAATCCATGCCAGGGCATCAGATTTACCAGTGCTAGCCAGGTGTGGGCATGTAAGCAGGAAGTGTCAAATATCAGGGAGCCAAGTCCTCAGTGGAATGCAGTGAAGCAATGCAAAGTAATCAAAGTGTAAAAGTGTGCCTTTAGGTTCATTATTTAAATAATAATAATAATAATAATAACAAATAAGCAAATACAGGTAAACAGCTTATATCTAAGCTTAAAGAAAGTACCAACTTTGTTTTAAAAATATTGATGTAGTCTAAACTCTTAATAATGACAAAACGTGCAATGACAGACAAGTAAATTAATGGAAATAATCTCTTCCCAGCTCTTTTTTCTTAATTATTACCTTTGGATTTTCTTCAAAGATTTAAATTACATTCAATAGGAAATAAGTTTAAATGCATTTAAAATCAGTTTCCGTGGATGCTGGGAAGTTGTTCTAGGATATATTTTTATGCAAAATGGATTTGTTCTATTCTCAGATAAATCTTACAATAATCCCTTGCTTTGGAGCTTATAGTTGCTGTAGCCAAGGTTAATTAATTAGAAATATTAAAGCTTGGATTAACACTTGGAACTGATTGGCAAATGAGTTGCTTACTAACTGCACTGGGCTTCAAAAGGATATGTTTTTAAGCTCAATATCACCAGAAAACAAAACAGTTTTCCTTTTTGTAAAATTGCACAAGAAACGGGTTCACTTATAAAGATTAGACTATAAGGCCGCGTACACACGACCAAATAAATCTGTTCAAATCGGTCTGACAGACCGATTTGATTAGATTTGTCTGCTGGGCTGTTTTGGTTTGATCGCTGTACACACGATCAAACCAAAATCCCCGCCGGCAGACAGCGCGGTGACGTGGCGATGACGATGACGCCGCCACGTCACCGCACCGGGAAGTAAAACACTTCCACGCATGCGTCAAATCCATTCAACGCATGTGTGAGCAGATATGTCTGCTGATTAGCGTACTAACCAGCAGACATATCGGACAGACGGATTCCCAGCAGACAGATTTTAAAACATGCTTTAAAATCTGTCTGCTGAAAAAATCTGTCTGTCCGCCCGTACACACGATCGAATCTGTCTGCTGAAACGGTCTGTCAGACCGTTTCCAGCAGATAGATTTGATCGTGTGTACGCGGCCTAAGAGACAACTGGAGAACCGGAGTTAAAGGCTGGTCAAAGGAATCCTAAAGGAAGTAACATTTACTACATATATTATGTTAATAGTGATAGTTCTGAAAGTTTACAATAATAGTGGTTCTGGGTGATTTTTGATATTCTTCAATGTACAGTGGAAGTACAGTCAGAAGGTTAGAGTGATGAGTTATTAAAGCAAATATTATTGATCAATCTAAGATCCCTTAATATATAAAGTTCTTCTACAGAGTTCTAAATAATTTGAAAACCCTTTTTCTCATTTACTGACACATAAGAATTATAGAGATTTCCTACAACATTCTCTTTTAGTTCATTTTCTCTGGGGATGATTTTTTTCACCTTGTCTTTTGGTCCCTAATTTCCTCCTGCTAGTATAGACAGTAGAAAAAACAATGCTCTACTGCCCTGTTCCTTTATGGCAAGGATTCCGAAATTATATAAGGCATATAAATAAAAACCAAATAATTCAATATTAATCAAAACATCCTCACTAAAAAGTGTATCCAAATAAATCCAGCAAAATATATACTCTGTAATTCAGTTAAATTGATATCAGGAGCAAAATCAATACATAATTTGCTAAACGTGTCATAATAATACAAAAAAAAATGTATATCTCCACAGATTCATCAAATACATCATAAATAAATACTAAAAATCAAAAGTTTATATTGGGTGGAAAATATATATATGGGAAGAGAGGCATCCATAGTGTAAAGACGTTTTAACATTTATTAGGCATCACAGCATCAAGTGTAATGGGGGAATAAACTAGGTGTTATTCCCTTACCAGTCCAAAAAATATCATTAAATAGTTCTCTGTGGTGCATATGATTCTATAAATCCAACAGCCAAGTTACTAAATCTTCCTCCACCAACACTGTTCACACAGCCTACTCACCGGATATATATCACCCCCATTAGAAGAGTCACATTTAGAAAATGGGTACAAGGTTACTCCCGGCGTTCGTCTCAGTCACTCAGCAGAGAAGCCTCCAAAAGCAGACCTAATTAACAGCCACCAGATCTCTGGACATCAGTAAGGGAATGCAAGTAAGGGAATGAAAAAGGAACAATCTCTCATAGTGAAGTACCTATGCCTTTTATTTAAAATAGCACTTAAAATCCACTTAAACATAAAATACACAGAGATCAGTAAGTGTCGGCCCGACTACTAGGATTACATGCTTAGGCTCATAAGTGCTATTGGCTCTGGTTCTCTCGCTTAGCCACAGGCTGTGCAGAATGACCTCATGATCCAACCCACACCTTACACGTTTCAGTGTCAAGCTGTCAAAGGAGGTGGGAGGGAGTTTTGATTACATATTGATTTTATTTTATTTTTTTATATTTATGCTTTTATCGATTGATCATTTTATAATTCTTGTCATAAATCATCAGGGTGGTAGAGTGTTGTTGTTTTTAGTGTCTATACTAGCAGGAGGAAACTAGGGTCCAAAAGATAAGGCAAGAAAATCATCCCCAGAGCAAATGACCTAAATAAGAACTCCAACTTGCTGCATATAAATAATACATTGATATTGCCTGCACTTGTGAAAATACCAATAATACTAGTCAGAAACAACAATATTATCTAAGGATTTAATAAGGTTAATGTTGTATTATTTCAATCCTAGCATCAGAACAAATTAAACTTGGAATAAAAGGTGGAAACATTCTCATGAAAATTAATTACAGTGAATTGTTTTCTGTCTTTATATTGTGCATTAAAATGCCTTCAGGGTGTCATCAGAGTTTGGAAAATATTGTGTTTCATTTGATAAATTCAAATTATTTATTCCTCTTGCAATATTATTGCATGGTGTGCTGTGATGATTAACTACATTTGTCCTGAAGTATATGCAGTAGTAATGCGTCTTGTGATTCACTGATGAGCTCCAGAAACTCGAAAGCTTATAGCTTTTCAGTTAAAAACGTACTAGAGAGTACTTTGCAAATCTGCACAAAAAAACAATATTAATTAGTTTTTCTTCAATTAGTTGATTACTGAGTTTTTTGTTTACTTTTTTTGTCTTCCTTTCAGTAAGACCATATTGTTCAAAAACCTGATCCTCATGCTGGTCTAGCTAAATTGGTCTAGCTAAATTGGTAAATTATGTGATTTCCGGTCACGAAAGTGTAAAAATGTTATATGCTGTAACATTTAGTAAGACATCTGTAGATCCTTTCCTGCAGTTGGCAAAACAGTGGAGAACCCCTTAAGCCAGCCATAAATGGTTCTAATCTCGGGCGGTTAAGTAGGAACCATCCGAGTCAGTATGTACTTCCGTAATTCTGATAGGAGCCATCAAGCAGTCTGTCACGATCCCTTACAGAGCCTGGTGGCAGCATTGCAGGATTGCAAGAGTAAAGTGAGTGAATTGTACCTGATTTATGGCACATTCTATCATCTCAGCTCTGGTCAGTTTGCAAATTAAAAACGGAGTGAGTAGGCTGGCATAAGGGGCCAGGGTTCATTTGGTACGGATCAGAAATCTGTTATAGCTGTTTTAACACAGATCAGATTCAGATTTGGTCGCAGTCTGCATTAAGATTTATTAACAGGTTAAGTCGGGCTGACCATTGCAAGTGGTTGCACCGGGTTAGGTGTTTGGTGTGTGGCTGATGGCTGATTTTATTGCTGTATATTGTTTGTATTGTATGTTGCATGCTTAAAGCCATTGTAAGATTTGTGTATATGTATGATATGTATACTGTATGTGAATGTGTGTTCTGACACTGCACTCTTGTGGTTGACCGGATTGTGAAAAGTCTCTGTAACAGGAGAATTGGCAGCCAATTCCAGAGAGCAGCAGGTCAGGAGGGCACGCTCACACATAGGGAGTGTGAAAATAAGTCATGGCTTTTCCGCATCCTTATAGATTGTTTAAAGTTTGATTTGAAATGGGGTCTCAAAATTGTAAAAATGCTTATGGAGAAAATTGTAGGGATTATGTGGGCAGAGTGTCATTAACAGGTAATTATTATGTGGGTTTAAAATTTGGTGGGCTGGATGCAGGTTATGGGGAGTCATAATCCGTTTCCTCCAGAAGGGTCAAACAGTGAAGTTCACGGGAAATGGTAAAAGGTTTATGTCTCGGTGATGAGAATGTTTTGATCCTGCATGGGACATGAGATAAATGAGAGGAGGAGGTTTAAATTGGTTAAATATTGCTGCTTTGTGGAAGAGAATGCCTTCACAAGAGTATACTAGCAAAGGAAACAGGAGAAAGGATACAAAGAAAGGTAAAAAGATGGGTTGAGTAAGTATACAGCCCAGTCCGCCACCGCCCATCCCACAGCTTGAGAGAACGGTCATGCCCTTTTCTCATAAAAACTCCTTCTGTATTCCGGCACAGGTATAGCCTTCTGGATATAGTCAGATTTGTCTTTGGGAAGAGCTGACTTGGATGTTTTAGTTACAGAACATCCATTTCCTGCTGCCTCAACACCTCTATAGTGACAGGATGTACTGCCACTGGTACCCGTGGTGGTCCCACCACCACCAGACCGGGTCCAGGACCAGGAAGAAAGGATAAATGGTGGTGCCCAAGTCAGCGGAGGAAAATCCTCTGACCCAGCTGAAGCAGACATAAAAGTACAGCAGGGAAAAGATTTTTTTTTTAAATTGGGCTATTTATTATAGCAACAAGTAAAAAAATTTGGTGATCAAATACCACCAAAAGAAAGCTCTACTTGTGGGGAAAAAAGGACATCAATTTTGTTTGGGAGCCACGTCGCATGACCGCGCAATTGTCAGTTAAAGCGACGCAGTGCCGGAAGCTGAAATTTCACCTGGGCAGGAGGGGGTATATGTGTCCAGTAAGCAAGTCCAAGAGTCCAGTATACCTAGGCCATTTGCCTTAAGGCTATGTTGACTCATCTCTGACCCACTCAATAGTGCTCTGTGAGACTCTAAGCTGATGGGCAGCTGAAAATTGGTTTGTCCTCCTTCAGGATGTCAACAACTTACTATTGTGTAGTCCCTTCCTGATGGCTTCTCAGTTAGACACTGTTGATTTTGTTGAATTGTCTGTATAAAGAGGGTCACAAGGTCTCCCAGTCCAAAGTCCAGCTCTGTCTCTCACAGGTTGAGAATTTGGAGTTCTCACCCATCCTCAGGGAACGCAAAGTAAAAGTGGAGCATTTTTTCCTAACGCCATCACGCTCATAACATTTAGCCTTTAGGTTTGATTCTTGGCTGATTTACAGAGGAACTTTTTTTTACCGTTGTCTTTTATTTTTGATATTATTTTGCTGTGGACACCTGCTGTGGAATTTTATATTTTTGGTTGCTGTGACACTTGATTGTGTTTTTTAAAATAAACCTCCATTTCTTTGACATACTTCACTATAAAGACTCTATTGTCTTTTTCCTGCTGAGTTACCATTCTCAGATCTAGTGCCTGGTAAAGCCGAGTGGATTCTGCCTGTTTTTCCTGTGTGATCCAGTCTAAAGAACAGCTGAATGTGATTTCCTCATTCAGCAAGATGGAAGCATCCCTCCCTGATCGAGGTGGTCTGTTATCGTGGCCGGCAGGCTGATGCACATGCTCAATAGTGTTGAGCAGAATATGCCATATTCGAATTCGCGATATATCTCGAATATATAGTCGAATATTCGACATATATTCGCTAAATACGAATATTCGTGATATTTTTTGGAAATTAAATGATTGCGAATTTTCGCTATCGCGAATGCGAATGCGAATTGCGAATTGCGAATTGCGATTGCGAATATTCGAGAAATGCAGAATGGAGCACTCTGATTGGCTCAGAATATTCGTGATATATTACAATATAAAAAAATTGCGAATATTCGAGAAATGCGGAATGGAGCACTCTGATTGGCTCAGAATATTCGTGATATATTACAATACACAATAATTGCGAATATTCGGCAAATGCGGAAGGAGCACTCTGATTGGCTCAGAATATTCGTGATATATTACAATACACAATAATTGCGAATATTCGAGAAATGCGGAAGGAGCACTCTGATTGGCTCAGAATATTCGTGATATATTACAATACACAATAATTGCGAATATTCGGCAAATGCGGAAGGAGCACTCTGATTGGCTCAGAATATTCGTGATATATTACAATACACAATAATTGCGAATATTCGAGAAATGCGGAAGGAGCACTCTGATTGGCTCAGAATATTCGTGATATATTACAATATAAAATAATCGCGCGATATCGCTATTGCCGAATAATCGCATTGCGATTTTTCGGCAATATAAAATGAGCGCTGCAGCTACTCGGCCCAAGGTCTCTAATCATACCAGCAATGCTTTTAGACGTCGATGGGGATCTCTAGGATGTGATCTGTTCTAAAAAAAAATTGAAAACATTCGAATATTCGAAATAGCGAATATTCGCCGCGATATTCGCGTTATTCGCGAATACTCGAATATGCAATATTGCATGCAATGCGAATATTCGTGAGCAACACTAATGCTCAATAGATCTCTATATCCTGAGATCTTTTCAGTCCGGTAAGCGTCAGTAATATCACACTCTTTTGGCTGAAATTAAGATCAAGGCTTCGTCTAGATATTCCATTGAATATTGCAGTGATTGAAACCTTATATACACACAAATGTACATAAACAACGCGCTGCTAGAAAATACCAAAGATTAGCTGCCAGCACCACAAAACTAGATCAATTTTGCAGGATAAATTATAAAAACAAATAAGGTGCGGCGCTACAAATAATGATAGACTCAATAACTGAATATCTATAAAAAAGGCAATCAACATAAGAGGAAAAAAAGTCCATAAAGATACTTCTGTCCACCCAGTGAAAGGAAAACCATCAGTGATTGATAGAAGCTCCGTCACCAGAAATATGTAATTGAGCTTACCAGAAGGTGAGACCTAACTGAGTGTATACTCATCAGGTCATTAGGGCTTAAAGAAAACACAAATCAGCAAAACATCCAGTAGTCACTTGTATGTCCCGCAGAGCAGCTTGATGTAGTCTTCACATAGGACCCACAGATTTTCAAACACCAGTATCAATTGTGCCAGAAAAAATAAAATGCACATAGCGTGATACTGTATGCAAATTATGATAATTTATTAAAAATTAGGTTTACACTCACATGACAGTAGAGTAAAATGAAGCGCTTTTGTGAAACAGGCAGTAAAGTCAGCGTGTACTCCTGACGCGTTTCGTTCCAATGAACATCGTCTGGGGACGCTGACCATCTGCCTACATATCCTATATATAGATTATAAGGTCCCCTACCTCGATTGATTACAGTAGAGGGACCGAGCAGCTCGCGGTCACCACTTCCGGGTTACCGCCAGCATGGAGTCGTCGGCGTGCGCTCCAGCCCTCGTATCGAAAACGAGGCCGGAACACAAAGCCGCGACGTAAACATGGAGTCGCCGGCGTGCGTTCCAACCCTCGCATCGAAAACGAGGCTGGAACGCAAATCCGCGACATAAATATTCGGCGTGCGCTCCAAACATTACATTGACAGGATGCTGGAACGCAACGTCGAGTACTTCCTCTAGTGGCAGACGTGCCTTAGTAAGAGAACCGTCTATCCGCTATGTTAGTGAATACAAAATACACACTGGGGACCTCTAGTGGATAGAACAAGAATGACATTCAACAATGTTAAAATTACAGTTATCACAGTGAGAGGAAATATTAATAATTGTACATACATTGCATATTAGATTATAAATGACTGGAATAACCACAACTTGGAACAAAAACAAGCTTAGTGGTCTGGATCATTCAATAAAAGTAAAATAAATTAAAATAAAACCCAAATTTAAAATGGAAATATTAAAGTTAATTAATGTAAATAACGACTTAGAACAATCATTAAAACCTGTGAAATTAATAATCTCTTTCTTTTCTAAATTATATAGTCCTCTCCTCTTTTTTTTAAAAAAAAAAAAAATTTTTGACAAATAAAATCAAAGAGGGAAGAAGAAAAAAAGAAAGAAGAGATATTTTTTGGAGAAAATCAACATTACAATAATTCAACATACATTAGGCTTGACTAATAAAAGCATTAATGTCCCATTCGACATTGAGTCCTTGGGGTATGTGTGTCTGTAACTCGTATATCCAATACGTTTCGAGTCTAGACACACCTCTAGTTTTTGCTCCCCCTCTCCATGGTGCTACGTATTTATCTATAATGAGAAACTGGGTGCCCTTAGGATCTCGATTATGATATTGTCTGTAATGACGTGGCACAGTATGCTTAGTGTCACCCCCAATGATCTTCGCAACATGTTCACCTACCCGTACGGAAAAAGGCCTGATAGTACGGCCTACATATTGCTTTCCGCACGGGCAGGTAATTAAATACACTATATGTGTAGTTGCGCATGTGCAGAAAACTTTAATGGGATATATTTGGCCAGTACTACGCGACTGGAATTCTAAGGTCTTATTCCTCCCACAGGTGTTATACAGACACACACTACATTTTTTACAAGGGAAGTACCCCTTCATATCATGAAAAAATGTTGGCTGGATAGGGGGATCTACAACATTTGGAGCAACTTTGTTCCTCAGTGTAGGTGCTCCTTTAAAGATCAACCTTGCTTTTTCTGGCAATTTTGGACCCAGAACCTTATCTTGTTTAAGTATATCCCAATGTTTATCCAAGATCTTTTTAATATCTTTGTGCTGGTTTGAATAGGAAGTAATCATTGAAAATTTAAAAGATAAATCAGGTTCACGTGGAACCGTATCGTGAAACAAGGAACTTCGATCAATCTCAGGTATATAGATGACGTCCTCCTCCTATGGGATGGCCCCCCTGAGACCTTGAATAAGTTTTTCTGTTCTCTGAATGATAACAATCGCGGTATTGTTCTTACTTTTGATTTTAGTCCCACTAATGTAAATTTTTTGGACCTTGAGATAAAGATCGAATCACGTAAGTTTATATTTCAGACCCATTTCAAGAACACAGATAGAAATAGTTTTATTCCAGTGGATAGCTGTCACCATAAATCCTGGCTCAGTTCGGTACCTAAAAGCCAGTTCCTCCGCCTACGAAGGAATTGTACTAATACGGAAACCTATCTATCACAAGCATCTATGCTAAAACAGAGATTCTTGGATAAAGGGTATGATCCAACACTCGTGGAGGCGGAGGCCCAACGGGTGGCTGAGATTGATCGAAGTTCCTTGTTTCACGATACGGTTCCACGTGAACCTGATTTATCCAGAAAAAGCAAGGTTTTAAATTTTCATTTAAATGCCAACATTTTTTCAAGGGGGCTTCCCTTGTAAAAAATGTAGTGTGTGTCTGGGGAGGAATAAGACCTGAATTCCAGGGACTCCAAATATATCCCATTAAAGCTGATGCGCAACTAACATATAGGTATTTAATTACCTGGGCGGAAAGCAATGCTACTATCAGGTTTTTCCGTACGGGTATAGGGACTTGGGGGTGACTGCTGATCATTACAGTAAGGATCCTAAGGGCACCCAGTTTCTCATTATAGATAAATACTGCACCATGGAGAGGGGGAGCAAAAACTAAGGGGTCTAGACTCGACTATTGGATATACTGCTACCCCAAGATGTAAGGGGCTTTTATTAGACTAATGTATGTTGAATTATTGTAATGTTGATTTTCTCCAAAAAATATCTCTTCTTTCTTTTTTTCTTCTTCCCTCTTTGATTTTATTTGTCTTTTTTTTTTTTTTTTAAAAAAAGAGGAGAGGACTATATAATTTAGAAAAGAAAGAGATATTAATTTCACAGGTTTTAATGGCTGCTTATTTACATTAATTAACTTTAATATTTCCATTTTAAATTTGGTAATTTATTTTACTTTTATTGGGACCACTAAGCTTGTTTTTGTTCCAAGTTGTGGTTATTCTCTTTATAATCTAATATGCTGGTAATTATTAATATTTCCTCTCACTGGTCAATTTTAACTGTTGAATGTCTTCTTGTTCTATCCACTAGTGTATTTTGTATTCACTAACATAGGGGGGTTCTCTTACACTGATGAGGAAGTAAGGGTTCCAGCATCCTGAATGTAATGTTTGGAGCGCACGCCGAATATTTATGTCTGCTGCCTCGTTTTCGATGCGAGGGTAAGGGGGCTGCTGGTTTGTGTTCCGGCCTCGTTTTCGAAGGGGGACGCACGCCGACGACTGCTGGCGGTAACCCGGAAGTGTACCGCGAGGGGGATTTTGAGGTAGGGGACTTATAATCTATATATAGATGTAAGGGGGCCCCAGACGATGCTGGAACGAAACGCGTAAGGACTTTACTGGTTTCACAAAAGCGCTTCACTCTACTGATGATGTAAACCTAATTTTTAATAAATTATCATAATTTGCATACAGTATCACGGGCTTTTATTTTTTCTGCTGATACTGTGTTTGAATTGGGATGTGAAGACTCTGCTGGGGACATACAATATTGTAAGACTAATCCCTAGGGTCATATTGCTATTGTTTGGGATTTTGTTTTTGTTTTTTCAAACAGTGATTATTTAACACACAGTTACTTTGGAAACATTTGTTTTTACTCTCTGGTTTATTTGTGTATTTTTTATGCACAATTATTATTGAGTTAGCCATTTCATGAATGTTTATTTGATTTTTTGGTTGCGCGCTTGTTTATAATTTATTATATAAATGTAAGGGGGGGTTACTGCTGGTACGCCCACTAAACCAAAGGGTTCTCTTCGGACTTGGTTACTGCTGATGTACTGTTCCCATACTCAGAGCACTTAGGCCCCAGACCTGGTGACTAGTAATGGGTATAAGACTGAAATGTTTACTACCCCATGTGTATTGTTATTTGTGCAAGGGACAATGACAACATGGCAGCCATAAAGACCACAGGGGTAGGGACTTTGTTTTGCTGCTGTACTAGTGTGTGTCTGCAAGGGCACCATGGGTATTGAGTAGCTTCTAACAACACCCCCGTTTGGTTCGCAATGGGGGCAGAAAATTTATTTGAACACGCGAATCTGCTGGTGATGTAAGGGATAATTTTAAAGGTTAATTTGCTGTTGTCATAAAAAGTATGGGGATGGGGACAGGGGTCTGTAATAAATGCTTTAAAAACAGGTTTTTTTCAATGATTTTAATAATGCTTAAAGGACTAAAAGTGAAATATTCTTTAAATTTCATACCTGGGGGGTGTTTATAGTATGCTAATGTTTTTCCTGTGTTTAAGGAAAATCACATTTCTAAGGCTTTAAAATTGCTGGTAATGGGGACTAAAAGTAATTGAAAAAAATGCTGCTTCCCCCAGACGGGCTGCTGGTAATGGAGATGTAAGGGGGCTCTGCTGGGGGGGGCTGCTGGTAATAGGGACTCTGCTGATGTAAGGGGGCTGCTGGTAAGGGGGGACTGTAAGGGGGACTCTGCTGATGTATTGGGGCTGTTGGGGACTCTGCTGGTACACTCTGGTGTAAAATTAAGGGGGACTCTGTGGGGGGGCCGGTAAGGGGGACTGGAAGGGGGATGAAGGGGGCTCTGGTAAGGGGGACAAGGGGGGCTGCTGGTAATTGGGACTCTGCTGGTGTACTGCTGTTAAGGGGGACGCTTTTAAGGGGGCTGTGGTAAGGGGGACCCAGTAAGAGGGCCAGTAATGGGGACCCTGCTGATGTAATAGGGACCTGCTGGTGTAAGGGGGCTGTAATGGGGTCTCTGCTGGTGATAGTGTTGGTAATGGGGACTCTGTGGTAATGGGGACTCTGCTAGTAAGGAGGCTGCTGGTAATGGGGACTCTGCTAGTAATGGAGACGGGCGATGTAAGGGGGTGCGGTCACACTCAAAATTAAAGTGGGCCGGTCTGGATGTCACTTTTTGTCGTGTGCATTTCTCTTTCGTGATGTCACTCGTGTGCATTTCTCTTTCGTCAAATGGTTTAAATAGCTCATGGCATCACGGGTCAGGTAGAGGGGCCCTTAGCAGAATTTTGCTTAGGGTCCCAGGGAGGTCAGGATCGGCACTGCTTGCATCCCTAGGTTCCAGACAGCTGAGGTCTCGTTTCAACATTCCTGTGGATCATTGGATAATATTCTTTCTTCAGGACACAGTGTCTCACACCATGCTATTTAGTAGTATGTCTAGTTTTTATTGTATGGGACATTAAAGGTATTTGTCCCTAAAGATTATGGGATCACTATGTGTAAATTCTTTACTCTCCCTATCCCTATGCCAGATGTAATCATTGATACTGTCGCATGGTGTAAACCAAAGTATGATGGATCTTATATAGCTGTTGGTTCAAACAACACTTACAGCTTGGATGACTCTCAGAAAGCTGATAAGGGTCTCATTTGTACACATATGTCTCCTGTGTTTGAACCATGTCTATTAGCCAGGCCAGATGTTAATGTGTATTTGGACTTTATATCCACAGGGTTATAATGTTTTTATAGAAGTAGGCCCAACAGCAGGTATGCTTGGCAACGGAAGTAGGATTAAACATCATTGGATACAAGTGGATACTATTTACCATTTTCAGGCTGCATACACAATGTTTTATTTTTGTATTGGTATAAAGAAAATTATGTCTAAGGCCGCGTACACACGGAGGGACATGTCCGCTGAAACATGTCCGTTTCCAGCGTACATGTTTCCTCCGGATTTTCGTCCGACGGTGTGTACACACCATCGGATGAAAATCCCCTCGGCCAGGGAACGCGGTAACGTGGCGGTGACGTTGACGCCGCCACGTCACCACTCCAGGAAGTAAAATACTTCCACGCATGCGTCGAATCCATTCGACGCATATGCAGAGATTTCTGTCCGCTGGTTAGTGTACTAACCAGCGGACATATCCGAAGGACATGTCTCCGGTGGACAAATTTCAAAGCATGATTTGAAATTTGTCCGCTGGGAAAACATGTCCGCTAACCCGTACAAACGATCCGATATGTCTGCTAAAACGGTCCGTCGGACCAGTTTCAGCAGATAAATTCGATCGTGTGTACGAGGCCTAAAAAAGGAGTCACAGAACATTTCCACTGTATTTACTGTATTTACTGGAGACCAGATGCACTCCCAGTGGGTGATTTCTCATTGGCCCAATTGTAGAAATACTGAAAGAAAAGAATAAATCTTTGCAACATCTTAAGACATATAATTTGACAGTACATCAGGAAGTCGTAAAAACTACCATTATGAGAAGTAAACTTGAAGCAGCCACTACTCAGTTATCACAAGACACCCATCATTCGTGGCACAATACGTATACAGGGTGGTCATCGACAGGAAGTGAGGTGGTGAAAACGTACTCCTACCCCCTCGCCGTCTGTGTCATTATTTTGGTTATGCTTGTCATGTACAATTACTATTTGGTTTGTACTATAAAGAGGAAAATTAACAGAATGATCAATGAGGCTGACGATAAGGCCTGGGCAACTTAATTGTTATGTTTAATTTTAGGTTTAGCTGGAGCCCATCCTTGAATGTTACTGGCAATAGAATAAAGACAGTTAGGATGGGACAAATGGTTATAATATCAATGACTAGTGATATTCCTGGAATTAAGTTACAGATTCAGTTGTCTTTCTACAAATTGCTTAATTTGTTACAGAAGATAAGAATAAACATCCCTATTTTAAACTTGAACGTTATCTAATTTTTACTAAACATTTACCCTAAAACATTTACTTATGGATTTTCTTTGTCTGCATGAGTCATTGCACTGTACAGAAAGCTGAAAAGAATAAATGTTGGTAGAAACTAATTTGCATATAAAAGACCCTGTTGATCTAGAAACAAATACATTCTGCTTCCAGACACATATTTATGAGCTTCATTAAAGCTTTACAAATAGAAGTATCTGGTCATTTTGGACTGATCTCGAGACTGATAGTAAACCACTTTATGTTTATTTTAAAGCTAATGTGTTTAAAATGGCCTATTGACAAGCTAACAGTATTTTTAAAGGAATTAAAGGAATTAAGGCATTTAATCAGCAATTGATTGGTGCTAAAAATAATTCAGAGCGATAACTCATTTATAACAGAAACTGTTTTAGTGTACATATTTGGGAAAAAAAGTTACTTGAAAAATGACATGACCACTAAGGGGTTATTCCTTAATTCATTTTTTTTTTTAATTATGAAGCATTGATATATTATACAGTACTTTAAATAAAACATTTAAAAATATCCATGAATTCCTGGAACTATTATTTTTATGATCACATGGTGGTCAGATACTTCCAGGTCTAGTTTGAATAATAAAAAAAATAAAAATAAATAGTTCAAATGCATTGACCATATCACTCAAGGGCTCCCATTTCTCTACTATTAACGCCTCTGATCTGCAATATGTAGGAATTCTCTGACCATAAAAGGGGTAGTAAACCCTCATGTTTTTTCACCTTAATGCAACTCCTATTTTTTAACTGGATCTGTGCAATGAGTTTTCTCCCTTCTCATTGTTATACTGTATGACCAGATCCTGAGGATAACTTAAACTCCAAAACTCCAAAAGGTGACCTGTACCACATGCGAATACAGACCTTGATCGGTCTATTGATCTGGTAAGAAGATATTTTGCCCTATTTTCCTATGGGGAGCACCTTATAAGACCCGGAGGACATTTGCACATTTTTTATATATCACTTCATGGACTCTATGTTGTGTCTGGGCACTATATAACCAATACAATTTTCTGGACATTTGAATGATTTATCAATTAATACCAAGTGTGAAAATTGTTGCATTATTTACATGACAGCGCAACATGTTTTTTTTTCGGTTTCAATATTTGTTTTTGTAAACCAAGAAATTAAATAAAAGTTACAAACATTCAGGTACAATATTTTCAAACTTTTTGTCAGTAGTGTTATGTATATAGACATGCCAAACTTGACACATATTTAGTGTATCAAACAAGAAAGGCATTTAAATTTCATGCAAATTGTATGTATTATTAGGTCCATAACATGTTGGTGATATCGGTCATGTTGCCATCACATCCGGACACCCCATTAGGAGCAAGCTGAATCCGGGTGTGGACATGACAAATTGTCTTATTTGTACATAATTCTGGATGTTTAAAGAAACTGTGTTATCTTAATACTTAATTGTGGTGTGTGTAGGGTATTAACTCTTTAACCCATTCATCTATAAGGGAAGTTTTGAGATTGGGCTGTCTACTGTGTTTAGGTTTTGTGACGTGGTGGTATATAGTGGGATGAAGAGGGGTTATGGGAGACTGAATGATTTGTATGATTAACAGAGGGGTGGAGGTGGGGTTTGTAGTTTTTCAAGTATGTCGGTTTGTCATCATATCTAATGGAGCTTGTTTGATCTTCTAAGGAGAGGGGTCTTGGTGTAAAGAATTTTAGTAATGGGTCCAACATGTCCAGGTTTTACTGAATTTCAAAAGGTTGGCTCTCATTATATGTATCAGTTCTTCCATTTCAGCTGTTTAGTATACATAGCGCATCCAGTCAGATATTGTTGGTGGGGTGGATGAGTTCCATGTCAGTGGTATGCTTTTCTTAGCTGCATTTACAAGATGTAGTGCCAGAGACTTGTGGTATGAGGATTAAGGGAGGGAGGAGTGATGTAAAAGATTGTGCAGGTGTAAAATCTAATGTGTAGGTGGTGATCTTTGTTATACTCTTGTGTATCTCTTTCCAAAAGGTTTCTATTTTCAGTCATGTCCACCAAATATGTAGCAGGGTGCCTCATTAATTTCCACATATCCAGCAAAGAGGTTAAAGTGATGTAGGGGAGAATTTGCTTAATTGGGTGGGTGTAAGGTACCAGCTTGCCAGCAGTTTGTATCCCGATTCTTAAATTGTGACATTCACTGAGCTTTTGTGGATGTTTTGTAACATATAATCCCATTCCTTTTCTGTAAAGAAGAGATTTAGATTGTGTTCCAATTTTAAACAAGGTCTGTTATTTTTCACCTTTTGTTTGGAGTATAGTAGGGCATACATGAAAGACACAACATGTGATTGGGGTGATGATCTACTACGCTTCAAAAGGCGTGTGTTTTCTATGCCAGTCTGGGGAGATGTGTGAGTATTTGAAAAAGTGTCTTAACTTGACATATGTCCAGAAGGGGAAGGTGCAGTCCAGCATTTTAGCTTGAAGTGTTTTATATTGAAAAAATTGTTCCGCTCTGATCTGTACGTATGGCTATCCTTCCCACTGGAATTGGGAAGGAAGATCTGGAGTGAAGTCGGGATAGTGTTTGATAGGAGAGAGTGGGCCTGGGTGAGATGTCAGTTTTAGGTCTTTATTAATGAGGTGTAGACATTGAAGTGATGGGCCTATAGTTGTATGGTCTTTATGGAGTTTTGTTGAACGTGAGGTTGGTAACCAGGCTGTTAGATGTAGGGGGGTTTGAGCTCCTGCATTTTCTAATTGGATCCATTCTTTCATCTTATGTAGATTCCAGTCAGCAATTTTTGTAAGGTGATAGGCTATATATTATTTTTATATGTCTGGTAAACCAATGCTACACCCCAGACCAATGTTGTATGCTACCGCGCATGCGTCAAAGTGTTATTGACCATGCGCGGTTTTTCTACCCTGCAGGTAAGCATACAGACGACCAGTTTTCTCAGCAGGAAACACCGGGAATCCCGCCGGGAAAATAGAGAGTAGGTTAGCCTGGTACACACGACTGTTTTCCTGGCAGGAAAATTGCCAGCAGAGCATTTGGCTGGATATCCCGGCAGTGTGTATGCTCCCTAGCAGTTTTCCCATCAGAAAAACAGCCGGGAATACCAACAGGAAAATAGAGAACCTGCTCTCTATTTTCCCATCGGGTTTCCCGGCAGAGTCTGTATGCTTACCTGCAGGGTAGAAAACCATGCATGCTCGATAACACTTTGACGCTTCCACGGTAGCATACAACAATAGTGTGGGGTGTAGCAAGATGGCAGCGACAGAATCAAATGAGATGAGACACCGGATTGTCGTAATCGATGACGTCACCGCAAGCCTGCCAGGAATCCCGTTGGCAAAACTGGTCGTGTGTACAGGGCTGTTACCTATTTTCCCGTCAGGATTCCTAGCTGTTTTCCTGACAAGAAAACTGCTAGGGAGCATACACACAGCCGGGATTCCTGGCCAAATGCTCTCCTGCCAGTTTTCCTGCCAGGAAAATCGATCGTGTGTACGAGGCTTGAGACTTTGGTAAGAAAACTCCCTCCTCTCTTCCATCTCATACACTCCTGGCTCTACTGATCATCCTGCATTTAGCTAAGCTCTGCCTCCCTCTCTAGGATCCCCCAGCTTCAGAAAAATAACTTTTCTTTTTGCTGAGCTTTTTAGCACTGTTATATTCTAATAGGTTGGGCACTTATTTGTTATACAGTATATGGTTATCTTATTGTCTACCTCAAAATTCATGCCTCTGCAATTTATCTGTGTCAGTCTGTGTCAGTGTATTTACATACATTACACTGGAATTAATTTCTAAAAAAAATTATATTTCATCTATTCATATTGTTATGGGTATAGTGTATATCAATCCCTAAGCCAGATCAATCCAACATCCAATGCTTGTGGCATGCAAGTTTAATGGTATTTATAGTCATTTAGCATGTGCGACTTTAGGTGGACTTTCCCAATTTATATTTTTAATACAAGAGTCTTTTTGAGACTGAAACTTATTATGTAGCGGGCATGTTTTATACCCATGCACCATATTTTATCCAATACCACAATAGAAACCTCTTACAAGACTTTTCTGTATGTATATCAGAATAGTCTTCGTTGCTGCAGCGGTTTAGGACATTTATATAATGTCATGCGATTGCACTGCAGCATTTCTTCTGTATGGTGTTGAATCCAGTTTCAGACAGTTTTTACACTAACTCAGACAACTTAAAGGGGTTGTAAAGGTTTGTTTTTTATTTTCTAAATATGTTGCTTTTAGCTAGTGCATTGTTGGTTCACTTACCTTTTCCGTCAATTTCCCTTCTAAATGTTTTTTTTCTTTGTTTTCTTTGTCTGAATTTCTCACTTCCTGTTTCCCCTCAGTAAGCTGTTCTAAATGACTTTCCACTGCTCGGATGATGGTGGAAAGCTTACTGAGGATAAACAGGAAGTGGGAAATTCAAACAAAGAAAAAAAGCATTTAGAAGGGAAATCGAAAGAAAAGGTTAGTGAACCAACAATGCACTAGCTTAAAGGAACCTATTTAGAAAATAAAAAGATGAACCTTTACAACCCCTTTAAGGAAAGTAATTGACAATATCAGGATAATTGAGTATTGTCATATCCAAAATTGAACAGATGACACACCATGTCTATCAAACATATATAAATGTCATGTTACATCTATCTTGTGCAATTAATGTTAAATTTGTATTTCCGTAACTGAGTTTGTATTTGAATGTTAACTGAGCTCAAGGTAGTCTCATTATTCTAATGAGATGTCCTAGAGTGTCTCCTTATGAGATGGGGAGGAGGAAAGTAAGGGGGGAAGCTTGGTTGTGGAGTACATATGTGCTGGAGTTGCGAACAAAAAAAAACTGGAAAGGGAGAGTCCAACCCTATGAGTACTGGATATACCAATGATTATGTAAACCTATGGGGGCTCAGAGGGTGTGAGGGACATATTATTGTTTCTGTCTCTGGGTATTATGCTTTAGAGGACCTGTCCCACGTCCAGCACTGGCCTGGGAGTAGATTGTGATTTATCGACACATAGCGACTCTTATGCCCTGTACAAACGATCGGTTCATCCGATGAAAGTGGTCTGATGAATTTTTTCATCAGATATCCGATGAAGCTGACTTTCATCAGTCTTGCCTACACACCATCAGTTAAAAAAAAACGATTGTGTCAGAACGCGGTGACTTAAAACACAATGACGTGCTGAGAAAAATGAAGTTCAATGCTTCCGAGCATGCGTCGACTTGATTCTGAGTATGCATTGATTTTTAACCGATAGATTTCACCACAGACAATCATTTTTTTCTATAGTTTTTTTAACCATCAGATAATTTTAAAACAGGTTCTACGTTTTTTCACCAATAGGGAAAAAAACGATGGGGCCCACACGCGATCGGTTCGTCTGATGAAAACGGTCCATCAGACCGTTTTCATCAGACGAACTGATCGTGTGTATGCGGCATTAGAAGTTGAGCCAGCATGCCCACATGCGTGTCAGTTTAGAGGGGTCATCCATGCTACACTGATCAGCTCCTCCATCTCTGTTGTCTGACATATATGATGGTACCATTCTGCATGCGTCCGGGTAGAAAGGGAATTCCAACATGAAATGCATAGTTTGGCAGCATTAACAAGATTTAAAGCTAGTGACTTGTGATACACAGATTTTGGTAGAGAGGAACGATGTAACAAGTATTAGGCAGGGGTGCAGTCAAGAGTATAAGAAGTTATTTTAGTTATGTCTGCATGTATCATAGACCAAAATGGCTGTATTTTTGTGCATGACCATCATAAGTGCAGCAAGGAGCCAGGGTCAGACTCACATCTCCAACATAGGGACAAGGCTGTAGTTGTAAATTTATGAATGAGTAAGGGTGTCCTATACAATTCTGAAAGTGGCTTATAGCCTGCTTCCTGGGTCATTACATTTATTGAGCCTTTGTGTAAGTGGTGAAGTATCCTGTTCCACTCCTCTTCGGTGAGATTGAGAAAAAGTTGTTTTTTCATTTGTGGCACATTTTAGTGGGTTACAGGGAGCTATGCGGAAAGAGAAGTGTGTATAGGAAGGATAGCATATGGTGCTGTGGTGTGGGTCTGGAATAAATAGCCTCAAATGAGGTATATGAGCCTGACCAATCAGGGGAAGTTCTCAGGTAATTAAAAAAGTGTTGCGCTTGAATGTATGTCCAAAATGGAAAAGATGATGCGTGTATCTTAGCTTTTAAGGTTTCGAAGAAAAGAAAATTGCCTTTGTAAAAAAAAAAAATTCCACATGGATCTGTTCGTGAGGCCAGATATCTTTCAAGAACTGAAGTGACAGGCATAGGGAGAAATCAGGGTTATATTGGGGAGGGTTAAGTGGACCTGGGGATAAAGAGAGGGTGAATAATTTGGATGCCAATCTGAAGCATACCAGAGATGGTCCCACCGCTGGATGTTCTGTATATTCTCTAGGAGTATGCCGCTTAGGTAACCATGGAACCAAGTTCAGGGGGACTGTCAAGTTTGCCTGTTCTAGAAGAACCCAGGCTTGAATATTATGGCAGAGGTCAGAGATAGCTGCTGAGAATGAAGCAGAGAGATTTTACTTAATGTCTGCTGCCACTGAATGTAGTTTAAGCAAACTAGGAGAGGTGTGCTGAGCTGGGGGTATTGCTGGCTGAAGATCGCTTACCAGTGTCTCTGATCTTGGGCTCTGCATGGCTGCAGTGTGGCCGGAAGCCTGTGGGATGTTCTGTGAAGATGCCCCCATGTTGGAGGGCTGTTTCTGGAATATCTTCAGTATTTGGGGGCTCAATTGTGTGCCTGGTTTCCCCCGTGGGGACAGGGAGCAGGAGGCAGAGCTGTTCCTGGGTTTCCCCATGTCTTTGTCGGCTCAGGTCGCCGTATGCATTAGTTTTGTGTCCCACTGGCTCCTGGAGAACCAAGATTAGTCGGCCAGAACACGCCCCTTATGGTTTTGTCTTATTGTTGGAACAAGTAGCGTATATTTCCTGTTGAGTCAATCCGGTGTAACTTTATACTAGGTTAGTATCAGGATCAGGTGTGGCCAGAAATGTGTGGACTGCCACAGAGAATATCAGGCACAAGTTAGTGTAAAATAATATAATCTATTCAAAAATAATGCCGCGTACACACGATTAGACATGTGCATTCGTTTTCGTCCGAATGCATTTTCGTCCGAATGCATTTTCGTCCGAATTTCATGTATTTTCATTATCGTTTTAACAAACGATAACGAAAGCACAGAAAATGAAAACCCAAAGATCCGACATAAACAAATGCTTTATTTTAGTTTTCGTTGCGGTCGAATGTGCCTAACCTTAAATTTATTAGTCCAATATTATTCTACATAGAGAGAAAAGATTTGACATTGAGAGACATGAAGATTCGACATTTTTAAAGATTCTGTCAAATCTTATTTATTTTTTATTATTTTTTTAGAACATTCGATAGACACTATAAGCCTTCAATGACAGATTCGACATAGAGAGACATTAAGATTCGACATAGAGAGACATGAAGATTCGACATAGAGAGACATGAAGATTCGACATAGAGAGACATGAAGATTCGACATAGAGAGACATGAAGATTCGACATAGAGAGACATGAAGATTCGACATAGAGAGACATGAAGATTCGACATAGAGAGACATGAAGATTCGACATAGGCCGCGTACACACGATCAAATTTATTTGCTGGAAACGGTCCGACGGACCGTTTTTAGCAGACAAATTCGATCGTGTGTACGGGCGGGCAGACAGGTTTTTCCAGCAGACAAATTTTAAAGCATGCTTTAAAATCTGTCTGGTGGGAACCCGTCCGTCCGACATATCTGCTGGTTAGTACACTAACCAGCGGACATGTCTGCCCGCACATGCATCGAATGGATTCAACGTGTGGAAGTTTTTTACTTCCTCGTGAGGTGACGTGGCGGCGTCAACATCACCGCCACGTCACCGTGCTGTCTGCCGGCGGGGATTTTGGTTTGATCGTGTGCACACGATCAAACCAAAATAGCCCAGCAGACGGATTTGATTGGATTTATTTAGTCGTGTGTACGCGGCCATAGAGAGACATGAAGATTCGACATAGAGAGACATGAAGAGTCAATTTTTTATTTTTTTTTAGATTCTGTCAAATCTTTTTTTATTTTATTTTTTCTTAGAACATTCGACAGACACCATAAGCCTTCAATGACAGATTCGACCTTAATTTGGATTTTCGGACGAATGCATTTTTTTAACGAAAAACTTAATAAATTAAACAGAATTTCGGGAGTAACTAAATGAATGTATTTTTCGGACAAAAATGAAATTACGAAACAAAATATTTCAGTGTGCACATGTCTACACACAATCATTTTTCTGCATGAAAAAAACGTTTAAAATGATCGTGTGTGGGCTTCACATTGTTTATCATGTTCTGAAAAACGACAAAAAAAAAATTTGAACATGTTGCATTTTTTAATGTCGTTTTAAACTATGTCTTTTTTCGGGTTGTAAAAAATTATCGTGTGTGGGCTAAAACGACGTTTTAAACCCGCGCATGCTTAAAAGCAAGTTATGAGACGGGAGCACATTCATCACGCTGTAACAGACAAAAAAGCGTGAATCGTCTTTTACTAACAAGGAATCAGCTAAAGCAGCCCAAAGGCGAATAGAACTTCCTCTTAAGGCCGCGTACACACGAACAAACATATCTGCTGTAACTGGTCCTCAGATGGTGTGTACACACCGCTGGACAAAAATCCTGCAGGAGACATGTCCGATGAAAACAGTCCGCGGACTGTTTTTATCGGACATGTCTCCCTGTGTGTACGGGGCCTTAGAGTGCCGTCGTACGTGTTGTACATCACCGCGCTTTGTTCATCATTTTTTTTAAACGATGGTGTGTGTGCATGGTCGGGATCAGGGTCCAGGATCAGGATGCAGGAACACAGGAATGCAGGTCAGGGGCACATGGAGACAACACCAAGACAGTGATGAAGAGCATGGGCAGTGTTTAAATACAGGGAGTGCAGAATTATTAGGCAAGTTGTGTTTTTGAGGATTAATTTTATTATTGAACAACAACCATGTTCTCAATGAACCCAAAACACTCATTAATATCAAAGCTGAATATTTTTGGAAGTAGTTTTTAGTTTGTTTTTAGTTTTAGCTATTTTAGGGGGATATCTGTGTGTGCAGGTGATTATTACTGTGCATAATTATTAGGCAACTTAACAAAAAACAAATATATACCCATTTCAATTATTTATTTTTACCAGTGAAACCAATATAACATCTCAACATTCACAAATATACATTTCTGACATTCAAAAACAAAACAAAAACAAATCAGTGACCAATATAGCCACCTTTCTTTGCAAGGACACTCGTGCAGCCTGCCATCCATGGATTCTGTCTGTTTTGATCTGTTCACCATCAACATTGCGTGCAGCAGCAACCACAGCCTCCCAGACACTGTTCAGAGAGGTGTACTGTTTTCCCTCCTTGTAAATCTCACATTTGATGATGGACCACAGGTTCTCAATGGGGTTCAGATCAGGTGAACAAGGAGGCCATGTCATTAGTTTTTCTTCTTTTATACCCTTTCTTGCCAGTCACGCTGTGGAGTACTTGGACGCGTGTGATGGAGCATTGTCCTGCATGAAAATCATGTTTTTCTTGAAGGATGCAGACTTCTTCCTGTACCACTGCTTGAAGAAGGTGTCTTCCAGAAACTGGCAGTAGGACTGGGAGTTGAGCTTGACTCCATCCTCAACCCGAAAAGGTCCCACAAGCTCATCTTTGATGATACCAGCCCAAACCAGTACTCCACATCCACCTTGCTGGCGTCTGAGTCAGACTGGAGCTCTCTGCCCTTTACCAATCCAGCCACGGGCCCATCCATCTGGCCCATCAAGACTCACTCTCATTTCATCAGTCCATAAAACCTTAGAAAAATCATTCTTGAGATATTTCTTGGCCCAGTCTTGACGTTTCAGCTTGTGTGTCTTGTTCAGTGGTGGTCGTCTTTCAGCCTTTCTTACCTTGGCCATGTCTCTGAGTATTGCACACCTTGTGCTTTTGGGCACTCCAGTGATGTTGCAGCTCTGAAATATGGCCAAACTGGGGGCAAGTGGCATCTTGGCAGCTGCACGCTTGACTTTTCTCAGTTCATGGGCAGTTATTTTGCGCCTTGGCTTTTCCACACGCTTCTTGCGACCCTATTTTGAATGAAACGCTTGATTGTTCGATGATCACGCTTCAGAAGCTTTGCAATTTTAAGAGTGCTGCATCCCTCTGCAAGATATCTCACTATTTTTGACTTTTCTGAGCCTGTCAAGTCCTTCTTCTGACCCATTTTGCCAAAGGAAAGGAAGTTGCCTAATAATTATGCACACCTGATATAGGGTGTTGATGTCATTAGACCACACCCCTTCTCATTACAGAGATGCACATCACCTAATATGCTTAATTGGTAGTAGGCTTTCGAGCCTATACAGCTTGGAGTAAGACAACATGCATAAAGATGATGATGTGGTCAAAATACTAATTTGCCTAATAATTCTGCACTCCCTGTACACTTCCTGCAGCCAGCATTAGGTGATGACTGTGAGCTTCTGGCTGCTGAGGAACACAAGCTGGACCCCCGGAACTGCAGCCTATATATCTGAGAGACACAGTGCCACCAGCAGAGGAACCCTTTTACTGACAGTCAGTCATAAGCCATGCACATTTTTACAGGTCTCCTGTGTTTGTTTTTATCCCCTTATGTTGAGAGGTTCATATACCTGCGACTCTCTGAATGTTCATGGTCAGTCCTTTGGGAAGAGAGTTCTCCAGTCTTTTCTTTTTTTCCTTTTTAAGCTGGTACGTTTTGTTATTCTGTTATGTGTTGTCCTGGAAGACAATTAGGAAAATGCAAAATTAAACCTACTAATAACTATATTTCTATAAGTCTTCCTGGACAGCAAGATTCCCACCCTTTTATTATGATATTTTTTTGTTGTATGTGTCTTGCGATTAGTACCATTGATTTACCTTTATAGCTGACCAGTTGAGCAAAGTGAATTCCTTTGAAAGTGTTTTAGTGAATTTCCTGTCCCTGTTGTGGTAGGTGCCTACAGTATGTCTCATATGTTGTCCTGAAAGACACCTGTAAATAGAGTTACTAACAACAATGGCCACACGTTTACATGAAATCAATCTACATAACTAACTATTTGATACATTTTTAATACCATATTTATCGGGGTATTGCGCGCTCCTTCGTATAGCGTGCACCCCTAATGTTGACCTGTAAAAAAACTTTTAGTACTTACAGTTTTGGTGTCTTGCACGGTGTCCATCGTCCGGTCTGGCGTCCGTCTTTGGCTCCAGTGGTGTCCTCCCTGCTTCTCCAGCGATGTCTCGAGTCGAATCCCCGCTTCCCGCGCTCAGTTTGAACGTCTCCGCCGACATATACCGAGTGCAGTACACTCGGGTACATTCGGCCAGGCTCGGCTTCGCTCGTGCTCATGCTCTGTGATGTTTATGCGTGAGCATGAGCGAAGCTGAGCCTAGCCGAATGTACCCGAGTGTACTGCACTCGGTATATGTCGGTGGCTCACTTCAAACTGAGCGCGGGAAGCGGGTATCGGCGTATATCGCGCACTCCACGATTTTCCCCTTATTTTAAGGGGAAAAAAGTGTGCGGTATACGCCGATAAATACGGTATACAGAACTAAGCTGCACTGAGATAGTTGACATTGGCAAGACTCCTCATTTTGTCCAATGGCATTGGCTCCATTAATATTATGATTTTTGCACACTTATTTTTATTGTTTTGAATAAGCAGGCATACAACTTTTAATAAAGGTTAACGTGACTGAAGTGGATTGGTGCTGTAAATCTTTCTGTATATTTTACAACTATTCTTTCCAGGAAGACATTTATTAGACAAGAAAGAATTTCTTGGCATCTACAGTACAAGCTTGTATGCAGCTTACAGTAATCTGTTGAGCCAGAATGCATTTATACGTGACATGTGAAAAAAATATTAGCACATTTTACTATTTCCTGAATTTAGAATGAATTGTAATTACAGTACATAGGAAAAAAATATTTCTGGATATTTATACTATGTAAAGTTATATATATATATATATATATATATATATATATATATATATATATATATATAAAAAAAAGCACAATCTACAATGTGTCCTTTGTGAATAAAGTCCATATTTCAAAAATAAAGAAGTCACTTAGGGGTCTATTTATAAAACATTTGTTGAACAAATTTCACAAATTCACAGATACAAAAAGTTTGATTTAGAGGTTTCAATGCATTACATCACAATTATATATATATAATAAATGTATTTAGCAAAAAATAAAATAAAAATTAAATCACAATTATTTTTCAATATTGTGATAGATGTTTGATATTTCCATTTATGAATAGATAGTGGCTTCAAGTGCTGTCTTCAACATGTTTCACCCTAGTTGGCTTCATCAGGATAAAAAGATCAAATATTATCACACACATAGCTTTTTTTCTCAGAAAATAGGTGCAAGAACTCAACCATGACCCGTTCAGATTTCACAAACTGTAGAAGGGTATTAAAGGGGCATTAAATACCAGAATTGCATTACATACAGAGTACAGAGTTCTGGGGGGTTACACACAGAGTGCAGAGCTGTCACTTGTAAACACAGAAACCAGACTTCTGTGTTAACAAGTGATTGTGGTGAGCAGGCACCAAAGGGTCTGAGTCAGAGGTGGTGGAACTGAGTTCCCCCAAGTTCCCCCTGAAAAAAAGCCCCGATCATACATCATTTTTAAAGGAACACAATTTTACACTTATCAATGTGCATTCTCACTACCAAGAACTCACTGAATTAGGTCCAGGCATCTTTCCCCATCCCCAAGGGGACCCCAAATAATGGGGGAGGAAAAAATTATGAAGCTACCCCTGGATAACAGTTGTACTTTGAAATAACCCAGAGCAATATACAGTAAACCTCAGGAAGCCTATAGGGAAACAGCAAGCTATTACATTTCTGAGGGAATAATGGATGCAAAGAGTAAAATTCACTCAATATATACTCTATTATTAGTTGTCCAGTTGATAATCTGATAATCCTTCCTAAATATTCACTAATATAACCCTGTTTGGTCACACACATGCCTTTTGCATCCCAATTTTATACCAAGTGTCAAGTTGTTCAAAAAAAATATCCAAATGTCACAAACATTCATCCAGGCTGCACACATTTTCCTCATATCTTCTCTACTTATACAAGTTGATATGATTGTCAGCTCCCTCTAGTGGTCAAATTGTGATATATCTTCTGATTAAGGTGCTTCAGAAAAATATATTGCATTTTGGTCATTAGATGATGATTGTAGGAAGTAGAAAATAGGGCTAAAATGCATGCAGCTGTTAAAAATGCTTGTGGCAACAAATGTTTTATAAATAGATTCCTTAAAGTACAGTATATGTAAACCCAAATACTATAAATGCATATTAGCTTTAGCATGTACATGGAAATTCAAGTGTCATTATCCATATTTATAAATCTGCAGCTTTTGTAACAATAATATATGGTGATCCTACTATTAAGGTCCTTGGTTAGGACCTTTGTGTTATGTCTCCAAGTTGTTCTCCTACTGTCAGGAGCTGGTGTGACCAGAAATGTGTGAACAGCAACAGTGTACCAAACACAGTTAAAGTGTAAATAATATGATTTATTAAAAGATAAGTAAACAATAAAGAAACCACACCTCCAATACAGTAAATAGTATAACCCAACCAGTTAACCAACAACCAGTAAACACAAAACAAACGACAGTCTAAATCCAATATGTACAGATCATAGGATCAGGGGCAGATCCAGGGGGCAACGGGGAAATTGCCCCCTCTGAGAATGCGGGTAAGAGTGAGTGGCTCCGCGGGTGGCAGCGCAGGTGGTTTCGTGGGCGTCTTCGCAGGTGAGAGCGTGGGCTGTACCGTGGGCAGATGGCTTCGCGAACGGATGGCTGCGCAGGTGACATCGCGGGCGGCTCCTTGGTGGGTGAAAGAGGGGGGGGCAGCTGGGCGGCTCTGTGTTTTAGCGGGCTGCTGGCCAATCAGGGAGCCAGAGGGCAGAGGAGCAGGGAGATTACATCATCTTTCACTGCCCGGTGCCCGCCCTGCATCCCTGCAGCTCCCCCCTCACTATGCGAGAAGCCATCGGCAGCAAAGAGATTACATTATCTATCTCCGGCATGAATCCGGTGGGACACAGCAAAAGACCACTTTAGCAGGAAAGTGGCACAGCAGATGACAATCCACAATGTGTGGCAGGTGACGTGGCAAGTGACAATCCAAAACATGTGGCAGGTGACGTGGCAAGTGACAATCCACATCTGTTGACAGGTGACATGACAAGTGATAATCTGCAATGTGTGGCAGGTGACGTGGCAAGTGACAATCCAAAATGTGTGGCAGGTGACGTGGCAAGTGACAATTCGCAATGTGTGGCAGGTGACGTGTCAAGTGGCAATCCGCAATGTGTGGCAGGTGACGTGTCAAGTGGCAATCCGCAATGTGTGGCAGGTGACTATCTGAAACTTGTGACAGGTGATGTGGCAAGTGACAATCCGCAATGTGTGGCAGGTGACATGGCAAGTGACAATCTGCATTTAGTGACATCCGACGTGTCAAGTGACACGTTCAGGGCTCCCACTGATTCTGCATCATGGTGAGTTGAACTATTTTAAATTACAATGTAATAATAGAAATAATGTGTGCCGTGATGATTGAAGCGCCAACACCAGACATTTCCCTGAAAAATTGCCCCCAAAACAACATATTTACTGGCAGTGCCCCTCCCAAGACTAGACTCTGCATCGGCCCCCTGCATGGGATAGCTAAATCATAATTGTACCTGAGCCAGCGTCAAACACGGGGGATCAAGCAGATGGGAGCTGGGAACAAGACAGGACAGGGAAAGGGAACCAGGAGATGGACTGAGTGGGTAGGCAGAAATCAGGCTGCAGGGTCAGGGTCAGAGTCCAGGAACAGGAGATGGGATTCGGGCTTCAGGACCACAGATCAGGGACACAAGGAGGAAATATCAAGGCAAAGTGTAATAGCATTCACCAGGTTTAAATACACCTCCTGCAATCTGCATCAGTTGATGCCTGATTGCAGGGGATGATGTCTGCTCCTGACTGCCGAGAGACACCCCGCTGGTGGACACTGGAACTGCAGCCTAAAGATCTGTAAGCACAGTGCCACCAGCAGGTGAACCATCCCCTGACCATCAGCCTCCGACTGCTGAGAAACACTTGCTGGTGAACACACTGGAACTGCAGCCCATAGATCTGGGAGCCACAGTGCCACAAGCAGGTGAAACCTTTCCTGACAACTACATTGTCATATGGGTTTATGATGGATATTAGAAGTGGTTAGTTTCAACTCACCTTATGAAAGCATGGTTCAGTGTTGTTACTATTAGGAAACTTACTCTGAGAAACTGAGGATTGTCACCCTGTCATTGTTGGAGAGCATGCATGTAGACAACACGTTTCTGCAAAGAGGGTTTAGCAGCCAACAGTGGAAAAAAAGGTGAAAATAAGTATTTTTTATTATTAATAATATTAGTAGTAGTAGTAGTAGTAAAAAAAAGTAGTAGTATTGAAAAAAAAAAGCCAGGATCATGACACAATATGACATACAACATGAGATGTTAGATATAATTTCAAAACTAAACAATCTACATTAGACATTATATGAAGTTAGAGAATAGAAAATGTAATATATAGTGTGGGATCACTTCAAACTCACAGGGTTTTAAAACAGCACCCACCATGTCTAGCATTTAATAGCATATTGTGGGCAGTGCTGATAGATTTGAAATAGTGGGAGGCCCCCAAAACCCGTCATTGCCCTGCCAACCCTTACCTGTCAGAGGATTCACTCAGTACAAGCCTGCATGCTGCTGTTTGTGGACTCCACCATATAGCAAAGTCTGAACCATGTGAGGATTTTTCTTCTTTCTTTTTCCAGCCTGTCAGCACACACTGGAGCAGATTCAACTTGGAGTCTCTGGCCCAGATTCACAGAGAATTAGAGTATCAGAAATACACTACGCTGCCGTATTTTACCTGGCTCTACGTGGAATCCAGGTAGATTTTGTCCAGTAAACGACGGCGGCGTAGTGTATTTCTCCCGTCGCAATCCATCTGCGCGAGTAGGGGGCGTGAAGCATTTAAAATAGGCGCGTTCCCGCGGCGATCGAACTGCGCATGCTCCGTTCGCAAATTTCCCGCCGTGCATTGCGCGAAAACACGTCGTTACGTCATTCGTTGTTTGAGTAGCGTCGTTTACGGACAATTCTAGTCCCGAACGAGTTACGTAAAAAATAAAAAAAATAAAAAAAATTTGACGCGTGAACGACGGCCATACTTAACATGGGCTACGTACCGTTAGACCAGCAAAAAGCTGGTCTAACAGTACGTAAAAAAAAAATAGACGAAAGCGATTGCGAAGACCACTCGTATCTTCGTGGATCGCCGTAAAAACACATTTGCATATCCCGACGCATGAAAACGACGCGAACTCCTCCCAGCGGCCGCAAAAATATCGCAGCGTAGATCCGAAGGCTTACGAAGACGTAAGCCTCTCGGATCGAAGCCCGAAGCCGCCGTATCATGGTTTGAGGATTCAAACTAGTGATACGGCGCGCAAAATTTGAAATTACTCCTGTCTAACACCAGTTAGACAGGCGTAATTGCTTTCTGAATCTGGGCCATTGGCTTTACTGCACCATCAGCCATGGTGTGAGTGTTTATTCCCTGAAAATCATCAGGCAATGTACAAAGCGTTTTTCTTGTGATGACAACATGTACTATAAGTGCAACTCATTTTGGTTTTAATTTGTTTAATAAAGTGTTTGCATGTGATAGGTTATGTTCTTCACTGTGTTTTTAAACTCATTTTATTAAAAATCTATTGTCAGGCTTTCCACACCTACATATACAAGTCTAATGGGTTTGAATTTAACAAATCCTGTACTGCAGGATTATGTTTTTGGAATGTAAATGCTTAGGAGTGGGCAGCCTGGCACTAGATTTTTACCTTGATGGGCTATATACTGTATATAAGTCAGAGGAGGTAAGTAGGAATATTAAGTAGGAGGTTATTGGTGATTAAAATTAAGTCCTGTTAGATCACTTGCTGGTCTAGCTATGTAAAACTATATGTAAAGCTATATAAAATTCAGTAAATACAAAATACAAAATATTCAAAGGCATTCTATACAGATCAAATATAACTACATATTAGTAGATTACATGCAAATAAATACAATTGTATAGTCATACCTGTTTGCGTTTTGGATATAGTAGAATAGTTAAAACCTTTGTCAGTTTAAATGTGCTGCTTGTGTCTAATATAACTACATATTAGTAGATTACATGCAAATAAATACAATTGTATAGTCATACCTGTTTGCGTTTTGGATATAGTAGAATAGTTAAAACCTTTGTCAGTTTAAATGTGCTGCTTGTGTCTACTTTCACTTTCTGTCCCACAAATGCAACAGAACATGAGAGGAAAATGCTACCAATTGAAGGGAGCTCCCCTCTTAGACAATAATCACCATAAGAGGTTCCCCAATTTATGTTTTGCCCTCAACTCTTGTTTTAATGACAAGTCTAAAATTTTGGATTTTCGTCACTTTCTGGAAAACAATGGTCATTAGCTGCTTGCCGACCAGCCACCGTCATTTTACTGTGGCAGGTCGGTTCTCCTGGGCGAGAGCCCGTAGCTATACTTCGGCTCCTTTTGCAGCCACTAGGGGTGCGCGCGCGCCCCCGAGTCCCGCGCGCGTGCCCGGCGGGCACGATCGCCGCCAGGCATGCGCGATTGCTCGTTACAGAGCGGGGACCGGGAGCTTTGTGTGTAAACATAAAGCTCCCGGTCCTGTCAGCGGGGGAAATGCTGATCTTCTGTTCATATAATGATTGAATGGAAGATCAGTGATTTCCCCTAGTGAGTCCACTCCCCCATACAGTTAGAACACACCCAGGAACATACTTAACCCCTTCCCCGCCCCCTAGTGGTAACCCCTTTCACTGCCAATGGTATTTTTATAGTAATCCAATGCATTTTTATAGCACTGATCGCTATAAAAATGCCAATGGTCCCAAAAATGTGTCAAAAGTGTCCAAAGTGTCCGCCATAATATCGCAGTACTAAAAAAAAACGCTGATCGCCGCCCATACTAGTAAAAAAAATATTAATAACAATGCCATAAAACTACCCCCTATTTTGTAAACGCTATAACTTTTGCGCAAACCAATCAATAAACGCTAATTGCAATTTTTTTTTACGAAAAATATGTAGAAGAATACGTATCGGCCTAAACTGAGGAAAACAAAATTATATATTTTTTGGGGATATTTATTATAGCAAAAAGTTAAAAATATTGCATTTTTTTCAAAATAGTCGCTCTATGAGAAAATATAAAACCACAGAGATTATCAAATACAACCAAATGAAATCTCTATTTGTGGGAAAAAAAAGGACGCCAATTTTGTTTGGGAGCCACGTCGCACGACCGCGCAATTGTCAGTTAAAACAACGCAGTGCCGAATCACAAAAAGTGCTCTGGTCATTGGGCAGCAATATGATCAGGGGGTTAAGTGGTTAGGGAACACCGAGAGCAATACAATCTTGGTAGAGGTTCTAAATAGAAATTATTACAACTGAGGCGCCGTACACACGGCCGAGGTTCTCGCTGAAAATCAGCGAGAACCTCGCTGAAAAGCACATTCCAGCGAGGACCTCGGCCGTGTGTACGGTCTCAGCGAGCTTCCCGTCGGGAAGCCCGTCGAGCCGAAATAGAGAGCACGCTCTCTATTTCCTCGACGGCCCGCCTGGAAGAATGGCTGGTTGCCATTCCCGACGGGCGGGTCGCCGAATTCGACGGCCGGGAGAGAACCTCGACGGGCGGAACGATGTGTTCTGCCCGTCGAGGTTCTCTGCCGTGTGTACGGCACCTCACATTTGTTTTTATATTTCAGTCTTTTGTCCCTATATTTTCATATGACAATCCTGAAAAAATAAAAATAAATCATTCTGTCCTATGATGGCTACATTCTCTTCTCCACTGAATCCCTGGGGATCAACAGTGTGCTAGTATGTTTACAGCTTTTGGAAATTGACTTTAAATGTGAAGCCAAAATGTTTTCCACATGCTAGCTACAGTATTAGCATATGTCAAACTTGTTTGAGAAATGATACAGTGGAGCCTGGTAATCTATTAATATTTCTTGCCGTTGATAATTTAAACACTGAAATAAATGGCATTTAAATACATGAGGATAAATCACTTGTGAAAACATTAGTAGCAGTACACATATAAACACTGATGTGAACTGAATACATTTGCTGTAGTTGGTCATTTCTGGCTGACAAGCCTACTTTTTTTCATATGCAAACCAATATAGTATGTCATTCTGAATGTCTGCAAGTCATATTTGAATAATGTGTAAAAAAAAAAAAATCAAAACATTAACAACAAATTACATGCATAGAATGGCATGCAAATGTATCACTGAATGGTTTTTAATTGTGTTAAATCATCTCAAATTAAATTGGTAGCATGTACTGTAAAATGCTTCTCATCAAGAATAATTATAATAAGCATACCAGGCTATCGAGTTGCTAGAACGTGGGAAAAGTTTCCAGCCCATGGTTCATATCAGTGTTATTTGCAGCATTTCATTAAGTTTATATTAATTAAACTGGCTGTAATACATGGAAACCATTGCCTTACAATTATATATAAAACATTTAAGCAAAGAATATGCAACTTCATCATGAAGTGTCATTCCACAAAGATAATTATAGCATATAACAGAAGTAGAAAAAACTGCTGAGCATGGGTCAGTAAGTCAATTCACTATGTTTCAATTGTCTCAAGATGCCAGGCTAGCATGTCTTCCAAGATCTCATTTAAAAAGTAATTTTTGAGGGACATTTAGAAAGCAGAAATATGGCCTTACTAAACAAAACCAAAGCAGTGTATTTTAATGTTGTGCTTATTGCTCTGCTCCTGCTATATTCAGCAAGAAGATTGATTTGCAATAAATGTTTGATGATGTAACATGCAGTGATCTATAGACCTTCCCCAAAAGCTGGAAACCCTACAAAGGAATATTAATTTTTATTATTTTTTATTACCAACACTTGGTATAAGCTATACAAATTATTTAACCACTTGAGACCCACGCTGTAGACGAAAGACGTCCACAGCACAGCTCTGACTTTTATGTGCCCAGCGCAACACTCAGATGCCGATGCGCATGCCTTGCGGCCGCGATGTCCCCCATGTACCCGCGATCGGCAGTGACAGCAAGGACGTGGAGCTCTGTGTGTAAACACAGAGCTCCAGGTCCTGTCAGGGAGAGAGGAGACAGATGCTGTGTCCCTTGTACATAGGGACACAGCATCGATCACCTCCCCCAGTCAGTCCCCCCCAATTGCAATTTTTTTTTAACTAAAATATGTAAAAGAATACCACCAAATGAAAGCTCTATTTATGGGGAAAAAATTATAAAATATAATTTGGGTACAGTGTTATATGACCGCACAATTGTCATTCAAGATGCAACAGCGCTGAAAGCTGAAAATTCGTCTGGGCAGGAAGGGGGTTAAAGGGGTGGTTCCCCTAAAAAGAAACTTTTAACATTGCCTGTCTCTTCTTAATAACATGTAGAATCGGCTGGTAGTTTAAAAAAAAAAAAGTCCGTACATACCATTTTCAGCATGTAGTCTCACCGCCGCTTCCGGGTATGATGTGTGTGGACAGGCATCCGATTGACGCATACAGCGCGTCACGAGATGCCGAAAGAAGCCAAACGTTGGTGCGGCTCTATACGGCGCATGCGCACCAACGTTCGGCTTCTTTCGGCATCTCGTGACGCGCTGTATGCGTTGATCGGATGCCTGTCATTTAAGTAGGCACGCCCATCCCCGGCCGCCAGACCCGGAAGCGACGGTGAGACTACATGCCGAAAATGGTATGTACGGACGTTTTTTTTTTAAACTACCAGCCGATTCTACATGTTATTAAGAAGAGACAGGCAATGTTAAAAGTTTATTTTTAGGGGAACCTCCCCTTTAAGGTGCCCAGTAATACAGTGGTTAATCATGGACTGTACAAGAAAATTAAAAAATGTATCCCTATCAATCCTGTTTCTATATGGTACAAAGTCTTATGTATAATGCACATTTCCCATAATGTACACGGGTTCAACTCCCCACACACATGCTAGAAGGCATTTTTATGATACAAAAAAGTGGATCGGGAATAATTCTTCAATTTTGCTCATAATAGTCATAATAGGTTTTTCCACTAATCTTGTGGCCAGGCTTTTTATACGCTTTATTCTTCCAAGTGAATAGGTAAAGATATATATACAGGGCTAGATTCTCAAAAGAATTACGCCGGTGTATCTACAGATAAACCGGCATAATTCGAATTTCCCGCCGGCGTATCATTGTTTTATTTTATTTTTATTTTTTTATATAATCATTTTATTTAGGGAATAATGTTTATACAGATGAAAATTGTCACATATTACATGGATAGAATAAACAGTATCGAACTTGACTCGCAATTTCCAAAACATCTAGAATCATTTAGGCCATCTGTCTAGCTAGGACCCAATCAATGGTACATAGGAAGGAAAAAAGAAAAACAAATTATACATAGGTTTCCCTCCTAAACTAAAATCTCCTACTTGTTTATCCGAGGCTCATCATCCGAGTCTATATACCCCTTCTAATCAGGGGGGTACCGGGTCCACCAGTCCTCTCTTAATCACGCATTATTATCTCCATTTAGCCTACCTCGCCTTGATACTTCCTCTACTATTAGGCCGCATACACACGATCAAATCTATCTGCTGGAAACGGTTGGCCCGACCGTCCCAGCAGACAGATACGATCGTGTGTACGGGCGAGCAGATGGATTTGGCCAGCCGACAGATTTTAAAGCATGCTTTAAAATCTGTCGGCTGGGAATCCGTCCGCCCGATATGTCTGCTGGTTAGTACGCAACCAGCAGACATGTCTTCTTGCACATGCGTTGAATGGATTGCTGGCGGGGATTTTGGTTTGATCGTGTGTACAGCGATCAAACCAAAACGGCCAGCAGCCAGATTTGTTCAAATCAGTCGGTCCGACCGATTTGAACAAATCTATTTGCTTGTGTGTACGGGGCCTAATACTCATATGGTGTTCTCCACCCATGTTCTATTGTAGCACCTTACCCCTTTTTACTTCCTTACTCTCACACCCTCCCCCCCTTCCCACCCCACCTACTCCCCACACCCCAAAAAAAAAAGTATAGAAAAGAGCCCTCCTCCCAACCCAACCCCTGCCTCTCCTCTCCTCCTCCGGTTCCCGCGCTCCTTCCCTCTTCCTGCAAGTGGTTCCCAAGTCACCAAGTCTTCCATTTGCCTATAACCTTGATCTAGCCTGTTCTCCCTCTCCCTTCCCCAATAATTTCTTCCCCTCTTCTGAGTATATAAATACATTCCATGTTCCCCAGGTTTCATTATATTGTTCCTTTCTATCTTGGGATGTTAACACCAAGTCCTCTATCGCACCTATCCTTCTAACCCTATGTATCCAGTCAACTATCGTAGGAGGTTTCGTTTTTTTCCAATTTTGGGTTATACCCACCTTGGCCTCATTAATCAGATGGCAGATCAACTTTTTATATGTTTTTATTGGGATCTGTGATAGGTGTAACAGACAGAAAGCTGGGTCATCCTGTATTTGATGAGATGTACATTTTTGGGATATCTTTTGTACTTTCCGCCAATATTTCCTAATCGTGGGGCAAGTCCAAAATATATGGTACATAGTTCCCCTATTCTTCTCACATCTCCAACAGGAATCTAAAGTCCCAGGGAACACCCTGCTCAGTTTCTCCGGTGTATAGTACCATCTATTTAAAATTGTATAATTTAATTCCTGTAACCTAGAACATATTGATGTTTTCATAGCCAGATGGATTATCTTTTGCTGCTGGGATTGGGTGAAGTTCCTCTCCATATCTCTTGCCCATTCTCTTATAGATGGTATCTCCTGGACTTCAAAAGGTGTTATTACTAACCTATACATCTTGGACAGTAATCCCTTCGGGGGTTCCTGTTCCTCACAATATCTTTCAAACTGTGTTAGCTCCCTTTTATATCTACTTGTTGGACATAATTGTATAGCTTGCCAGTATTTGACCCCAAATTGGCCTTCCGGGTGTACCAATGATGTCTTTGTCGGCCATCTTTCTAGTTCTGCAAAGTGTGCTACCTATATAAGTCCCTTCTCTCTAAGGTTTTTATAGGTCCCTTTCTCCATTCCTGGTTGGAAGTTTGGGTTTCCCAGGATTCGATACAGTGGGGAGTACCTTGATGTGTGTTTACCTGACTGACATATCTTATGGCCTATTGCTAGTGTTGCACCTATAATTGGGTGTTTTTTTAACTGGGCCGGTAGTGTTTGATAGCACCAAAGTGCTCTTCTCAGCGGAACTTGACTTATTTCTTGCTCCAGGTCTACCCATAATTTTATTCCCTTACTCTTACACCATTCTATGATCCTACCCAAGTGCACCGCCTGGTAGTATTTAGTTACGTCTGGTATTGCCAGGCCTCCGTGGCACTTAGGTAGGAACATTCTACTCCTGCTAATCCTTGGTCTTCTCTTAGACCAAATAAATTTGGAGAAGAGCCTGTTTACTTGGCATAGAAAGGTCGGAGGGATTTTGATTGGTATTGCCTGGAATAAGTACAGTAGTTTAGGGAGTATACTCATCTTAATAGCATTACATCGACTTCCGGTTCCGGCGCCGCATGGAGTAGCTGCTCCTCTCCTCAGCTCCCGCAGCCCGACTCCAAAACCGGCCTGTAAAGCCTGCATACCCGCCCAAAACATCCAGCTCTACCAGCGGGCACCCCCCCGGGCAAGGATGGACAAATTCGTAGAGAAAACCGGCACGCGATCGTACGCGGCGGTTACCGCGCGGACGGGGCAGCCGCAAATCAGGGGCCCCGGCTTCGGCCTACCCCGTTCCGTCGGATTGCACGGATTTGTCCGCTGATGCGGCCCCTACGATGGAGGTAAGCGGAGCTTCGGCACCCCCCTCCTCTCATCAGCCAGCTCAAGCCCCCCCACACTCTGGGGACCCGAACATTGACCTCATTGCCCAGGCCGTGGCGGCTCTTTTATCCCCATGATCGCCTCCACAGTAGAAAAAGCAATCAGCCAAGGCATGCTCAAGCTTCAGGTCCAACTAGAGGAGCACGCCTCCAGGCTGAATGAGGTTGAGCACCGCATCACCAATATAGAGGACGAACTGTACCAGGCCCAGTCCACGGAACAGGCCCAGGACAAGACTAACAGATACATCCTTGATAAGCTGGACGACTTGGAGAACAGATCCAGAAGGAGTAACCTGCATTTTGTGGGCATCCCTGAATCGCTGCAACTCTCGGCACTAACCGTCCTATGCTCAAATCGCATCCCTGCTGCTCTAGGCCTCCCAGCTCCTTGCACGGTTGAACGTGCCCACCGCATGGGTCTCTTTAATTCTGAGCGCAAATCGCCTCACCCCATTATAGCAAACTACCTTAATTATTCAGATAAAGCTCTTATCCTGCAAAAATTCCGGCAGTCCGGATGTCTCCAGATTGACGGCATGAAGATTCTGGTCTTTGTGGACTATTCCGTTGAGGTGTCCAAGAAGAGGAAAGCCTTCCAGCAAATCTGCTCAGAGCCTTACCGCCTACAAGTCAAATTTACCCTGGCGTTCTCGGCTGTTCTCAGGCTTAAGGCCCCCAACGGTGAACAGCTCTCTTTTCATGACCCATCCGCTGCAGAGACCTTCCTGCGCTTACAACATGCAGGCTCCAACCAATGTTCGTCTCCTGGTGCAGGCCCGACGAACCGTGCCCTGGATCACAGGAGTCCACGCAAAGACTCTCCAAAAAGGTTCAAAGCCTCTGTCACGGACCGGCAACCACTCTTGCCTTCTTGAAGCCCTTTCCATAAAGACTCATCTTCGGCTGGCCCACGGCCCCCTTGTTCAATTGAAGTCTTTTCGCCCCAGGACCCTCTCAAAGCCATGATTCTGCTGCCCCCCTCACACCCACTCGATAGGGCTCCTGGTAGGCCTAAATGCTTTTGCATGTCTACCCTTTTTGGTTTCACTTTGCCGCCCCTGCCTGGCCTCACTCCTTGCACATGATTCCAGCGGCCTTTTTATTTTATTGTCTTTATCATATTTTTCCTCGTTCTTATATGCCCGCTACCCACTTCATATTTCTTCACGGGTCAAACGCGGCAAAAAGAGTCATGTGCTGGGAGTTGGCCTACTCAGTGGCTCCATGCGGAAAAAAGAGAAGTTCCTTGAATATTGTTTTTGTTTAGTTTGGTTAAGTTGTCACTCCTCTCTCCTCCTCCCTCCCTCCCCACTCCTACACCCCAGAATACTGTTAATACCCGTCCCACCTATGTGATTAACCCTAGCTCCACCACCTTTCCACACATGCAGTCTAACCATCCTCTCCTGCGGTCCACCGTAACTGTTGCTATCTCAAAACACACCTCCCAGCTATCGCTCCTACATGAAAATAGTCTCCTGGAATGTTAAGGGGCACCGTTCCCCAAATAAGAGAATGAGAATCCTGCGCCACCTTAAGTGACTTAAAACTGACATTGCCCTCTTACAAGAAACCCATCTCTCCACTCCTGACTTCCACCGCATGCAGAAACTGTGGGTGGGTTCAGTCCTTGGCTCCGACTCTAATGGTCACAGAGCGGGAGTAATGATACTCATAAATAAAAATCTCCCCTGTAAGACTGTCTCTACTGAGACAGACTCTGAGGGCCGATTCATCTCGACCAAACTCCAAATGGGTACCAGGGTTATGATACTTACTAATGTATATGCTCCCAACAATCCCACCAGTCAGTTCTTTGGGGATCTCACGACTTGGATTCTACGCGATCCAACGTCACCTCACTTGATAGGAGGAGATTTTAACACTACCATGCACTTGTCTGATGACAGGTCCTCCCCTAAGCACCCACGACCTCCCTCGTCTGCCACCTCTCAGTCCCCCCTCGCATCAACGATGGATTTCCTTCACTTCCATGACATCTGGCGCCTGCGCCACCCAACAGACAGGGAATTTACGACGATTTCCTTCCCTTTATTTCTGACGCTGCCATTCATGACATTCTGATATCTGACCACGCCCCTGTGACTACCACTATCGATGATCCAGACCTACACACGACTCCCAGAATATGGCGTTTACCTTCCTACTTCCACAATAACTCGGATTTCCAGCGGCATATGGATAAGGCATGGTCTGACTCCACAAATTCAGTCCACTGCACTAATCCAAACCTTTTCTGGGAAGCGGGCAAAGCCTTCCTCAGTGGCTGTATAATATCATACGCGGCCTCCTTCAAAAGAAACACCCTTAGGAACTATAAATTGGCCAGCTCACGCCTTCATGCCACTCAGCAATCCCTTTACACTGATAACTCACCAGCAAACAGGGACACTTGGTTCACGGCCAAACAGTCTTTTGATACTTGGGCCGCGACACTCGAACAGACCAAAAAGGCCCACTTAGATGCTTCTCTACATAAATTTGGCAACAAAGCTGGCAAGCTGCTCTCTCGGCTCTGCAGGGGACCCAACCGCCCAACCCACATCACGTCCCTCAGTGATTCCTCAGGATCTGTACATAACACCCAAAAGGGCATTAACGATGCCATGCTACAATTCTACACCTCTCTGTACGCCCCCGACCCCATTAAGGTCCAGACTGCCCATGACTTCCTTCAGAAAACAACCCTCGACCACATATCCACATCTCAACTAGAAGCCCTCAATGCTCCCATTTCCCTTCCCGAGATACACACTGTCATTAAGGATCTTGCCCCTTCTAAGGCTCCTGGCCCGGATGGCTTTACAGGGGAATTTTATAAATCCCTTTGTTCACTGCTGTCCCCCACACTCCACGAAGTATACCAGCACATTTGGGCTGGTGGACCTTACCTGCCCACTGGTAATCAGGCCATAATCAAACAGTTAGAAAAAAAAGGGAAGGACCCTTTAGAACCAGGCTCTTACAGGCCCATTTCGCTTCTAAACATTGACGTCAAGATCCTCTCCAAGATTGTGGCCACCAGATTAGCTTCCATCATTCCCTCTCTGATACATCCCGCCCAATCCAGGTTTGTGAAAGGCCGTACGGCCACCATGAATATCAGGAAGGTGATGATGGTCCTGGAACATGTCAGATGCAATCACAAGGGGGATCATGCCATCATCACTTTGGATGCGGAAAAAGCTTTCGACAACGTCAGTTTTGAGTGGCTCTCCATGGTCATGACTAAAATGGGTTTCTCTGGCCCCTTTGCCCATCTTGTAGGGGCCATGTATCATGCCCCGGCTGCAAGATTGGTAGCTGGGGGGCTTCTATCAGAGGAATTCCGCCTCCACAAAGGAACGAGGCAGGGCTGCCCCCTTTCCCCTCTCCTCTTTAACATCGCTCTGGAACCGTTATCTAGATACCTCACCCAAATAGCCCCTCTTCATGGTATTAACATAGGAACCCACGAACTGCGCACCTCCCTCTTTGCCGACGATGTCCTAATCTTCACCTCCAACCCCTCACACGATAAAGACAATTTTCGATACATTCAGGCACTGCTCGGGACTTTGCATAAATTACAGCAAAAGCGAGATCCTCCCCATAGGTTCCCTATCCCCCCTCCTGGTCTCAATCTTCCATCTTTACTGTCGCAAAATCACATATCACGTATTTAGGCTTAAAAATCGGGAAACTACCTTCATCTCTCTACCACCTCAACTATCCCCCTTTGTTCACGAAAGTTTCTCAGGAATTAGATAACTGGATGGATTTGCCCCTCTCGCTCCTGGGGAGATGCCACCTGGTTAAGATGGTTAGTGTTGCCCGCCTCCTTTACCCAATGCAGACTATTCCCCTGCTTATCCGCCATAAAGACGTTAAGAATCTCAATTCAGCTATATCTACATTTTTATGGCGTGGCAGTCGACCACGCATTGCATTCACTAAACTGCATCTCCCCAGGTGCGAGGGCGGTATAGGCTTACCCAACATCAGAACGTATAATCTGGCCTGTTTACTAAGGACCAGACTGGACTGGATGGCCCAGTCCTCTAGATGCTCCAACTTTCCCTTGGAAACGGCAATGGTCCACCCCTTTTCCCTGGTGGCCCTCCTCCACTGTCAGTGGAAATCCGTTCCCCCACCCCTTTAACACAACCTTCTGCTCCGAGATACGGTCATAGCATGGAGGGAGGTTAGGAAAAGTCTGAAATTACCTCCCTATATCTCTCGCCACCTTCCTCTGCTGGGGAATCCTAACTTTCTCCCCGGTCTGGACAACAAGGCGTACCTCATCTGGCTACAAAGAGGACTTAACCACTTTTTCTCACTATGTGACCCGCAAAATGGCCGCCCCTTCAGCTTCCGCACTCTGGCCGACAAGTTCTTGCTCCCACCCTCTCATATCTTCCAGTAAGGCCAGTGCATCAGTTTCCTGAGAAATGCCTACAGAGATGACGCCAAAAGGTTTCAAACGTCTCTCATCGACACCCTTCTCTCCTGGGGTTCTTACACAATCTCTGACATCTATAAACCTCTGCTGATGAAAACGACCCCTCCCCTTACATCCTCATCGGCCGCCAACTGGTCCAAAGACTTCCCGGACTCAGAGCTGGTGGACAAACTTCTTCGTGGCCCTAACTCTGTGTACAATCTGGTCCCCAATGAGATCTGCAGGGAATCCCAGCTAAAGATCGTCCACAGAGCGCACATCCCATTCTCACACGCTAACCAGACCCCCCCACCTCGGGGTATCCCCTGTGCCTGCACCCCAAGCCCTCACTCGCTCACCGTTTCTGGTCTTGCTCACACATTTCAGCTTTCTGGGACCAAGTCCTAGCCTATATTTTTAAAGTGACTCTATTGAAACTGCCCAAGGACCCTCTGCTTCTTGTTTTTGGTCACTGGGACCCACAACTCCTACCTTGGTCACCGAAACCTGCTCCCCCAGGTAAAGACTGGTCCTTAATATGCCTCCTCATTGCCAGACGGTCCATCCTGAGGAACTGGATCTCCAATGTTGGCCCAACCATATCCCAACTAAAGAAGGATATATTGAAACTACTTTACACGGACAAGCTCAACACGGACCTGACCCAGGAGCGGACGAAAGCTCGCTTTTACCACAAATGGGAACTCTTCGTGACCTCAGCACTCACTCCCACGGACAGGATAAACTTTGAAAAGTTGTCATTCCTTTACCACAGCCCCTCTCCCCTGATGCCTTCTACCTCCTTTCCTCCCCAACTGCCGGTCTCACAAAGCCAAGACCAAGTCACCTGAGTGTCGCAGCAACAGTGAGACTTCCCTCTCCTCCAGGATTCTCATCCCCTCTGACCCTGCCACCCAGGACGATCATGGAACTGCCAGCTTATGACCCAGGGTCCAGGGCCCTACAAACTACCCTCCTTCCGCAGGACTTGATGTCTATTTAGGTGTTGACTACGTCCCCCTCCCCCTTCCTCCCCCTCCCCCTTTTTGCTTTCACTTGTTTGTTTAAATTTGAAAATTTTGCATCAATATTTTGTTACACTATGTATGTAACCTCTCTCAATAAAAAAATATTTGAAGAGAGAATAGCATTACATCTCCCAAACCAGGAATGAAATCCCTTCCGCCATTTCTCCAAAGTAACCATAACTGTACTTACCAGTGGGGGGAAATTTTCTTCAAAAATGTTCCCTATTCTTGGTGGAACATATATCCCCAAGTACTTTAAGGCTGTCCTTACCCATTCAAATTTAAATTTGGGGTCTGGGATCTGTTGTAGTGCACTTGGAAGTTCCACTCCCATTGCTTCAGATATCCCATAGTTAATTTTTAGGTTTGCTAGTTTCCCATATTCCTCTATTTCTCTCATCAGGTTCTGTAGTGATTCCTGGGGGTTAGATATGGTGAATAGCATATCATCTGCAAAAGCAGAAATTTTATATTCTCTATCTCCTATATCCAATCCCCGGATCTCTGGGTTTTGCCTTATCCTGTTCAACAAAGGTTCCAATGTCAAAACATACAATAACGGGTATTTTAATTGGCTCTGAAAAAATCCTGTTTACCTTAACTAGTGCTTGGGTATAGTATATAGCCCCATAATCCATCTACACATATGGTCTCCCAATCCAATATGTCTTAGAACCCCTGCCATAAACTTCCAACTGACTCTATCAAAAGCCTTTTCCGTGTCTGTACTTGGAAAAATGGAGGGTGTTTTAGTTTCCCTGGCCCAGTGCACCAGGTTCAATACTTTAATAGTATTATCTCTGGCTTCCCGGGAGGGGACAAAACCAACCTGGTCTAAGTGTATTAACTGTCTCAGGAGGGGTTGTATTCGGGAGGCTATAAGTTTAGTAAATCATTTTAAGTCTGTGTTCAACAATGAGATCGGGCGATAACTACCACACTCCGCCGGGTCTTTCCCTTCTTTCGGGATTACTGCAATATGAGCCGTAAGAGCTTCCGGGCGGAGGGCGGTAGATCGGCCGATCCCGTTGAACATCCTGGTCATATATGGTCCAAGTATAGGGAAGAAATATTGATAATACTGAATGGAAAACCCTTCCGGGCCTTGAGCTTTCCCAAGTTTGACCGTTTTCATTACTCCTTGGAGTTCCTCTATTGAGATGGGTCGTTCCAGATTCTCCCTTTCAATTGAAGACAGTCTTTTAAGGTGGGCTGAGGCTAAATAATCCTCTCCCTAGGGGTATATCTTCTCCCTAGGGGTATCTGCTTGATTCAGGTTATACTGTAGAGGGAGGTGTAGTATTCTCTAAATCTCTGCGCTATATCTTTGGGGAGTGACAATACCTGACCATTCTTACCCTTAATATGTGGTACATAAACAGTATTCCCTTTATCTTTTAATTTCCCTGCTAGTACTTTACTACACTTGTCTCCTAGTTCATATTTTGTTCTTCTTCCTGCCTGGATTATTGCTTTTGCCTTATACCTAAGTAAGTCTGCTAACTCCCTCCTCTTGTGTCCCAATTCTTCCCCAATCAACGTCGACTGTCTTACTTTATGTTGCGTCTCTAGAGTTTGAATCTCTACTGTTAATTTCCTTACCTGGGTTTCTCGCATTCTTTTTATTCTTGCCCCATGCTTTATCAGTAACCCCCTTATCACTGCCTTGTGGGCTTCCCATATCACGCTTGGGTCGCTCCCTGATGTATCGTTTATCTGGAAGTACTCTCCTAGTTCTTTTTCTACTTCCTCCCGAACTTCTGGGGTCTGTAGTAGACTCTCATTCAAATGCCAACGATACCCCGTGGAGAGAGCCTTACCTGATATCATTATGTCGAGTGTTACTGGAGCATGATCTGACCAGGTTATATTCCCTATGTTCACTTCTTCAATTGCTGTTAATAAATAGTGAGGGATCAAGAAGTAGTCTATACGGGAATAACTTTTATGTGAGTTAGAAAAAAAGGTATAGTCTCTTTCCCCACCGTGAAATATTCCCCAGGCATCTACTAATTGCATCTCTTTCAACTTTCGCAGCCTTCTAGACCCTCCTGTTACGGACGAAAACCCTGATGATGTATCTAATTTGGGGTCAAATGTCATATTAATGTCTCCTCCAAGGAGAAGTTTCCCTTCTATGAATTTATTTAATTTGGCCAATACTCTGATCAGGAAAGTATCTTGATGAGTATTAGGTGTATAAACTGTAGCTAGTGTTACTTTCTCGCCTCCCATACTACCTTTTAGAAATATGAACCTTCCGTCCTCGTCTATCTGTTTATCTGTCATTGACCAGGAGATCTGCTTGGAGATTAATATAGACACCCCTTTAGATTTTGATGTTGGGCTGAGTGCGTGATAGGTACATGGGAAAAATCTGTTTTGCAGATACGGTAGTCGGCTGGCTTTAAGATGGGTTTCCTGAATAAATGCTATGTCTGTATGGGTTCGTTTGAGTTCGCTAAGGAGTATTCTCTTTTTTTCTGGGGTGTTAAGTCCTTTGGCATTTATGGTGGTAATCCTTGTACACTCCATCTTGCAGGAAGGGGTCTAGTACCTTGTGGAGGTCTGGGCCTCACGGATAGGAGTAGGTGAGAGGATAGAATCCCCCCACTCCCCCAACGAAAAGAAAAGAGCAAGAGAGAAAACTTTTTTTTTTTAGGAGAAAAAAAATTAATAGAAATCTATACCCCCCCCCTTACCCTAACCTATTGACGGTGGGGTCAGAGAGAGGGAATGGAAGAAAATTCCCCTCCTCTTCCCCAGAGCCTATTCAGTTACCTACTTGGTCACTCTAATTCCCTAGCCCCTGAGTGAATACTTAACAGGAGGTATTGGTTGAGCACGCTCCTTCAAGAGGGTGCCCCCACCTCTCCTTCCCCTCCTTCCATCTACTTCACAATCCTATTTTGATTTATTCTACTTGTCCCAATTGGTCCCTGATTCCCTGATCTTTCCTTATTTAGTTCCTCCTCCTTCCCCCCTTTCATATTCACGTTATTTTCCAACCTTCCAGCTAGCTGGGTAGTAGGGTCTAGGGTCTATCTAGGGCCCCCTAAGTGCCTATTCCCCTTCAACTATAGGGTGGTACCCCTCCCTCCCTTAATACTTCCCAATAGATTCCCAGTCCCTCCCCACCCCACCCCCTTCCCCTCCAAGTATTGGTTGGTTCCCCCCCAGGCCATGTGTACCGGTTACCCATCTAAAAATCTTACAATATAACATTCTCAGATATCTTATATGCAAGAGTCCGACACAAGTCAACATCAACATCAAAAATCAGCATCATTCCAACATTCTGCACGATTACATATAGGCCATCATACCCAGGTAGCAACTGGACCGGCTTATACCTAGGGCGTAGAGCGGCCCCCACCCCCACCTTCCTCCCCACCCCCTCAAACCCCTCCCAACTCCCCTATCCACCCTTAGTGCTACCTTGTTGGGGTGCTCCCCAGAAAGAAAAAGGGAGAGCACCAGTGACCCTCTACTATTTATCCCCACTTGAATGTGGTATAGTTCCCCCCTCCCCCCTATGTGTGCCATACCCCACTTATGTGTATGTCCGTTTGTTTGTGTTTAATTTATTTTATTCATATGTTGAAGTGTTATATCCCTGTTGCCTCACAGCCACACCCCCCCCCTTAATCTTATGTGTAAAACAGTGTAATTGTGTATATTGTTGTGTCTGTAACCCCAAAAAGGAGGGAGAAGCCCCATCAATCCCCCCCACCCCCCTAGCCTCCCTTACCTCCCCTAATCAATTTAGCCCCACCCATCTACCTTCCCATATACCCCCCCACCCAACTACACATGCCCCCCTCCCACTCTTACCACCTCCCTGGCTTAGGGCCCCCCTAACCCCCTAGAGCCCTCACCACTCCCCCTCGCCCCCTCCACCTAGGAGGTCGAAGAGGGGGTGGAGGGGCAAGAGGAGGGCATACATATAAGTACATGGGAACTTCAGCAAAGTCAATATAGCAGTATAGCAATAGGCACAAAGGGAAAAAAAAACAAAGGAAAAAAAAAACAAATTGCGTCCATCTATTAACTTGGCCCTCTCAAAAAAAAAGGGAGGGGAGAAAGTAAAAGAAAGAGGGAGCAACAGTTCACTCTACTTATGTCTTAGATATTCCTTGGATTTAGTTGCCTCCAATCCACAACTTCAAAAGGATCAATTCCCAAGAAGGAAAAAAGTTCCGGAAGGTCAGTCTTAGAACGTAGCCAGAATGTGCCTGAGCCCTGTTTTTAATCAGGACTGAGATTGGAAATCTCCATCTATATGTCCCCCCAGCTTCCCTTATCCGGTCTAGTATGGGGCGTAGCAGGGCTCTCCGTTGTAAAGTGGCACTAGATAAATCCGGCAATATCTTCAGCTGGGCCCCATTGAACTCTATAGTTCCCAGATCCCAAGTTTTCCTTAAAATTGCCTCTCTATGTCTAAAGTAATGCAGCCTGCATATCACATCTCGGGGGCGAGAGCTTTCTTTAGACTTAGGACCTAAGGCCCTATGTACTCTGTCCATTTCAAAGTTTAAGGGCATAGCATCTTTCAAAATTACCAGAAAAAAATTGTTTTACCGTCTCTTGAAGGTCTTCTTGGACTGCTGCTTCAGGGATACCTTGTATACGTAGATTATTCCGTCTGCTCCTATCTTGGATTTCTTCTAGCTGCAGCTGTAGGGAATTTATTACATCTGACTGGGTATGCCTCTCCTGTTCCAGTGTCATCACCCATTGCACAAGGTCTTTAGATGTAATCTCATTCCCTGTTGTGTGCTCCTCTAAGGCTCTCCTTTTATCTCTTCCATATCTCTACAGTGGGCTTCTTCCACCCTCATAATTAATGAGTTCATGTCCTCTTTTGTAGGTAATGCCTGGATCAGCGATTTTAGGATCTCAAGCTCACTCTTCCCCCCTCCACCCTCGCCCAGCATGGAGGGGGGGTCCCCCGCAACAGCAGTGGTCACCTGGGTTTTTTTTGGGGCTGTCCGTAGGGTTTCCACATCAGCACGTACCTCCAGCCGTGGAAGGGTGGTCTGTATTTGTACTTGCAGGCTCTCCATAGACTGGCCCTGCTCACCCACCTTGTCCATCTTAGGGAAGTAGCGCTGGATCTCCAAATGGTCTATAGGTTTGGGCGGCTGTGCTGTCAGTGCGGTCCTCCGGGATGTGCGTGTATCCCTTGATCTCGCCGCACACATACCGCTTCCCCGCTTACACGTGTGCCTTGTGCCGCACGCTCACCTCAGCATCTACTCCAGCACACAGATTTTCCACCAGCTCTGCCCCTACTCAGACCTCTACAGCTCCTCCTCACCCGACGTCCAGATGCACTTCACTGGTGTGGGAGCGCGTATCTGCCGCTCCGTCTGTTTGGCTGGCTGGGCAGAGCCAAACGTAGTTAACCCAGAGTAAGCCCGGGGACGTCCTTCAAGATTGCTGCACTGGCTAACGTCTTCTTTAGGCTTCAATCATTCCTCACGCTCTGAGGTTCGGAGATGCAGGAGCTCCCGAGTCCACACCCTCACTCAGCCATGCGCAGATCACTCCCCCCGTATCATTGTTTTCTATCCTGAAAACATGATACGCCGGATTTACGCTAAGATCCGACTGGCGTAATAATCTTACACCGTCGGATCTTAAATGTAATGTTACACTGGCCGCTAGGTGGCGTTTACGTCGATTTCTCATTTGCCTATGCAAATGAGAAAGATACGCAGATTCCTGAACGTTTTTACGCCGCCTTGTCGTCCTTTACGTAGTTTCCGTAAGCGTAAACTTACCCCTGCTATATGAGGGGTAAGTTTACCAAGGTCCGTCGTATGCCATGTTAAGTATGGCGTCGGGACAGCGTCATCTTTTTCCGTCGTTTACGACGTTTAACTAAGTTGTTTGCGAATAGGGCATTGCGTAAGTGACGATCACGTCGTTTTCACGTCGGTTTCTCCGACGTGAGTTAGAGCATGCGCACTGTTTTTTTTTTCGGCCGGTGCATGCGCAGTTCGTTTGGCACGGGGGCACGCTTAATTTAAATACAAGCCGCCCCCTTTGATTTACGCGGTCTTACGCCGGGCCATTTACACTACGCCGCCGCAAGTTACGGAGCAAGTGCTTTGAGAATACGGCACTTGCTCTAGTAAGTTGCGGTGGCGTAGTGTAAATGGCTTACGCTACACCGCCGCCGATTCTACGAGAATCTGGCCCACAGTATATATATATATATATATATATATATATACATATATTTTTTTTAATTTATAATATTCCCTTATTTTATCTATAACACACTTATACAGATGTACATTATCTCCAGACCTCTGTATACTATTTCTTACTTATATGTATGAAATTAAGCTTTAAATGTCTGTAATCTTTCTTCATCCCCCGCCCCTTTTTTTTACCCGTTCCCTCCCCTTTTCCCCTCTATCTATGAGATTATTCGACCAAACTCATATATCTGTTCTCCTATCTAATTTAAAAATGGTGACAGTTTTGCTATTTGTACTCAATTGCCAAAGATATTTTATGTAACGACTGTATTAATGTATAACATCTAAGCCAAAATTATTCTTTCTCATTGCCTACATGATGTATTGTTTACTATGTATTATGCCCTATTGTTCACCCAATAAATAATTTTTTGTGAAAAAAATAAAAATAAAGATGTAGAAAGTCTTTTTTTTTGGTTCCGAAGGGACAATATCTGGTCGAGAGGTCACTCTTGCAAATATTTTTGCTCCCAATGAAGCCCAAACAGCATTATTTATTACTTTTTTTTTTTGGGGGGGGGTATTGGAGCACTATCATTCCCAACATATTTATGTTTGAGGGGACTTTAACTTGGTTGTTCATCCCTTCCTAGATATTAGTAATACTTCTGCATCATCCAAAACATTCTCTTAATTGCTTTTCTTAATTTGTTTTCAAACATCTCTACTTGACACAGCTTATTGACTCTTGGTGGGCCCATAATGTAGGCATGGGGGAATATACATTTTGTTCTCATCCCCACAAAAACACCGGGTTAGACTACATTTTATGTACCCCAGTGATTATGGGCAATTCTACTTCAGCAGATATCTACCCATGTCCCTGGTGTGATCACCATTAATCTTCTTTAACCACTTGACCACTGGGCACTTAAACACCCTTAATAACCAGACCAATTTTCAGCTTTCGGTGCTCTCACAGTTTGAATGACAATAACTCGGTCATACAACACTGTAACCAAATTAATTTTTTGTCCTTTTTTTCCCACAAATAGAGCTTTATTTTGGTGGTATTTGATCACCTCTGCGTTTTCTTTTTTCTTTTTTGCTATAAATGAAAAAAGAACGAAAATTTTGCAAAAAATAATAATTTTTCTTCATTTCTATTATAAAATTTTGCAAAAAAAGTAATTTTTCTTCATAAATTTGGCCTAAAATGTATACTGCTACATATCTTTGGTAAAAAAATGAAACATGTTGGATATTATTTAGTCTGGGTGAAAGTTATGGGGTCTACAAACTATGGTACCAATTACTGAAAATTGATGAATTTCATCACACCTAATGTACTGACAGCCTCTCTCATTTCTTGAGACCCCAACATGCCAGAAAAGTACAAATACCCCCCAAATTACCCCTTTTTGGAAAGAAGACATTCCAAGGTATTTAGAAAGAGGCCTGGTGAGTTTTTTAAAGTTGTAATTTTTTCCCACAATTCTTTGCAAAATCAAGATTTTTTTTTCCATCAAATTTTCATATTATTAGGTTATTTCTCACACACAGCATATGCATACCACAAATTACACCCCAAAACACATTCTGCTATTCCTCCCGAGTATGGCGATACCACATGTGTGAGACTTTTACACAGTGAGGCCACATACAGAGGCCCAACATGCAGGGGGCACCCAGGCCAATTCTGACATTTCTCTCCTACATGTAAAAATCATCATTTATTTGCTAGAAAATTACATAAAACCCCAAAACATTATATAAAGATACCTCACATGTGTGGTTTTAACACCGTTTTTATATGTGGGCGGGACTTGCGTATGCGTTCGCTTCTGCATGCGAGCTCACGGGGACAGGGGCGCTGTATGCCCAGAGTATTGCAGAGTATGCCCAGAGTATTGCGGAGTATGCCCAGAGTATTGCGGAGTATGCCCAGAGTATTGCGGAGTATGCCCAGAGTATTGCGGAGTATGCCCAGAGTATTGCGGAGTATTGCCCAGAGTATTGCCAGAGTATTGCCAGAGTATGCCCAGAGTATGCCCAGAGTATTGCAGAGTATGCCCAGAGTATTGCAGAGTATGCCCAGAGTATTGCCCAGAGTATTACTTTCTCCTGCAGGGTGACATGAAGGAAGGAGTTAGTTCACCGCGCCACCCTTGGAGCACGAGCGTCACACACACATAGTCGAGACACGATTGGCAGCTGTGCAGTGGCAAGGCAGAGGATGAGCGGTCATCAAGGCAAGCCAGGAGGTGAACTAGAAGAATTATAAAATCCTAGGCTAGGCCTGCCTGCATATATGTTCTAATATCGACTCTCTCTCAGAGTGACTCCCCCGGGCCCCCCCCTCCTCTCTCTGTCAGTCACCTACCTTGTTGCTGCCCCTGTTGTAAACTGTATTATAATCTCAGAGAGAAGGGGGGGAGTCACTCCCCCCTTCTCTCTGAGATTATTGTACAGTTTACAACAGGGGCAGCAAAAAGGTAGGCGACTGACAGAGAGGAGGGGGGGGGGGCATGGGGGTGCACCGTTATATCATATAACGGTGCACCCCCCGGGCCCCCCCTGGTCTGCAGAGCATTTTAATCTTTCTCTTTCCCACCATTGCAGAGCCTCTCTCTCTCTCTCTCCCCCACCATTGCAGCCCCCTCTCTCTCCCAGTCTCCCCCACTATTGCAGCCCCCCTCTCTCTCCCCCACCATTGCAGCCCCCCTCTCTCTCCCCCACCATTGCAGCCCCCCCTCTCTCTCCCCCACCATTGCAGCCCCCCTCTCTCCCCCCACCATTGCAACCCCTCTCTCACCATTGCAACCCCTCTCTCACCATTGCAGCCCCTCTTTCTCACCATTGCAGCCCCTCTCTCTCACCATTGCAGCCCCTCTCTATCACCATTGCAGCCCCTCTCTCACCATTGCAGCCCCTCTCTCACCATTGCAGCCCCTCTCTCTCTCTCTCTCACTATTGCAACCCCTCTCTCACCATTGCAACCCCTCTCTCACCATTGCAGCCCCTCTCTCTCACCATTGCAGCCCCTCTCTCTCACCATTGCAGCCCCTCTCTCTCACCATTGCAGCCCCTCTCTCACCATTGCAGCCCCTCTCTCACCATTGCAGCCCCCCTCTCTCTCTCTCACTATTGCAACCCCTCTCTCACCATTGCAACCCCTCTCTCACCATTGCAGCCCCTCTCTCTCACCATTGCAGCCCCTCTCTCTCACCTTTGCAGCCCCTCTCTCTCTCACCATTGCAGCCCCCTTTCTCTCTCACCATTGCAGCCCCTCGCTCTCTCACTATTGCAGCCCCTCTCTCTCTCACTATTGCAGCCCCTCTCTCTCTCACTATTGCAGCCCCTCTCTCTCTCACTATTGCAGCCCCTCTCTCTCTCTCACTATTGCAGCCCCTCTCTCTCTCTCTCTCTCTCTCTCTCTCTCTCTCACTATTGCAGCCCCCTCTCTCCCCCCCACCATTGCAGCCCCATCTCTCCCACCCACCAGTGCAACCCCCCTCTCTCCCCCCACCATTGCAGCCCCCTCTCTCCCCTCTCTATTGCAACCCCTCTCTCACCATTGCAGCCCCTCTCTCTCACCATTGCAGCCCCTCTCTCTCACCATTGCAGCCCCTCTCTCTCTCACCATTGCAGCCCCTCTCTCTCACCATTGCAGCCCCTCTCTCTCTCACTTTTGCAGCCCCTCTCTCTCTCTCTCTCTCACTATTGCAGCCCCTCTCTCTCTCACTATTTCAGCCCCTCTCTCTCTCTCTTTATTGCAGCCCCTCTCTCTCTCACTATTGCAGCCCCCCTCTCTCTCTCTCACTATTGCAGCCCCCTCTCTCCCCCCCACCATTGCAGCCCCATCTCTCCCACCCACCAGTGCAACCCTCCTCTCTCCCCCCACCATTGCAGCCCCCTCCCTCCCCTCTCTATTGCAACCCCTCTCTCACCATTGCAGCCCCTCTCTCTCACAATTGCAGCCCCTCTCTCTCACCATTGCAGCCCCTCTCTCTCACCATTGCAGCCCCTCTCTCTCTCACTATTGCAGCCCCTCTCTCTCTCACGATTTCAGCCCCTCTCTCTCTCTCACTATTGCAGTCCCTCTCTCTCTCTCTCACTATTGTAGCCCCTCTCTCTCTCTCTCTCTCTCTCACTATTGCAGCCCCCCCTCTCTCTCTCACTATTGCAGCCCCCCTCTCTCTCTCACTATTGCAGCCCCCCTCTCTCTCCCTCACTATTGCAGCCCCCCTCTCTCTCTCTCACTATTGCAGCCCCCCTCTCTCTCTCTCTCACTATTGCAGCCCCCATCTCTCTCTCTCTCACTATTGCAGCCCCCATCTCTCTCTCTCACTATTGCAGCCCCCCTCTCTCTCTCACTATTGCAGCCTCTCTCTCTCTCTATTGCAGCCCCCCCCTCTCTCTCTCTCTCTCTCACTATTGCAGCCCCCCCTCTCTCTCTCTCACTATTGTAGCCCCTCTCTCTTTTACTATTGCAGCCCCTCTCTCTCTCTCTCTCTCTCTCTCTCTCTCTCTCTCTCACTCTAGCAGCCCCTCTCTCTCTCTCTCTCTCTCTCTCTCTCTCTCTCTCACTATTGCAGCCCCCCTCTCCCTCTCTCTCTCTCACTATTGCAGCCCCCCTCTCTCTCTCTCACTATTGCAGCCCCTCTCTCTCTCTCTCTCTCTCTTACTATTGCAGCCCCTTTCTCTCTCTCTCTCTCTCTCTCTCGCTCACTATTGCAGCCTCTCTCTCTCTCTCTCTCTCTCTCTCTCTCTCTCTCTCTCTCTCTCACTATTGCAGCCCCTCTCTCATGGATTTCTTTAAAAAAAAAAAGCTAACTTATGTATTATAATATACTGTAAATAATAATAATAATAATAATAATAAAATGTGAATGTATTTATTATAATAAATGAAATTTTCAGAAAAAAAAAATGTGCTTTTATATATATATATATTTTTTTGCCTGTTCTCTCTGCATTGATCTCCTGTATCATGTTTGCAGTCTCTGGCCATCTCTTGTATCATGTGAAGTCTGCAGTCTGAGGGAATTTGGAAAGGAGTCAAAAGTGGGAGTGTCGCTGGGATGGGGATCATGGGAGAAGTCAGAGGTGTGTGGACTGTGGAAAGGAGACTATAGGAAAACCAGAGCCACCAAGCTGGAGCCGACTGACTGATCCCGGCTGCAAGGTGCACCTAAAAGGAGGTCAGTGACAGCGCCGCAAGGGGGGTCACTGATGTAAGGGGGAGTGAATATAATAATGTAAAGGGACACTGATATAAAGGTTTCCCCCTTATATCAGTTATCCCCCCTTACCTTAGGCTGCTTTCACATTGAGGTGTTGGGGGCGTCGGCGGCACCTTTAACCCCCACTAGTGGCCGAAAAAGGTTAAAATGGTTAAAATCACCCCCAAAAGTGCTGCTGCTGATTCCAACACGCTTCCAGATTTTCGGGGGTCCCCCATTATTGATCACGTTTAACTGGCATTTGCTTATATATATATATATATATATATATATATATATATATATATAAAGCCCTATGTGATTTTTATATCTGTCTTCTGTATATATAATACACAAATGTGCATAGTTTTCCCTTTCATGAACAAGAAAATAATGACGTTATGCTGTGGGGCTGGTATGACATTTTTTCCGGCGGTCACGGATGTTCCCGTGTGTGCGCCTCAGGGGGCGCGCAGGAGTGCGATTCTAAAAGGCCATTAATTAACAGCCACTTAGAATCAAGCAACCGCCCTCTAGCCGTACTTTCGGTATAGGGCGGTTGCAAAGTGGTTAATAACAACATTCATTGACCTCTCTAATGCCCCATTTTCCCGGAGTCTTAATGACTCCCTGTTATCTGATCCCACTATAAAACAAAAAAATTCTAGTTCTATAGAAAAATATTTTATCCTGTGTCTTGTGTCTTGTTTAGTGGTTTAAATCATCTTTGATACCAATATGTACTTTGACCCTGTATAAAAAATAAACAAACATAATGCAAAATTCTACAACCCAAGATGTGGGCCCAGCTCCTCTGTGCAACATCTTTCCCACTGACATGACTCTAAGAGGCAGCTGATGTTCTCCCAGAGACCCCCTCATGGGAGCTTGACTATAGCAGCTATCTAGCCTCAGCTCACAAACAGGTACTTGCTGACATGGGGAGGGCTGGTGCCAGGTAATAGAGACCTGGAGTGTGAGAGAGGCACAGTGAACTAGACAGCTAAAAGCAGGAGTACTGCTGGGAGCTCTGAGTGCATAGACAGCTCAGCAGAGACTATGGATGCTGCAGAGTGTGGTGGCTGAGGTGCAGTAGAGTCAGCAAGGTACAGTTGATGCTGAGACTGTGGGTGCTATGGAGGCTTCAGGACATCTGAGAAACAATGGAGACTGTGGGTGCACCACATACTAGGACAATAGGCACAGAGGCTATTTTGCTATTAGTGCTGTTGTGATTGAGCTGTTGAAGTAAAAACTAGCTGGGTTGCAGCTGAGACTCAGGCTGTGGGTGCAGCTGAGACATGGCTGGAATGTAGCAGAAACTTTGGATGTTAATGCAGCAGTAAATGGGCTGCAGGTGCAGCAAAGACTAGGCTGAGTAGCAGTGAGTGCAGTAAAGGCTGGGCTGTGAGTGAAATGGAAAACAGCCTGGGGTGTGTGACTAAGATAATATGCACAACAACTCTGGTAACTCTGGAGAACACCATGGTTAGTTCCCTAGCTTTGCTGGGAACTCAGAGGCCCAGATTCACAGACAGTGGGCGCACATCATGGGTGTGGGACGTGTACCCAGCATTACAGAGGGAGGAAGCGTCGCGTCAACATCTGAAGAAAAGAAGAAAGGAAGATGGTGGAAAGCGGCAAAGAAGAGCGGGCTGCACCGCCGCTAGTAATTGAGCTAAAACGAAGATAGCGGCGGCCAGCCCTGAAGAAGAAGGCACCGGAGAGCAAACGGGAGAAGAACCGGGGAGCGCCAAGACGAAAGCGGAGAGCGGAGAACATGGAAGAAGACACCCTGAGAGTGGAGAAGACCCCCCATAGAGCGGAGAAGACCCCGGAGCTGACTAATAAAATATTTTAATACCCTGTGTTGTGTTTTTTTTTTGACTTTGCCTCCAGGTGAATGGGTAGGGGTACGATGTACCCCCATACTCATTCACATAGGGTGGGGGGCCGGTATCTGGGGGCCCCCTTATTAAAGGGGCTCCCAGATTCCGATAAGCCCCCTGCCCGCAGGCCCCGACAACCAATGGCTAGGGTTGTCGGGAAGAGGCCCTGTCCTTATCAACATGGGGACAGGGTGCTTTGGGGTGGGGGGGCTGCAGTGCGCCCCCTGCCCCAGAACACCCAACCCTCCCATGTTGAGGGCATGCAGCCTGGTACGGCTCAGGAGGGGGAGGGGCACTCGCTCGTCCCCACTCCTTTCCTGACCGGCTGGGCAGCGTGCTTTTGATACAGGTCTGGTATGGATTGTGGGGGGACCGCCACGTCATTTTTTCGGCATAGGGGGTTCTCCTTACAACCCATACCAGACCTAAGGGCCTGGTATGCCCCTGGGGGGAACCCCAAGCCAATTTTTTATTTAAAATTTGGCGTGAAGTTCCCCCTCATGATTCATACCAAACGCCGCGGCTAGAATTGGCTGGAATCCAAGTCGGATCCCTGTTGCAGCGAGCCGGCTCGGCACTGGCTCCCGCGATGGGGCTCGTAGGTGGTCAATCTCACCGAGAAAGGGAGCGAGATTGACACAATATCGCGGTCACCCACTGTATAAACAACATATAAGGGCAAACTGATATCCACGTTAGGTATATGTAGCATGGAAAATTATAAAATAATGCATTTCAGTTAAAGGGGTTGTAAAGGTAAAACATTTTTTCCCTAAATAACTTCCTTTTCCTTAGTGCAGTCCTCCTTCACTTACCTCATCCTTCGATTTTGCTTTCAAATGTCCTTATTTCTTCTGAGAAATCCTCACTTCCTGTTCTTCTGTCTGTAACTACACACAGTAATGCAAGGCTTTCTCCCTGGTGTGGAGAAAGCCTCTTGAGGAGGGAGGGGGCGAGCAGGAGGGTCAGGACGCTCTCTACTTTGCAGATAGAGAGAGAAACTGTGTGTTAGTGGGCGTCCTGACACTCCTGCTCGCCCCTCCCACCTAAAGTGGCTTTCTCCACACCAGGGGGAAAGCCTTGCATTACTGTGAGTAATTACAGACAGAAGAACAGGAAGTGAGGATTTCTCAGAAGAAATAAGGACATTTAAAAGCAAAATTGAAAGATGAGGTGAGTGAAGGAGGACTGCACTAAGATAAAGGAAGCTATTTAGGGGAAAAAAATTACCTTTACAACCCCTTTACCAATTGCTTACTGGGCACATAAACCCCCTTCGTGCCCAGGCGAAATTTCAGCTTCCGGCACTGCGTCGCTTTAACTGACAATTGCGCGGTCATGCGACGTGGCACCCAAACAAAATTTAAAAATATATATATATTTTTTACTTGTTGCTATAATAAATATCCCAATTAAAAAAAAAAAAATCTCAGTTAAGGCCGATACGTATTCTTCTACGTATTTTTGTAAAATAAAAATAAAAAATCACAATAAGTGACTGCTTTGCGCAAAAGTTATAGCACCTACAAAATAGGGGACAGAATTATGATTTTTTTTTATATTTTTTTTTACTAGTAATGGCGACGATCTGCGATTTTTATTGGGACTGCGATATTGCGGCGGACACATCGGACACTTTTGACACATTTTTGGTGCCATTTACATTTATACAGCGACCAGTGCTATAAATATGCATGAATTACTGTATAAATGTGACTGGCATCGAAGGGGTTAACACTAGGGGGTGAGAAAGGGGTTAAATGTATTGCCTGGGTGTGTTCTAACTGTGTGGGGGGAGGTGATCGATGCTGTCTCCCTATGTACAAGGGAAACAGCATCTGTCTTCTTTCCCTGACAGGAAACGTGGACAGGACGTGGAGCTCTGTGTTTACACACACAGCTCCACGTCCTTGCTCTGTCACCGCCGATCGTGTGTACCTGACGGACATTGCGGCCGCCGGGTACACGCAACGAATCCTCGGTGATGCGTCGGGACAGTTTTTCCCTGCCGTGCGCCACCCTGTGGCGCGCGCGGGGAATTACAAGTAAATCACGTCCAAAGGGGGCGTGGCTTGGCGCGCAATGGAGACGGCAGCCTGGAGATCATACGGCACTCCACACACGAGAACCCGCCGCTCTTCGGCCACCTCAAAGGGAGAGATATCGCTGACATTTTCAAGAACCAGGCCTCTGCACGGGACAGCACAGCGAGGTCCAAGATGGCGCCGCCGCATACCGAGGAGGACTTCAGCGAGGACTCCCAATCCGCCACTGAGGTTTCTGGTAAGGGCTATACCCGCAACCATAGGCCCCTTACCTATGAGGACATGACAGGAATAGCTGCGGACATTAAGTCCACATTCTCGGCGGCCATCACAGACTTAAAGTCAAACCTCATGGTCCTCAATGGGAAAATGGAGGCTGCTGAGGTTGAGGGGAAACGCAGGGATAGGGAGATTCGCAGACTGGAAAAGGTCTCTTACACCTATGCTGAACACTTTATTGACATTAATAGGCACTTAGAGGACCTTGACAACAAGGGACGGAGGTGCAACATCAGGGTACGGGGGATCCCCGAATCTGTAGAAGCTGATCAAATCACGGTAGCGCTGCAGAGGGTTTTCAATGGCCTACTAGAAAGGCCGGAAGACATCGCCATAGATTTCGTGCGCGCTCACAGGGCGCTTAGAGCCAAAGGTCCTGACTCTCAGCCACCACGTGAAGTTATCTGCTGTCTTCAAAGCTTCACTCTAAAGGAGGACATTATGAGGAAAGCGCGCAGAAACGACCGGATAATACACAACGGAGAAACGATCATGCTTTTTCAGGATCTCTCCCAGATCACCCTAAAAAAACGTAGGGCGTTACGCCCTCTTCTTGATAGGCTCAGAGAGAAGGACCTACGGTACACGTGGAGATTCCCGTTCGCCCTCATGGTGAACCACGATGGCAAACAGCATGTCCTGCGCTCTCCCTCCGACCTCCCTGATTTCTGCACCGCCCTGCAGCTTGACCTCATCGACCTCCCTGAGTGGTACCAGGAATTTCGTCCGATGCCAATAGAAGGAAGTCCTCCGGCCTCTCCGTTGACTTCCCCTGACAACAGGTCCTCCAAGAAGCTGAAGACTTCTCGCCGAGGTGGATCCCTGGCCGGCTCACAAGCGGGCACGCCTAACAACAAACCCTGTTCATCCAGGGCCCTGGGAGACTTCTGAATGGGTCACGTTGCTACATGATAGATCCTGGCTGAACCCCTGAGCCGACACCTGTGGTTTGTCCTATCTGCCATTTGGAGGTACTTTGTTGGTCCCCCCCCCGCACACTATTTAACGGCGACTGTTTGCTATTGTTATCTCCCTCATGAGTAGACAGTACTTCTTTTTGACTGCCACCGTATGCTGTATATCCGACCATGCTCACCTCACAGTGACTTATCGCCATTGGTCTGGTAAGATCACCCCCCCATCCTAACTGCCCGGGACAGGGAAACTCTGGCCACCGTTGGCTCGCGCTTCATGTTGATGCACCGTTAATTTCCCAGTGACTTTTGGCTCACAGGGGGGGCTGTTGCGGGGTGGGGGAGGGGGTAGCCATGAAAGCCGCGCTCCTATGTGCTTAAGTGAATTCAAGCCAACTTTGACCTGCCAATGGATCCTGGTTACTCAGGTTTTGACGCTAATGGCACACGTTGCTCTGTGATGGACATTCTGGGGTGTTTTGGGTGGACGGGCAGGGAATGTTTACCTGAAAAGTGACTCACCTGGCTGCCACCTCTTCCCTACGGGGTCGGTTTTGTTTTGTTTTGTTAATGTTTTATGTTAGATTTCACCTGTTGATCCCCTCCCATGGTATGTCCCTGCTAGATTCCCCTGCTAGGTCCTTGCTATTTACCTGCACCATACTGTGCAGAGATGACATCTATATTGCATTTTTTCTTTTTAAAGGAGTTTTCTTTTTCTCCTTTGCGGGCTGTGAGTCGACCACTCCGGATTACACGATCCTTTCACTAGTTTATTTTTTAGTTGTGTGGCGACCTCGGCCCTTCCCTAGCCGCCTTGACACCCCCTTCATAGTGCGTTGTGAGGAGCCCTTAGTGGTTCATCACAACATACTAACTGGTATCTTTGAAACCGTATTAGGTCCAAAGGAAGATTACTTATTTTCTCTAACTTTCTCATCTTGCTAACGCTCTTTAACTTTATTCTCTACCCTCCCCCTTCCTTCCCCCCCCCCTGTCTCTCCCCGGTACGTGGCTTCGGCCCCACCGTCTCCCTGACCCACTTGATACCTCGGCTCTAGGATATTTGATTAAAAATCTGGTTCTGAACTTAACATTTGTCCTTTTCTTGTTTGGTCTCGTGCTCAATCTCATCCACTTGCAGCAGTCCTACATCTCTCTCTGCGTCTTCAAGATGGCATACTCCTCTCTTGGCCGGAATCCAACGGTGATCTCACATAACATAAGAGGGCTAAACATCCCTGAAAGACGGACCACCCTCCTGAGGGAACTCAGGAAAGGTAAGCCGAAATTTGTTTTTCTACAGGAAACACACTTTAAAACTGCCCAAATACCGAGGCTCACCGACTCCTATTTTCCTGAAGCATATCATGCCACGAACAACCTCGCAAAATCAAAGGGTGTGTCCATTCTAATAAGCAAACATGCCTCCTTTGACATAACTGACAAACTCATAGACCCGGAGGGAAGATATCTCTTCCTGAAGGGGCAATGTATTTCCCTAATTCCTCCCATCTTACGTTCTGCAGTAACACATTATCCCTGCTCCAGGGATTCAGCTCCAGCTGTGTAATCCTGGGAGGAGACTTCAACATCCCATTGAACCCCTTAACGGATACCTCAACAGGCAGGTCATCTATCACGTACATGATACTTAAGGGTATTAAGTCCATGTTGAGATCTATGCAACTGATAGACTCTTGGCGATTTGCTCATCCTGAGAGCAAAGACTACACATTTCATTCCATTACCCACAATCGCCATGCTAGAATAGATTATATCTTTACAACCCAGAGAGATCTACACCTATTGACTGAGGCACGCATAGGCATACAATCTATATCGGATCACGCCCCAACCTCATTGTCCCTTAACCTGCACACACCCCCCCCTAAGCCCAACTCCTGGAGACTGAACTCGTCCCTACTGACTGACCGATTTGCTCATCCTGAGAGCAAAGACTACACATTTCATTCCATTACCCACAATCGCCATGCTAGAATAGATTATATCTTTACAACCCAGAGAGATCTACACCTATTGACTGAGGCACGCATAGGCATACAATCTATATCGGATCACGCCCCAACCTCATTGTCCCTTAACCTGCACACACCCCCCCCTAAGCCCAACTCCTGGAGACTGAACTCGTCCCTACTGACTGACCCACTGCTGCTCCCTGACCTTACCCTCTTCTTGAAAGAATTTTTTGACCGCAACGCCACCCCAGGAATGGACCCTCTGACAGTGTGGGAAGCCCACAAATGCACAGTGAGGGGGGAACTTATTAGATTGGGGTCACAACGCAAGCCAGAAAGGGAAAAGGCCATTAAACTCCTTTTAGATAAGATTCACAGACTTGAGACACTCCACAAACAGTCCCTCTCCGAGCGATCAGCCTGTACACTACTCACCGCTAGAAAAGATCTTCAACAACTCTTAGACTCTAAAGCCAAACGTCTTTTATTCTTTAGGAAGAAAGTATATTATGAGCATGGCGACAAATCAGGCAGATTTCTGGCCAAGGCCCTGAAAGATGCTAGTTCAGTGCACAACATTGGAGGCATACATAATATATCAGGGTCACTTGATGTTACCACTGACAAGATAGCCCATCACTTTCACGACTATTACTCGAATCTCTACAACCTACCTGTCCAGGGACACCTTGCCAACTCCACTAAACTTAAAAGTCAAGCGATCAGGGAATATTTGACTGAGTCTGCTCTCCCCTCTTTACCGGAGGATGTAGCTCTTCAAATGGAGTCGCCCATAGAAAACTCAGAATTGCAGTCCGTCATTCAGGATCTTAAAACGGGGAAAAGTCCAGGCCCAGATGGATTCACCTCCATCTACTATAAAACCTTTACCGACCTCCTTGTCGATCCCTTACGCAAAGCCCTGAACTCTTTAGCCTCCCCTAGAGATGTACCCCCTACATTCCTCTCAGCACACATAGCTGTCCTGCCAAAGCCCAACAAAGATCCCCAAAATTGTGCCAGCTACAGGCCGATCTCGCTCCTTAATATAGATGTCAAGTTGCTGGCAAAAGTCCTGGCCAATAGACTTCGTCCTTTTTTACATGATATCATAGGTCCGAGCCAAGCAGGCTTCATGCCCGGTATGGAATCCAGGGACAATGTTATTAAAGCACTTCTCTTGTCTACTGACGCTGAGAAGGCCTTTGATAGGATTGCCTGGGACTACATGATGGACACCTGTCGACACATAGGTTTAGGGTCACACATGAGGTCATGGATTTCCGCACTCTACAAGAACCCCTCAGCCAGGATTAAGATTAATGGTTCCCTGTCAGAAAGTTTCAAATAAATAATGGCACTAGACAGGGCTGCCCCCTTTCACCCATCCTCTTCATTCTTTCCCTTGAACCTCTCATTAGGAGAATCATTGCTGAAAGAGTGATACAGGGCTTTTCGTTGGCAGGTAAGGAATACAAGATTTTGGCATACGCCGACGACTTACTTTTCTTCTTGACGGACCCCCAGACATCCCTACTATCCCTCATGCAGGAATTTACATTGTTCGGCCACGTGTCTAATTTTAAGATTAATTTTTCAAAATCAGAAGCACTAAACTTAACCATGCCGGCGCAATCACTGGAGAAACTTAAAGCTACCTGCCCTTTTAGATGGGAAACGTCCGCCCTTAAATACCTGGGAATATGGCTAACACCGGACGTATCCCAGGTCTACGCTCGCAATTTCCCCCCCCTTCTTGCAACAATTGACAAGGACCTGAAGTCGTGGAACTCCCGCAATTTCTCTTGGTTTGGGAGGACAGCTATCTGCAAGATGGTTGTCTTACCAAAGCTTTTATACTTGTTCCGCAATCTACCAGTTAGGATTCCCTTGAAATGTTTTAAACTTGTATCCGTGATACAACAAAGATTTATCTGGGCCCACAAACCCCCTAGAATTAAAGCCAAGCTACTGGCACTTCCCAAGTATAGGGGAGGCATGGGGACCCCTGACTTCCAAAACTACTATTTTGCTGCACATATCACAAGGATAATAGATTGGCATTGCCATAGCAATCTTAAGGATTGGATACAAATTGAGGACGATCTTTGCCCCATCCCCCTGCGTTTCTCCCCATGGTTGCAATGGACTGGTTACCCTGCTCCTCTAAAAACGCACCCACTGATAGGGACCACACTAAGAATCTTCCACAAAGTGTCAAGGGTGACTGACTTATCCACATCATTGAGTCCACTAACCCCCTTGTTAAACAATCATGATTTCCCTCCGGGACTGGAGAATTGCTCTCTTCACACTTCAGGCGCCACCAGGCTAATGCTCGCCTTGGACTGCTTCCGAGACGGCATGTTTCGGGACTACAGCGACCTCAAGAGGGACTTTAATAGTCCTGACTTCCCCCTCTGGATGTACTTCCAGGTGAGGAGCTACGTAAATCAAACAGCTAGGAGGCCCAATTTTATTAGGAAGCCTACGGAGATGGAGTCGGTGTGCCTGGCGGGCATACCTACACAAAAATCTACCTCGATTTCGTATGCCTGGCTCAGAGATCAACCGGTACAAGGAGACGATAGATTCAGAGAGAGATGGTCACAGGCTCTGGACATCCCGATATTGGGGCCCCAATGGAAAAGATCATGCACTTTTTGCTCATAAATGTTCCTTGAGCACCAGAACACAAGAAACAGCGTACAAATTGCTCACTCACTGGTACGTTACCCTGGTGAAACTACACTCCTGGTTCCCGCAGTCACCTGATACATGCTGGAGATGTGGTGCAGACAGGGGTACCCTGATCCACGTATGGTGGCAATGTCCATTAATTGCCCCCTATTGGCAGAAAGTATGCAAAACAATACGAATGATCACAGAAACTAAGCTCAAGCTCGATGCTGCATGCTGCCTTCTGCATATCTCCAGCATGTCCTACCGGTGCTATAAAAACTCACTAATTAAACAACTCTTGAACGTGGCCAAGGCCCTTGTGCCCCTGTTTTGGAAGTTGTCCCGGGTCCCTTCGATCCGTGACTGGTTGTCCAAAGTAAAGGAACTTTACGATATGGAAGAAACGGTGGCCCAATCTTCTGAACGCACTGAATTTTTTTTACAAACATGGCCACCTTGGGTCCAATTTAAGTGTTCTGCGGACTTTGACAGGTTGGTGATGGTGACCTAAATCATTCAAAATTGACCAATCTCAGGGTATCCTGGTCTATATGTACATTTTTTTTTTGATCCTTAGACTCCCGGCTATAACTGCTACGCGTCACCCCTCCCTAATGTCCCCCCCCCCTTCCTACCCCCTCCCCCTCCCGCCCCGCTTCTTCTACTTCTCTCTTCTCCCTCTCCTTCTACACTTTCGCTTACAGATACTTCATTTGTCACGATATAACTGATCGGAATGCTGAAACTTGAGGCTACATGACTAGTATTTCCTGAGGTGATACTCACAATATATATCTGTTCCTCGATAATTGCTTCTCCTTTTGGTAAAACACAAGAAGTTATTGTGGATGATGCAATTACTGCACTGTTTACCGAACGGTTTAAAGTATTTTATTTTGCATATACTGGGAGCTGCGTCTCCCACTGTTGCCCTGTTTATTTTTCCTTCAATAAACTGGATGTTACAAAAAAATCACATCCAAAGACGTGACCCCTGCACCTCAGGTCCGCGCTGTTGACATATTCTGTCAATAGCGCGGACCCGAAGTGGTTAATCAGGGTAGGCATGATATAGATGTAAGTGTACATTGTATCAATGTAAGGGCCTATAAGACACTTATATAGCATTTCGGGTATGCTCCCCCCTAAATGAGGAAAAGGAGAGTGCAGAACAGACACCTCTTGCTTGAGGTTTTGCACTTCCCCTTTAAGGCTGTCTCCATTCTATGGACCATTGTCTCTAGATCATCCGTGGCAGGCAGCTGTTGTAGAAATGCCCACAGCTTTTGCAGTGAGTCAGAATTTAGGGGTTACCCTGTGATTGAGGTGCATCAGGGATGTTACTCACTGTGCCTTGGTGTGATGAAATCATTCCCCCTTCATCTGGGTTGTGCTCCAGGCTGTAACACAGGTCACCATGTGGTGTAGGAGCCGTGGGAGAGGCAGAGAGGTCATGGCTGCACAGGTTATCCTCTGCTGCCGTGGAGACTGTCAGCAATCTGGGAAGGCAGGGGGAGAGATTACTAGGGGTGTGAAGGGTGGCATAGTATGCTCATCCGCCTGCTGCAGTGATGGACCTGGCTCTGTGATGTCCTCTGTTGTGGCTGTGTGGCGGAAAGGCACCATCTTGGAAATTGCAGGCGTGGATGCCATGGGTTGTTGTGGCCGCAAATAACGATTCATGCTGTATGGGGTAGTGGCATGGTAACGGTCTGGCTTCCTGGACATTTAAGGGGCATCTGCAGTGTGCTGTAATTTGGCTCAGTTAAGCTGCGGGAGAGATGCTGGCCAGGAGCTATGTGAGAGAACTTCCTCACGCCACCATGTCTAGACCATGCCCAGGGAATATATTTGGTATTTGGTCATACAGAAATGTCCCAACACAGCCCAAAAGTGCTGATCAGACTTCATTAGTTACAATACTCAAACCCAGTGATTACATATTTCATGAGAGTTTGATGTGACTCAAATGAAAACCAATATAAAGAAAAATGTGTTTCCTAAACATAGATTTGTTACTGCATTTCTAGGCCATAGTTCATAAAAGAGCAAAGATAGATAGATAGATAGATAGATAGATAGGTAGATAGATAGGTAGATAGATAGATAGATAGATAGATAGATAGATAGATAGATAGATAGATAGATAGATAGATAGATAGATAGATAGATAGATAGATAGATAGATAGATAGATAGATAGATAGATAGATAGATAGATAGATAGATACAGTAGGTAGATAGATAGATCATAATACTAATTTAAATTCAGAGATTTTTTTGTTTCTTATTGAAAGTTTACATTTCACAATAGTAAAATGAAGTAATATTTCATGAGATAAAATCTTTGTTTTCTTTATTTTCATTGTAAAACAGCCTGCTAACCATCTGCTACTGGGATTGTTCCACTTTACACTAAATGTTCAATTCAAGTACTCCATACAATTTTGTATTGCTTTCCCTTTTAGCTGAACATCTGCTGATAACAAAAATATGTACATTCATGGTTTAGTTTCAAGCATCCTGTCATTAAATATCAATGAAGTTCTACATTGTTTAGCACCATTAACAAAGATAAGCCTTCTTTTTTTTGGGCAATCACACTAGGGAAAACAAATACTCCACAGTACATTGCAAGAAGTTGTTGGTAAACATGATAAGGACTGTTGCGTTTCAAAGTTTTTATGAACTGTTTAAATTCTGACCATTTATTGTTGTGCCTGAAATTAAACAAGAATGCAATATTTAAAACATTGCATGTTTTTAAAGGGCCTGTACACAATATTTTTCATTTATTAATATTAGAAGTTTTTTATGACTTTTGGAAATTTTTATTGTATTTATAAAAAAAAAATATTTACCTTTTTTACTTTACTTTTCCTACTTTTACTTTACACTATGGAGATCCCCTCCCTTCCAGAGAGGTGTCTAAATGCTCAGCTCCTTCCCCCTCTGGTTCTCCAAACATGAAAGGGCATGTAAGTAAAAAGAAGCAGCAATGGGACACGTATGCAGGGGAGGATGGTGCAGCTGGGGACACAGACACACTATCTGCACTTCCCACCTCAGACAACCCTGCCTCAGAGCACTCACTGAAAAACATGTTACTCTCCCTAAAGAGAGATTTATAGAGAGAAATTCATAAATCAGTGATGCAGATACAGTTTCAAGTTGATCATATTGGAAAACACACCTCACAACTAGAGCAGCAGCTGTCTGAATGCACAGCAGCACATAATGAACTAGTTGAGGCTCACATGGATCAGGAAGAAGAAATTCAACAACTTAAAAATAAAATCGCTGACCTTGAAGATAGATCAAGAAGGAATAATATTAAGTTCAGGGGGATCCCAGAGTCAGTCCCCAACAGCGATCTAATACCTTATATTCAGCAACTCTTCTTGCAATTTCTGCCTGGCCACAGTTCACAGGACTTTATTATTGATCAAATCCACAGAATCTTTAAGCCCAAACACTTTCCCGCCTCTGTCCCAAGGGATGTACTAGCAAGCGTCCATTTCTTTCACGTCAAAGTTTGTATAATGTCAGCTGTCAGCTCCATGAAATCACTTCCAGAGCCCTATAATGAACTCTCCCTCTTCACAGACATCTCTGCTTACACAGCTAAAAAAAAATATGGGACTTTGCTCTTATCACTAGGATCCTCAGAGATAATAATATCACCTACTCATGGGGTTTTCCAACTAAGATCCTAATTACATATCAAGGCAAATAAGTTTATGTTCTCACCCCCAAGGATGGATTTAAGCAACTACACAACTGGGGGCTGATGCCTCATGCTTCTCCACAAAACATAGGCGACAGCTCTCCTTCAAGAATCATCTCAAATTGGGCAACAGTAGAATGAGCTTGACTGGTTTCTTATTTGTCCTCTCATCCGCACCGAATTCTCATCAGGTTAAGGTAGACTACACTTCATGCTTGGTTCCTCTCTGTGGCATAGCACCAATCCTGGTTTATGTTTGCTCCCCAGATGAGTTGTGTGCTATTAACACCTAGGCAAAATGTGTTTCTGAATGTTTTCCTTGTTTTGTTGTTTGTTCTTAAAGGGGAATTCCAGATTTTTTATGTTTATTAAAAGTCAGCAGCTACAAAAAGTGTAGCTGATGGCTTTTAATAAACAGACACTTACCTGTTCCACTGTCCAGCAATGCAGCCACACAGAGCTTGCAGACACATTTAGCAAATTTAGCAAATTATTTTTATTTATTTTTAAATTTAGCAAATTTAGCAAATTCTTGTTATTATTATTTTTGTCCCCTTACTTTATTTTTTCTTTTATTTTTTTTATTTTTTTCTTAATATCTTATATTTTTATTTTATCAAAAAAGAGAAATTTACAAAACAAAATACATATTCCATAAAGTTCAACATCCAAATGTTACAGATATACAGATATGACACATTCATACCTATTCTTTCTTATTCTATCCATCTATACAACATAATCGGACACTTAATCTATACTTTTATATATCCCTCTCTCCTTTATTATTTTACCTCTTCCCCCAAAAAAAACAAACAAAAAAAAAAAACACATACCACCCCCCCCCAAAAAAAACAAAAAAAAACAAATAGATGAATAAAACTACCTCTTAAGATGTAAGGCTCACAATCTTATATAGTCACTTTGTACACATATATGGAGATATCCAATTTCAAAAGAATTTACATTTTTTGCCCTATAATCTCTCTTCCAACATTCTCTTCCCTTCCTCTGAATTACAGTTTTTCTCTATTGTTTTGGCTCATTTCTTGAAACCGAAATGACATTCTCAAAACTCTAAGATCATTTGGCAAAACAGTCTTACAGTTCAGCACAACACTATTACTCACTTGCAAAAGCTCATATCTTTCCCAAAACTGTTCACTCATGCTTCAAAACCATATTCCTTTCCCATATAAAGAGTCAGTGCCTCCAAAATGGCAAAGATTCTTCTCAATTGCTTTGGCTCATTTCTTGAAACAGACCAGACAGACATTCTCAGCTCTCTTGCTGCTTTTGCCAAAATAACCTGGATGGTCTGGCACAACACCATGGTTCACCTTCAAAAGTTCATATCTTTCCCAAAACAGTTCACTCATGTGTCAAAACTAAATTTCTTTTTCATTCAAATAGTCAGTGCCCCCAAAATGCATCATCCCTTTGGCATTGTGTAAGCACTGCAAGTCAAAATGTTTAGAAGTTTTATCTCTATGGCAGAGGACCATTGAAATATCCCTCATGTCCACCTTTCAGTCTTAGCCCAGTCCTTCATTGACAATGGTTACTGTACAGTTTTTGCAATAAAACATGGTGTAACTGTCGCCCTTCCTTCAATGTGACACCACTCAGCGCTTAGGTACAACAACTCGAGGTATTTTGGAATAGCTTATCTGATATGCATAAAGAATAGCTGCTGCTAAATAAAATCAAACAATGTATACAAAACAGTACAATAGAACAGTGGAACCTAAACAAGTCAAAACTAAAAAGTCAAGACCTCAAAAGAGTCCATAAGTTGCATATAATACAGTAGCAGCGCTTAGTCTCAAAACCAAATCTGAGATTCTTCTAAGGGTCCAGAAGACCTTCTAGGAATAAGATGATAGTGCAGATGGTATAGACACAAAAAGCAGTCCTTAATTAAGTGCTCCTTTCACCAAAAGAGGGGGTGTTCACCACGTGGGGGGATAATTAGTCCCCAGTTGGGGATGCACTCACCACAAGACTGAATCAAAAAGGGTCTGGATTATATATCTGTGTGTATCCTGGAAGATGCACTCTCCATCGTCAGGAATGTTTAAGATCAAACCGCATACATATAAGGTAAAAAAAACTCATATAGTGTGATACCGTTTAAAATCATTTATTAAGCCCAAAACATCCCAAATCATATATTGTGCGTACCACAATGTACGCTGCACAGCGTCTAGCCCTCTGTTGAAGTCTAACCAATGACGAAACGCGTCAGAGCGTGACGCTTATCACTGACCAGAGACGCTGTGCAGCCTCCAGAGCAGGAACAGGAGAGTTTTGTAGCAGTAACTTACATCTCTACAGACTCACAGGGAGAAGCTGACAGGCACAGTACAGATTTTCGTTTTATGCTTGATGGTTTTACATTGTGGTACGCACAATATATGATTTGGGATGTTTTGGGCTTAATAAATGATTTTAAACGGTATCACACTATATGAGTTTTTTTTACCTTATATGTATGCGGTTTGATCTTAAACATTCCTGACGATGGAGAGTGCATCTTCCAGGATACACACAGATATATAATCCAGACCCTTTTTGATTCAGTCTTGTGGTGAGTGCATCCCCAACTGGGGACTAATTATCCCCCCACGTGGTGAACACCCCCTCTTTTGGTGAAAGGAGCACTTAATTAAGGACTGCTTTTTGTGTCTATACCATCTGCACTATCATCTTATTCCTAGAAGGTCTTCTGGACCCTTAGAAGAATCTCAGATTTGGTTTTGAGACTAAGCGCTGCTACAGTATTATATGCAACTTATGGACTCTTTTGAGGTCTTGACTTTTTAGTTTTGACTTGTTTAGGTTCCACTGTTCTATTGTACTGTTTTGTATACACTGTACAGTTTTTGTCTAGCTAACTGAATACAATTGTGTATAAAACTGAAAAAAAAGAAAAGATTTTAGGGTAAGAGTAGCCTCCAAGGTTTGACATCACACATTGCACTCATACTGCCAAGGAAAAATTACTTTACAGTCTTGTAACCATTATCATTCACACACAAAGTAACTTCCATACATGAGACTAAAAAGAAAACGTACACAGCATAATATATGGAAATATAAACACACAAACAAAAAACAAGAACAATTACTGTAAATTTAGCCTACAATGCTCTAAATAAAGCTTGAGTTTCACAACTACTTTAAGGCCCCTTTCACACGGGGCGGATCAGTAATGATCCGCCCAGTGAACCTCCACTTGCTCAGCGGGGATCGCTCCATTGATCCCCGCTAAGCCGGCAGATGACAGGTAGGTCCTCGCACACTGTACAGGGACTGCCCTGCCAGCTATCCGCTCTCTCCTATGGGGGGATCGGATGAACACGGACCGTCTGTCCGTGTTCACCCAATCCAATCCGCCAGGCGGATAGAAAAGTAGATTTTTCCTCCGTTACACTTTGGTGGACCGGAGCGGGTCAGATGTCAGGGGGCATAGAGGAGCACAGAGTGCCCATTCAGGTCCGCCTAAAAAACTGGCAGTTGGACCTGAACAGGCCACCCGTGTGAAAGAGCCCTAACATCTCTTTACTGGTCGCTGTCCTCACCCTCCCTCTCCTGGGTACTGTCCTCACCCTCCTGCCCATCCACACGCTGCTGACTGTCTGGCCACAGATTCCCATCAACATTGCAGCGTATATCCTCCTTTGCGATGCATTGAGGGAAGAAACAAGGGAGATGTCACAACCATCGCCTACACTGATCTCCTGTAATATTGTCACAGGCAGCGTCTATTGCATGGAACGGGGACCACTGATCTTGAGCCTGATGCTCATACACTCTCCACCTCCAAGCGCAGAAAAACTCCTCAATAGGATTGAGGAAAGGAGAGTAAGGTGGTAGGAACACAATATCCATCCTTGGATGAGCAGTGAACCAGGCCCTGATAAGTGGGTCACGGTGGAAATTCACATTGGCCCATACAATTATATATTGTGGTAGGTGAGGCCCTATGAGACCTCTCTCATTTTCTGGGATCAAATCCAAATGAAAGCGGTCCAAGAAGATGAGGAGCTTCTGTGTTTTGTATGGGCCAAGACTGGGCATGTGAGTGGCCACACCATTCTCAGAAATGGCAGCACACATAGTTATATTGCCCCCTCGCTGGCCTGGGACATCCACTATGGCCCAGTGGCCAATAAAATTACGGCCACGTCTTTGGCCCTTGGCCAGGTTGAAGCCAGCCTCATCCCCATACAATACAGTTACAGACAGCTACATAGGAATGTTCTATGTTCTGCACAAGTTCAATATACTACTGGCCAGTATTCCAGTGGATCCAAACCTGGGGTACATGTACCCTATTCAGAGGTAATACAGGGGGTATTTGACAGAAAGGGGAGGGGACAAATTATGAAATTACTGAAATGTTACAGTAACATTATTAGATAGATTTCCATGGGAGGCACTACTGTAATTGCAGCTCTTTGACCCTTTTACTTACTGTATTGTAGGTTATATTCTTCAAAATTTTGAATAGAAAAAAGGTCCCATGGGGCTTTGAAGCAGCAGATGTGAAGTAAAGTGGCAATGCAACGTCTATGGTAAAAACGTTTTATTACAAAAGTAATTATTGACATAAAAATTTAGGGGTATACAAGGAATGAGTTGCGGCAGAGTAACAAAATTGATTAAAATAACCATAACATTTCCAGATAAATAATGAAATACATGGCCTGAATAGTGGCAGGCAGGTGTATATTCCTAACGCGTTTCGACCATTCGGTCTTCTTCAGAGGATTGTGGCTGAAAGAGATTTAATATTGTAAATAAATGTATACAGGAATTCTTGGTTTGTCTCTGTGTCCTCCCTGTGGGGTCTGTCCCCTTAGAAAAGGGGGAAAGACAGAGGGGGGGTACACCGACTCCCAGGGCCACAGGGAAGAGCAACATCAGTATAGTATGTTGAAGGGAGAAGAGCTTTCCTTCTCCCTCCCACAGTAATCAAAATTTCATCATCAACAGCAACATATATTTACCCAGAAATTTGAGTTATGGGGCATCCAGGTGTGGTCCGATGCAGGCGTGAAATGCAGGGGCCCAAAGCTGACGATACTCCCGACCAGTCCCCCGGACTCGCCCAGTCCCCAACGTGACCGCCCAAGAGTGGCCCTCAACCACTTACGAGGAAGCACCAGACAAGAATTGTGGCGTTCGGGCAGACCAGAAGGATAGAGAAAAATGGGGTTCAAAAAGTAAAAGGGGGGAGTCCTGGAATTGAGTAAAGTGATTAATGTCAGAAAATGGCCACTGGTTGGGTATGAGTACATAAGGGAGTGGGATAATGGGGGTACGGGATGGGAAACAAACAGAAGTGAATAGGGTTGGGGAGGTGAAAAAGGTGGGATGGACTGGGAAGTGGAATAGGAGGGAAAAGGGGATGAGGAGAAAAGCGTGATGGTGGAACAGGAAGGGAAATAGTGGTAGGATGGAGTGGAAAAAAGATGATTAGAGAGTGGTGCTGGAGGTGAAGAAGGGGGAGGGGAAGGTGAGTGCACGTGGGGATAGGGAATAGAGAATGAAAATTGTATACAAATAGGAGAGAGGTAGTGATGATGATAATGGTAAGTGAAGGAATGATAAAATAAATGAAACGTGAAGTGAATAGAGGTACAAATGAAAAGTGCTTGAAACGAGAAGAAAAATGGAGAAGTGCAGAGACTAAAGAAGTGTGAAACAGGTGAGACCGGGGAAGGAAAAAGAAGGAGTGGTGGAGTGAGAAGAAAGCTAGAAGGTGGGAAGTGAGGGACAGTGGTGCTAGGATGGAATGTGAATGGGGGAGTAAAAAGTGATAAGTGGGAAGGGACAAAAAAAGGGTGGAAATGTGAATGAGGAGGTGGAAGGAAAAGGGGAGAAGGGGGAAGAAGGAGGAAGAAAGGTGGAGGAAAGTGAAGGGGGAAAAAAAGGAGTGAGGGGTGCGTGGGGGATGTGAGAGGTGGTGGAAGACATGAGGGGAGTGAGCGACAGTGACAGTAAAACGAAGGGGGTGAGGTGACATGGTGACAGTGGGAAAGGGGCGAGTGGAAAAGCGTGGAAAAAGGGAATGGGAAGTGACTGAAATCCAGGGTGACTGACAATGGGAGTGTAGGAGGTGGTAAGTGGGAAGGGGACTAAAAATAAAAATAATAATAAAAATAAAATGAAACAGATCGGGGTTACCTCCAAAATTTCCACTTATACCCAAGATGTTGGAAGTGAAATATTGTCTGTTGCGTAAAAAAAAGTATTAAAAAGTATATGAGACCATTTAGTTATAAAGGCAGGGGAGTATTGTCAGCTGGCTGAAAAGAGAGTAAGTAGTGTAGGTAAAATAGCTTACCGGCTAGCTGGACAGTGTCACTCATGGAGATGCCGCATGCCTCTCTGAGTGCCTGCGATCGGATGCGGAAATATGTACCGCTCACGATACCGGGATTGGTCCAGCTGGTCCCACGTGTTGTGGGAGGGGACAAGGTGTATCTCCCTTATCCAACCTGGTGGTCTGCCGGTGCCCAATGGTTGTCGGGGTGGTTCTTCCGGCGTGGGCGAGGATCGCGCGAAGCCGACTCAGCCGTCGCTTCCGCATGACGCATCGCAACGTGCGACGCCGCCGTGGGCGCCAGGCGGCGCTCACGTAATGACGTCACCGCGTCTCGGAAGCCATCGCTCACGCCGCCAGCAGGGAGGGATTCGCATCCACTCGGGCGGTAAGGTGCCACCCTGTGGATGCAACACACATTGCGCCGTGGCGCGTGTATCTCCCGCCCTGCTGGGAAGTGGTACGAGGGGATAACTCAAGGACAGGGACAGGGAGAAGGCGGTTGGGGGACTGAACGGGAGACAACACGTCACGGACCCACACACCACAGCGCACCGCGGCCACACTGGAAAAAAGAAAAAAACACAACACACACATAACATCATTAAATGCATAACATAGGTTAACAAATCAATAGTGGGCAACAGATTAACCCCTTATATGCGATTATGACACATGTAGTCATATTCACCAATCATGATATATTGGTTTATGTCAGGAAAAATAATACTTAAGGCATCGCAAAACAACAGCATAGTAGTGATCTGAAAAGACATGTTAGGATGCTTGAACAATGGTAAATGTACATGATTCCAATGGCCATGGATTAATTAAAGAGAAATAAACATATCTGCGTTTAAAGGAGAGAGGAAGGGGGGAGAGAGGCGTTAGTAAATTATTTCTATAATTTCTATACCGTATGAGGGCAACTATATCAGAGTATTTGTTCAAAAATTACATTAAATTAAACAAAACAAGACAAAGGGGAGGATGCGGGGAAGAAGATGGTTTTACAGTAGTATATACTATTGTGTTTTTCCTGAGACGAAACCTTTGAGGAATGGAGCAAAGGAGCAAGATTCATTCAGGCCGGGATGCATAGTGGCCCGTGTCTTGAAGATCCATCTTTGCTCCTGCTGGAGGAGAATTTTATTCCAATCGCCGCCTCTATTGGGAATGTGAATTCGATAGAGGGCGGTGAAGGATATTTTGGGTACAGTGTAATGATGTTGTAGTACTGCGTGTCTTCCAATTGGAAGATGAAGGTTTCCGATTTCCATACTGTAAACATGTTTAGAAATTCTCCGCCAGAATTCCTGCTTAGTCTTTCCCACATAATAAGCCCCGCATTCACATTCCATATAGTATACCACGCCTTTAGTTTGGCAGTTAGTAAAGTGTAGTGGTTTGAATGTATTGCCATTTGGTAATGGGAAGGTCTTCTCTCTCCTAATAAGTGGGCAGTAGGAGCAATGTCCACAGGGGAAAGTGCCGAACAATGTACAGTGCGCTCCTTTTAAGGGGGCGATGGTATACTCGCTTTTGACCAATCGGTCTTTGATCGATGTGGCCTTTTTATACGTAATAGACGGATATTCAGGTAGGAAATTATTCAGTCGTGGGTCATCTGTTAAGATGCTCCAATTCTTTTGAAAGATCTGTCTAATCTCTTTGTATTGTCGCGAAAAACCGAGAATTATCCTAGTTGTCTGGGGGTTGGAATTTAGAGATGATTTGTTAGAATATAGTAATGCTTGTCTAGAATTTATATTGGCTTTATTGAAAGCTTTTCGTAGACAGGAATAGCTGTAGCCTCGTGCAGAAAGTCTGTCTCGGAGTCTTTCAGCTTCTTCAAGATAGAGAGTGTTGTTCGAACAATTATAGCGTGACGCTTATCACTGACCAGAGACGCTGTGCAGCCTCCAGAGCAGGAACAGGAGAGTTTTGTAGCAGTAACTTACATCTCTACAGACTCACAGGGAGAAGCTGACAGGCACAGTACAGATTTTCGTTTTATGCTTGATGGTTTTACATTGTGGTACGCACAATATATGATTTGGGATGTTTTGGGCTTAATAAATGATTTTAAACGGTATCACATTATATGAGTTTTTTTTACCTTATATGTATGCGGTTTGATCTTAAACATTCCTGACGATGGAGAGTGCATCTTCCAGGATACACACAGATATATAATCCAGACCCTTTTTGATTCAGTCTTGTGGTGAGTGCATCCCCAACTGGGGACTAATTATCCCCCCACGTGGTGAACACCCCCTCTTTTGGTGAAAGGAGCACTTAATTAAGGACTGCTTTTTGTGTCTATACCATCTGCACTATCATCTTATTCCTAGAAGGTCTTCTGGACCCTTAGAAGAATCTCAGATTTGGTTTTGAGACTAAGCGCTGCTACAGTATTATATGCAACTTATGGACTCTTTTGAGGTCTTGACTTTTTAGTTTTGACTTGTTTAGGTTCCACTGTTCTATTGTACTGTTTTGTATACACTGTACAGTTTTTGTCTAGCTAACTGAATACAATTGTGTATAAAACTGAAAAAAAAGAAAAGATTTTAGGGTAAGAGTAGCCTCCAAGGTTTGACATCACACATTGCACTCATACTGCCAAGGAAAAATTACTTTACAGTCTTGTAACCATTATCATTCACACACAAAGTAACTTCCATACATGAGACTAAAAAGAAAACGTACACAGCATAATATATGGAAATATAAACACACAAACAAAAAACAAGAACAATTACTGTAAATTTAGCCTACAATGCTCTAAATAAAGCTTGAGTTTCACAACTACTTTAAGGCCCCTTTCACACGGGGCGGATCAGTAATGATCCGCCCCGTGAACCTCCACTTGCTCAGCGGGGATCGCTCCATTGATCCCCGCTAAGCCGGCAGATGACAGGTAGGTCCTCGCACACTGTACAGGGACTGCCCTGCCAGCTATCCGCTCTCTCCTATGGGGGGATCGGATGAACACGGACCGTCTGTCCGTGTTCACCCAATCCAATCCGCCAGGCGGATAGAAAAGTAGATTTTTCCTCCGTTACACTTTGGCGGACCGGAGCGGGTCAGATGTCAGGGGGCATAGAGGAGCACAGAGTGCCCATTCAGGTCCGCCTAAAAAACTGGCAGTTGGACCTGAACAGGCCACCCGTGTGAAAGAGCCCTAACATCTCTTTACTGGTCGCTGTCCTCACCCTCCCTCTCCTGGGTACTGTCCTCACCCTCCTGCCCATCCACACGCTGCTGACTGTCTGGCCACAGATTCCCATCAACATTGCAGCGTATATCCTCCTTTGCGATGCATTGAGGGAAGAAACAAGGGAGATGTCACAACCATCGCCTACACTGATCTCCTGTAATATTGTCACAGGCAGCGTCTATTGCATGGAACGGGGACCTCTGATCTTGAGCCTGATGCTCATACACTCTCCACCTCCAAGCGCAGAAAAACTCCTCAATAGGATTGAGGAAAGGAGAGTAAGGTGGTAGGAACACAATATCCATCCTTGGATGAGCAGTGAACCAGGCCCTGATAAGTGGGTCACGGTGGAAATTCACATTGGCCCATACAATTATATATTGTGGTAGGTGAGGCCCTATGAGACCTCTCTCATTTTCTGGGATCAAATCCAAATGAAAGCGGTCCAAGAAGATGAGGAGCTTCTGTGTTTTGTATGGGCCAAGACTGGGCATGTGAGTGGCCACACCATTCTCAGAAATGGCAGCACACATAGTTATATTGCCCCCTCGCTGGCCTGGGACATCCACTATGGCCCAGTGGCCAATAAAATTACGGCCACGTCTTTGGCCCTTGGCCAGGTTGAAGCCAGCCTCATCCCCATACAATACAGTTACAGACAGCTACATAGGAATGTTCTATGTTCTGCACAAGTTCAATATACTACTGGCCAGTATTCCAGTGGATCCAAACCTGGGGTACATGTACCCTATTCAGAGGTAATACAGGGGGTATTTGACAGAAAGGGGAGGGGACAAATTATGAAATTACTGAAATGTTACAGTAACATTATTAGATAGATTTCCATGGGAGGCACTACTGTAATTGCAGCTCTTTGACCCTTTTACTTACTGTATTGTAGGTTATATTCTTCAAAATAAGGATTATAATGATAATTGCATCATACAGTAAGCTGCAGTTTTTACTGTAATACTGGAATACTACTGTAAACTGTATTATCAATATTGTAGAAAATAAACTATTCCATACTATTCCATAGTTTTTTTTTACAATATTTTTCTTGTCATGGTTAGTATCATACGTAACATCCCACTGAAGTATTATACTGTAATACTGTAGGCCTATCACACACACACACACACACACTAAATGAATACGCAAATGAGTAAATAAACATATTGGTTGCTCTATGCACAGTGTCCTGTCCTATACATTATATAATTCCATCATTGATTGTGAGGGCATGGTTGATGACAAGGTCTATAATTGTCGCCCGAATTTCATTAGGGACAGCATGGTGTCTTCTAGGGTTGTCCCGATACCGATACCAGTATCGGTATCGGGACCGATACCAAGTATTTGCAGGAGTACTTGTACTCCCGCAAATACCCCCGATACCCAAATAGAATACTCCCCCCCCGTGGCCCCCCGGCCCCTGCCCGCCGCCGCATATGCAGGGCCGACCCCGCCGCCATATATACAAAGCCGCCGCCGCCGCCAACATTATAGGCATCTTTAGTTTGAATAGCTGTTTTTCCCACGGCGCGTGTATAGACACTCCCCCTTGCTCGGGATCGGACAGATCTGTCCAATCCCGAGCAAGAGGGAGTGTCCTTTACATGGCGCGCAGCAGGGAAAACAGCTAAAACTAAAGGTGCCTATAATGTTCGCGGCGGCTGCGGCTTTGTACATACTGCGGCGTCATCATCATCATCAGGTACGGGGGAGATGACTGCATCTATGGGGGAGGGAGATGGCTGCATCTATGGGGGGGAGATGGCTGCGTATATGGGGGGACTAGTGATGAGCGGAATACGCCATATTCGATTTCGCGATATTATTCGTTAATATCGAATATTCGTGATATTTTATAAAAAAAAAAAAATTGCGAATTTTCGCCAATGCGAATTTTCGCTAATGCGAAATTTCGCGATTTTTTTTTTTTTTTATAAAATATCACGAATATTCGATATTTACGAATATTCGGTATATTTTATAAAAAAAAAAAAGCGAGATTTCACATATGCGGTCGCGAATATTCGTTAATATCGAATATTCGTGATATTTTATAAAAAAAAAAAAAAAAAAAATTGCGAATTTTCGCCAATGCGGAATTTCGCTAATGCAAAATTTCGCGATTTTTTTTTTTTTTATATAAAATATCACGAATATTCGATATTTACGAATATTCGGTATATTTTATAAAAAAAAAAAAAGCGAGATTTCACATATGCGGTCGCGAATATTCGTTAATATCGAATATTCGTGATATTTTATAAAAAAAAAAAAAAATTGCGAATTTTCGCCAATGCGAAATTTCACTAATGCAAAATTTTGCGTTTTTTTTTTTATATAAAATATCACGAATATTCGATATTTACGAATATTCGTGATATTTTATAAAAAAAAAAAAAATCGCGAAATTTCGCATATGCGAAAGCGAAAATGATTGCGAAATTTCGCTATATTTTTTTTGGATAAAATATCACGAATATTCGATATTTACGAATATTTGCTATATTTTATAAAAAAAAAAAAAAATTGCGAAATTCGCGATTGCGAAATTCCCGATTGCGAAATTGATTGCGTTTTTTGCGAAATTTATTGCGAAATTTGAAAAATGCGAATATTCGAAATAGCGAATATTCGCCGCGATATTCAAGATATTCGCGAATACTCGAATATGCAATATTCGTAGCGAATATTCGCAATGCGAATATTCGTGAGCAACACTAGGGGGGACATGGCTGCGTATATGGGGGGAACATGGCTGCGTATATGGGGCGGGGACATGACTGTATATGGGGGACATGGCTGCTGTATGTGGGGGACATGGCTGCAATATGTGGGGGACATGGCTGCGTATATGGGGGGAACATGGCTGCGTATATGGGGGGGGCATGGCTGTATATGGGGGGACATGGCTGCAATATGTGGGGGACATGACTGTATATGGGGGACATGGCTGCAATATGTGGGGGACATGACTGTATATGGGGGACATGGCTGCTGTATATGGGGGACATGGCTGCAATATGTGGGGGACATGGCTGCGTATATGGGGGAACATGGCTGCGTATATGGGGGGGGGGCATAGCTGTATATGGGGGGACATGGCTGCAATATGTGGGGGACATGACTGTATATGGGGGACATGGCTGCAATATGTGGGGGACATGACTGTATACTGTATATGGGGGACATGGCTGCTGTATATGGGGGACATGGCTGCAATATGTGGGGGACATGGCTGCATCTATGGGGGACATGGCTGTATATAGGGGGAAATGGCTGCAATATGTGGGGGACATGGCTGCAATATGGGGGACATGGCTGTATATGGGGGACATGGCTGCAATATGTGGGGGACATGGCTGCAATATGTGGGGGACATGGCTGCAATATGTGGGGGACATGACTGCATTTGGGGACACATTTAACAAACGTATCGGTATTCGGTATTGGCGACTACTTGAAAAAAAGTATCGGTACTTGTACTCGGTCCTAAAAAAGTGGTATCGGGACAACCCTAGTGTCTTTGTGCTCCTCAGCTTCTTCCCCCTATTCCACCATCACGCACCCTTACTCCTCCTCTTCTTCCTCTTCCTTGGGCAGGCAGTTGCCCGTGTTCATCTACTTGGCCAGGTGCCTCCATGTTCAGACATTGTACTGGTCCTGCATGGTCAATCTCTATATATACATGTTTGCCAGCATTCACAATACAGTAATGGACAGTACCTGTCAGGTAACTAAACATACTGTTTGATTGGTCATCTGAGACCAACTCCTCCTTCGTTCAAGTTCTAGTTTTACCTGACTGTCAATTGCTGTAATGATTTTATCAAATGTTCCAAGAGATTCATATATGGTATTCATGGTATTGTGTTCCTGAATAATTTTGACAATTGAACAGACTATTGTGCATGTGATGACTTAAACAATGAAATGACGCTGACACGTTTTGGAGAGAACGACCATTTAGACTGAGAAATGACAATCAGTTTGGATCAACATGATCTATTCAATTGGAAATTGTGCTAAATGTAGGTTACTTGTACTAAATCATTTGAGAAATGTACTGAGACATTGAGACATGTACTGAGACATTTGCAATTTGATGAAATGAATGAGAAATGCCATTCAGTTGTGAACAATTGCCAAGTGGTTTGGAGATTTGTCCATGTTGTTTTGAGAATGTCATTTCTGTTTTAAGAAATGAGCCAAACCAATAGAGAAAAACTGTAATGAATGCTTTCCATCCTGTCCAAGTTTCATTATATTGTTTCCTCCTGTTTTGGGCCAAGAGGACTGTCCTCCATTGCCTCTATCTCCTGAGTCCTATTAAGCCATCCATCTTCGGGTGACTCCCGCCTTTGCTGCATTGATCAAATGACACACCACTGATTTCCTGTAGACCGAACCGGAATCTGCAAACAATGAAACAAGAAAAAGGCAGGGTCATTTGGTATCAGGTGTTCTATATAATTAAATTTAAATTTAGAAAATTCTACTCCAAACTATATAACCTTAAGGATCAGGACAATCAGGCACATCCATCTTCTGATGACATCTCCCAATTTGTACAATCTGTTAATTTCCCTAATCCAACACAACTTGCTGAATTCTCCACCCCATTTACTGACCTAGAGATTAAAAAAAAATATACAGAACCTCCCGATCCATAAAGCACCAGGCCCAGGCGGTTTTAGCAATGACTATTATAAAATATTTCACAGTAGACTTGTACCACAACTGGACAATATGTATCACCAAGTTGCAGACACAGGCATCTTCCCTCCAGAATCTCTTTCAGCACTTATCGTCACGATTCCCAAACCAGGAAAGCCACATGATGACCCAGCTAATTACCGCCCCCATCTCGCTTTTAAACTTAGACATCAAAATCTATGCCAAGCTCCTAGCTAACCGGCTTGTCACACCTATTCCCCTTCTGGTTCACAATGATCAGGTCGGCTTTGTAATGTGACGACGGCACCAGGAGATTTATAGATATCATACAGTGGTCCGAGCACTATCGAATGCCTTATCTGCTTCTCTTTTTGGATGTGGAGGAGGCATTTGACAGGGTACACTGGAGTTTTCTTTCAGCAGTCCTGGATAAATTTGGCATTATAGGCCAAATTAACTTGACTATTCATGCTCGCTGTACAGTCCCAAGTGCCAGGGTATGGATCTCGGACCTTCTTTCTAAATCGTTCCAAATTACAAATGGCACCCATCTGGGTTGTGCCCTTTCCCCCTCATATTTACCTTCATTATGGAAATTCTTGCCCAATCTATTCAAACTGATCAACTGATATCGGGAGTTTAAATTGGAAATACTGAGCACAAGGTTTATACGCCAATTATGTTTTACTGTCCCTAACAAACCCACAAATGTCCCTCCTTGCACTACAGCATAAATTTCATGTGCATCACGATTCTCATGGGCACCAACCCCTTCTCTTACATATCTGGGTATTCATCTGATGTCATCAAGCGCTGGAATTCTCTGACATAACTATAATGTCAGAGAATTATAGTTATGTCAATTCTCAATTCTCAGCGCTACATTTGCATCTTGGGCAGGCCATATAGCACGCTGTAAAATGTCTTTACTCCCACATGTTTTGTTCAGGACACTACCTATTCTGTTCCTCCCATCACATCTCTGCAATATACAAACCATCATCAACTCCTTCATCTGGGGGGGGGGGGGTAGCTTGCATCTGCTCCTCAATCCTTTAAGCTTCTAGGAAGTTCTTGGGTATGGGAGCACCTGATATAACTTTCTATTACAAAGCTACAATTCTAGCACAAACCAAACATTTGTGGTCCAACTCATTAGACACCTCCTGGAAACAGCTTAAAACTTGTGTATTGGGTTCTAACCCCAAGTACCGTACCTACTTAGCTCCTCCATTTAATCACTTAAGACCTGGACCATTATGCAGGTTAAGGACCTTGCCCCTTTTTGCGATCTGGCACTGCATCGCTTTAACTGACAATTGCGCGGTCGTGCGATGTGGTTTCCAAACAAAATTGGCGTCATTTTTTTCCCACAAATAGAGCTTTCTTTTGGTGGGATTTGATCACCTCTGGGATTTTTATTTTTTGCGCTGTAAATGAAAATTAAGCGCCAATTTTGAAAAAAAATCTATATTTTTTTACTTTTTGCTATAATAAATATCCCACACAAATATATAAAAATACTTAATTTTTCCTCAGTTTAGGCCGATACGTATTCTTCTACCTATTTTTGATAAAAAAAATCACAATAAGTGTTTATCGATTTGCGCAAAATGTATAGCGTTTACAAAATAGGGGATAGTTTTTTTGCATTTTTATTAATATTTTTTTTACTACTAATGGGCGAGATCAGCGATTTTTTTCATGACTGTGACATTATGGCGGACACATCGGACACTAGAGGGCGCCGAAGGGGTTAAGTGTGACCTCATATGTGTTTCTTACTGTAGGGGGCGGGGCTGGACGTGTGACATCATTGATCGCCTTTCCCTATATCAGGCAACAGACAATCAATGACAGCACCACTGTGAAGAATGGGGAAGGTGTGTTTACACACACATCTCCCCGTTCTTCAGCTCCTGTGACCAATCGCGGGACTCCGGTGGCGATCGGGTCCGTGGGTCCCGCGGTCACGGAGCTTCGGACTGGGTCGCGGGTGCCCGCGACCCACGGCTGAGCATTTAGCAATCTCGTACAGGTACGTGATTGTGCCCAGCCATGCCATTCTGCCAACGTAAATCGGCGTTAGGCGGTCCTTAAGTGGTTAAGTAAACATCATGATGAATGCTTTATGGACACTCTGACAGCTACCTCCAGAGTGTGGAATGCAGTCATGCAAACTTTGAAGTGTATACCTCACTCTGTATTACGACACCTATTGATACTGTGCCTACACCCAGCATCTCCTAATTTAGACCTCCACTCTTGGGACTTACTCAGTATACATTACCTTAGTGATCCCTTCACAGGTAACCATTTAAAATCCTTTCAATATTTATGCCACACGTATAGTGTTGAGCAGAATATGCCATATTCGATTTCGCGATATATCTCGAATATATAGTCGAATATTCGAGATATATTCGCTAAATACGAATATTCGTGATATTTTTTGGAAATGAAATTATTGCGAATTTTCGCTATTGCGAATGCGAATGCGAATGCGAATTGCGATTGCGAAATTTCGAGAAATGCGGAATGGAGCACTCTGATTGGCTCAGAATATTCGTGATATTTTACAATACAAAATAATTGCGAATATTCGAGAAATGCGGAAGGAGCACTCTGATTGGCTCAGAATATTCGTGATATATTACAATACACAATAATTGCGAATATTCGAGAAATGCGGAAGGAGCACTCTGATTGGCTCAGAATATTCGTGATATATTACAATATAAAATAATTGCGAATATTCGAGAAATGCGGAATGGAGCACTCTGATTGGCTCAGAATATTCGTGATATATTACAATACACAATAATTGCGAATATTCGAGAAATGCGGAATGGAGCACTCTGATTGGCTCAGAATATTCGTGATATATTACAATATAAAATAATCGCGCGATATCGCTATTGCCGAATAATCGCATTGCGATTTTTCGGCAATATAAAATGAGCGCTGCAGCTACTCGGCCCAAGGTCTCTAATCATACCAGCAATGCTTTTAGACGTCGATGGGGATCTCTAGGATGTGATCTGTTCTAAAAAAAAAATTGAAAACATTTGAATATTCGAAATAGCGAATATTCGCCGCGATATTCGTGTTATTCGCGAATACTCAAATATGCAATATTCGTAGCGAATATTCGCAATGCGAATATTCGTGAGCAACACTACACACGTATCACTTATGTCAGACTTCCACAAATATCTACGAGTTTGCCACATACTTTTCCTGGTAGATTGGAATAATAACGCCATGGCTGGAGACCTACTTCAGTTGCTCAATAACCATCTTCTGAAATCCCTCCACCTATCAGATTTCTATGCCTTACTCCAAAAGCCAATGAAACTAAATAAAACACCTACTATGGAATTATGGGAGCGCAAGATAAACTTCAACATCTTCACATCACAATGGAACGCTTCAACTAGGAAACCTCTTCAAGTATCTAAATGCATATCGCATTGGGAATCAGCCCAAAAACGTTTACATAAGTGGTACTATACCCCTCATAAACTGATCCAGATCACTCTCCACTTTGCTGGAGGCAATGTAGTCACAGTGGGACACTATTGCATATTTGGTGGCATTGTTTACAGTTAAAGATCTTTTGGTCTGAAGTATTTAACCTCAGTCATTTATTCTGTTATCCATACCACCTGTACACCTGATCCTAAACTGGCTCTTCTAGGTATAAGTATCAAACAGTGGTCTCTTTCATTTCAAACATTTATCACCCACACTTTTATTGCAGCCAGGGTGCATGTTATAGTGTCTACAAACTATGGTATATACAGTATTTTTTTTATACTAGTGATAGCGGTGATCATTACAAGAAAACAAAAAAAATATGCGCTAACTAATGAATAAGCAGCTACAAAAACCAGTGAACAGTGGAATAAAGCAAAAACAACAATAGTACAAATAGTAGCGCTAAAATATGATGATGAAAATCAAATGACTGATAAAAAAGGGGAGGAAGAAGTCCAAATAAGAGTGAAAAAAACTGGATAAGTAAGTGGATCAAACATGTAGTTCAAATATCAGATGACTGATAGATAAAACCAGAAGAGGAAAAATCCAAATATATGTGGTAAAAAAAAACTTGATTGATGTGTAATCACAGTGAGTGACGTCAAATCAATGGTAATTATCTCTTGAACATGAAGAACACTAGTGGTAAACCCGCCACCAATAAAGCAGAGGCTTACCAGATGTATAGGACTAAAATGAGCCTACGCCCAGAGGGTCTTAAAGGGCTGGATATATACAAAAGCTGTGTCAGGATAGGACTCGATCTTCACACGACAACACCGCCAAGATGGAGGAAGATGTTCAATGTTTAAAGTTGGTCACTTTCAAATGGTCAAACCATAACACCGATGTATGGAGAAGGGTAAACAGAAGAGGCACATAGCATAATACCGTAGGCACTGAGTTTTAATAATGGTTATAAACACTTACATGAAAGTGGAAATATAACAGCATATCGATCGATATGTGCGTGGCAGCAGTGGAATCACTCGACGCGTTTCACAAAAACTTGCTTCGTCATTTGATTTTCATCATCATATTTTAGCGCTACTATTTGTATGTTTTATAGCAGTGATCATTGACTTATAGTAGGGCTGTGATACTGTGGCAAAAAATCAGACTCTAACTGACATGTTTGACACTTTGTGGGAATCAGGTGCATTAAAACAGTTATCAGTGCACAAATATGCACTGTCACTGTACTAATGACACTGGCCAGGAAGGGGTTAAACATCTAGGGTGATCAAAGGGTTAACTGTGTGCCTAACCAGTGCTTTTGTGTACTGTATATGCTGCTTTTACTAGGGGAAGAGATGGATTTTTTTCCCTGCACAAAACCCTTCCCTCTCCCCCTGTCAAAACGGAGATCTGCCTTGTTCATATTCTGTGTGTTTTACCAAGATCAGCAGGTGCTGGAAGACATCCTCTACCCAGCATCCGCAGATCGGCTTCTGCTGTGTTAAATTATGCGTGTGACCCCTGAAGTGCAGAATTACGTCAATAAATGTAAATCTGCTATAGAACGGCCTGGAAGTGGTTAATTCACTTTGTTTGTTTTGTAAACAATGTAAACAATGCCGTGGGGGGGGGGAGCCTCACTCTCCTTCATGAGGGTCTGCTATGTATTTTGAGGGTCCCCCTTGCATTCTTTTCAAAATAAAGAAAGCTTACAGGAACATGTGAATAAACATTATTTTAATTGCTTTTTTTCTTTGTAAATTTAACTTTTGCTATACTGCTTGGTACATGGTAGCGATGCACCTCTCCACAGGCACAATTAATGGAACCCCCCCCCCCCAATCCCCGGCAGTTTTTTTTTTTTGTTTTTTTTTTAGGGAATAGGGTCTTTCTAATGTTTTACTTATAACTTTATTAAATTGACTGCTTCCCGCTAAAGGGCATTTAAAAAATGTTTTGCATTGACCTCTAGTTTTATAAATGGTGAACATTGATTTGACAGATTTAGGTTCCATTGACTTCAATAGGGTTTGGATTTAGCATCTGAAATGTTGATATGTTCAGAGAAAACCTCTGTGAACCAAATCCACGTGTGTGTAGCTTATCCCCAATGCAGGTCTTCAAAAGTAGAGATGAGCCCCTTTGTTCGAAGTGAACAGTGAAAAAGTGCTGACCCGAACAGCGAACGCCATTGAAGTGCCCAATTTTAAAGGGCCACAGAAGGATTTTTTTTAGCTAAATAGCTTCCTTTACCTTACTGCAATCCTGGTTTCATGCCCTCATTGTTGGTTTTTGCTTTGAAGTTGCTGTAATCCTTCTCTGATCTTCACACTTCCTGCTTGTCTGTTTCTTTATGAAAAAACTCATAGGAGCTTCTCTCTGTGGTCCCTGATCAAGGGGGTGTGACTACTGTGTGTCTAAAACCCCTCAGATTCATTTTAAAAACAAACACTGCCCTGTGTTTGTTTGTTTTTGTTCTGTGTGTCTCTGTACTTCACAGAAATATGAAACTAGATTAAACAAGAAACTGAAACTGCAGGCACATTATATGATTGATTTTTATCTATTTTTAATAATTTTTAAAAGGAATCAGTTAACTATTATGTCTCTATATCCTGTGAACAGTAATTTCAGCAAAAAAAAAAAAAAATGTTTTCCTTTACAACTCCTTTAAGGCTTATATTGAAGAAATTGGTCATAAAAGGGGTATATGGGTCTGGTTATTACCCTGGGGGACATGTATAAATGCAATACTTTCAGATTTGTTACAGAATACAACAACAAACTTAGATCCATCTTGAATATTGTCAAAATTCATTGGCATATTCTACATATGGATCCTAAATTAGGACCTATTCTACTGCCAGCTCCACAGGTTATGTTTAAAAGAACCCGCACCCTAAAGAATATTGTTGCCCCGAGTAAATTAAAAAATCATCGAAGAGAGAGAATTATGGACATACGGTCCAATTTTGAACATAGAACTGCCATATTCCAGTGTAAGAAAAGAGGTTGTCTAACTTGTCAGTTTATCCAACATGGCAAATCCTCATTTTCTGATAGAGCCGGAAACACATATGACATTAAACAATTTATCACCTGTCCCAAATGTTGTTTATGTATTGATATGCCCCTGCAATTTTCTATATGTGGGCCGTACGATGCGAACCCTATGGAAACATGTGGGTGAACATCGACGGTTCATACAAAAGGGTCGTCATGAACATAGCGTTCCCCATCACTTCAAACTTCAACGTGCCGTGAACATCCGTTTAAAAATGGTGGCCATTGAATATATTCCAGGTGGCTCTTTAACTGACAGTGAGAGGTTCTCTCTGTTGTGTAAGCGAGAATCTTTTTGGATTTATAAATTGACCTTCTTGTCACCAATGGGCTGAATGAGGTTCGCACCTAATTTCTGACCTTAATGTGTTATGTCACTGATCCCGCACTTTTAACCCATGGACCATTCATCCATCTGTAACTTGGTCTTGTTCCTTTCTTCTTATTTTTTCCTGTTTTCTCCTACTTATTAATATTTTTTAAAGGGTACAATATGGATTCACGCAGTTAGGTATATGTGCCATTACAAGTGGATATTTTTGTTTTTAGGTACTGTGCATCATGTGATCGCCCCTTGGTAACCATCCGTTGTGATGATGCACATTTGTTTTTTCCTCCTTTTTTGATGGTTGTAATGGAGAATGTATAGATTATGATTAACAGTTAACTATCAATGATCCTATTTCTTCCTTTGAGATTAACTAACAGCATGTAAAATGTGTTTACATTGCTATTTTTATTAACACCATTAATAATTTTATTGTTTTTTTTATGATGAATTTATGTCCATTTTCATTTTTATTTAATTTACATTTTCATTTTTTCCAGTGGATTTTATTCTGTTTTCTATTCCCTCTTTCCCTTCGCTCTTTGTTTAAATAATTTTATCAATTTAAAATCACTTTGTTAGGTTTTTACATAGCTACAATGGTAGCTATGCTGCATTGGTAAAACCAACCTTGGTTCCTTTAAAATATGACACCTCACCACGGATGACTCTTATTTAAACCCCTGTGGCTGTATCTGTCACATGACTTAAAGAAGGACCACGCCCCAAAACACGCTTTAAAGACAACAGCCACAACTTTCCCCTCGCTCCTCGACTTGCGCTTCATCCACCTCTCTGTGTTCCAAGCCTCATTTTGGATCTGTGCTCCCTGAGCATATGACGTCAAGCTCTGAAGTGTCCACCTGCCGAACCCTACAAGCGCCGTCTACAGCTGCCTGTGCCTCCTTTTGCCTTCACGGCTTCCTTGCTGCTTACCATCGGAGCTCTTCAATTGATCCCCCATCTGGCTCTGCATCCACCCGCTCTACCCACATGGCTGATAGAGTTTGATACATGAGGCATCCAGTTTTCCATTGCAGCATTGCTCCACACAGCTGGTTTACATTTCATCGCTTTACAAGGTACTGTCACAGTGGTTTCAGATTGCACAACTATTTATTTTATGGCAAGGATTTTAAATTGTTGGATATCATCTATTTTATACCATGTTTAATAAATTGACTCATGATTTCATCTTACTGACTCCATCTGAGATTTTTTTCATATGAGGTGATCCAGACTAGTGCTTCTAGTTGTGGTTGCTTCTGAATATTTGTGCCTTTTGCAAACTGTTTCTGGTGTGCTTAGCCACACAGCTGCTGTTTTGTCCCTCTCAGGATATCATATACTGGTCCCAGTTTGATCCATGTCCCAGTCCTCTGGCACTAGACTTGCTTTTCTTGCTCCGCAGAGAAAAGCGATCATCACATCCCAGGGAAAAAATGAAACATTGGGAAAAAATGTTTAGTCTTTTTTCAAAGCTGTATTTTTATCTTTTTGTAAAAAATAAATAAAAAGTGGAATGCTCTTTTAAAATGATAAATACTATGGGCCAGATTCACAGAGCGATTACGCTTGCACAACAGTAGATGCGGGTGCGTAAGTCTAAATGTGCGCGTGCGTTTCGATGCACGGCATCCCCAAAACGAGATACGCAAGAAATCTACTTTTTTTTGTCCAGCGTAATTTCGTTAGACAGGCTCATCCGTCCGCGCAAAACTGCGCTAGACAGACCATTGATTTGCTAGTCAAATATGCTAATGAGGGACTTACGGGGATCCACAAAAGAACGTTGGGGCAGCGCAGGCTACGCAGTGTGCGCAACAGCAAAATGTCCTGTCTAAAATTAGACCATATAAAAGCTGGTCTAAAAAGAGAAAAAGCGTCTACATGTCAGATAAAGCAACACTGTTAGTGAGGAGCTCAGCAGTCACACGTGTTGCCCAACAAACTGTATGCCAACATGCCAGTGGCATCCATGCTCATAGCTATACTACTGACTTTAGATGAGCAAAGAAGGAGGAGGGCACTGAGGAGGGCACTGAGGAGGGCACGGGAGATTTTTTTTTTTAACTTTTTATTTGCTTATATAAACTTTACAATTTAATCTAATCTAATACAATATTCTTATCTGATACAAGCCCCTCACTCTTCACTCTTCACTCTTCACGGGAGAGGATATATCACACACGCATAGACATCTATGGCATGAGTGATTCTGAGGTGTCTCGCATCTTCAGATTCACCCCTCATGCCATCATGGAATTAACCACAACCTTGCAGGAGGACATCACCAGCCCAACACATGACCCTACCCATGACACCCATGACAGCTACATATACAATCAGAGCCCCATCCCCACAGATTTCGAACAGAACATGTATGGGGACAGCTGGCTGGTTGGTGATTGACATGGGTGGCAGGCATGACTGTCCCCCCCCATGAAGCACACATCACAAGGGGCACATGCACTACTAACATCCTTCTGTCTTTTCCCTTCAAGGTGACTCTGCATATGCACTGGGACCCCATCTTATGACTCCATCTCATGCCAGCTCACATTATGCATCTTTGCACATTAAACACACACATTAATCAAGGCACAATGAGAATGCATGCATGCACAACACTGTGGTCCCTAGCACACACACCCCACATCCTCATCACATTGGATTGGCACCAGTCCACCATTCAGGACATGTGAGCAGCAACGCCACGCCAAGGCTCCAATTATGTCACTGTACATTCATACACCATTCACACGGACCTGGGGATCACTTCTCCCTGGTCCTGGGGAACCCTTCTCCACCAAAATTGAGGGTGACACCCCTTTTCCCGCAGGAATGTCACCCCCACATTCCCAAATCATACACAAACAGAACCAAAAAAAAAAAAAGCCCAGCAAAAATATAATTTAAAAAAAAAAACAACAAAGAAAACACATAAAAGACAAAAATCACTCTGCAAAACAGTCCCCAAATATCTCAACGACACGTCACAAACAAACAAATAAACGCTAACAAACAACAGAACAATAGCACCTTGCTGTATAGGGAGGGATACAAAGGGATGTACTTTTGCAATGGAAGTGCGTTTGTGTCTGGCTATTTATGCTGTCTGCGTAGTTCAGCAAAGTTGCCCGGGTCCACTTCCATTTTCACTGATTGCGCTGTTCCCGAGTTGTGAGCATGCGCACAGAGGTGCTGACCATGGTCTCCTTCAAGCGCGCATGCGCGAGCCGGCCGGCCCTTCATTTGCATGGGGTCACAGCTCATTTCAATGTAACACGCCCACGTCCTTCCCAATTTGTATTACTCCACCTTACGCCTCTGAAATAACGTTACGCATGCGCAAGTTTCTGCGTAAAAGCTATGAGAATAGGGTGATTATGCGGCTACATTGCGCAAGTCTAACGTAAAGGCGGTGCGCTACGCCGGTCCAATAATGCGCAGATGTACCTGAATCTGGCCCAATATATCTATGATATGAAATTCAAACTATATAACATGAAGATTTCTAATGCCGCGTACACACGGTCGTTTTTTGCGATGAAAAAAAACCGACGTTTTTTGTGAAGTAAAAAACGACGTTTTTGAAATGTCACTTTCAAAGACAATGTTGCATACACACCATCGTTTTTTTCACAAAAAACGTGGTTACGTTCACCACTCTTTTCCATTGAAGCTCGCTTCATAACTAGCTTCTGGGCATGCGCGGGTTGAAAAACGTCGTTTTAAACGACGTTTTTGCTACACACGGTGACTTTTTGTGAAACAAAAAACGACGTTTTGAAAAACGACACAAAAAATTCAAGCATGTTGGAATTTTTTTTGGGTCGTTTTTTTTAAGACAAAAAACGACGTTTTGCCCACACACGATCAATTTAAATGACGTTTTAAAAAACGACGTTTTTTTTCATCGCAAAAAACGACCGTGTGTACGCGGCATAAATCTTTATGTAAAGTCCTAAATTATTTCAAGTTCTCTCAGCTGAAGACTAGCAAATCCTGAATACAATTTAAGCAAGTGCTTCTCAATACAGCTTTCAAACAACAGAAAAATGTGTCTCTGCCACTAGGGGCCACTGCAGGGAAAATTCTGCAGTTTAGTTTGCTTGTGGGCTCCATCTTGTACCTTCTACAGTTGGGTGATTGTTGGGATAGAGATGATAGTCTCTGTCCTTTCAGGCCTTAATTGATACAGTATACTTTAAAACATAATAAGAGTTTTGAAACTAAAATTAAAGACTAAGTTCAGCTATATTAACCACTTGACCACTGGACACTTAAACCCCCTTAATAACCAGACCGATTTTCAGCTTTCAGTGCTCTCACAATTTGAATAACAATTACGCAGTCATACAACACTGTACCCAAATTAAATGTTTGTCCTTTTTTCCCCACAAATGTAGCTTTCTTTTGGTGGTATTTAAAGTGGTTGTAAACCCCAAAACATTGGCCCAGATTCACAGAGCGATTACGCGTGCGCAACTGCTGTTGCGCGTGCGTAAGTCTAAATGTGCGCGTGCGTATAGTTGGACGCGATTCACAAAACAATATACGCCAGAAATCTACGTTTTTGGGTCCGGCGTAATTGAGTTAGACATTCGCTTCCCTTCGCGCAAAACTGCGCTAGACACACCATTGATTTTCTAGTCAAATATGCTAATGAGGGAGTTACGGGGATCCACAAAAAAACGCAGTTGCTGCGCAGGCTACGCGATGTGCGCAACTGCAAAATGTCCTGTCTAAAGTTAGAGCACATAAAAGCTGATCTAACTTTTGAAAAAAAGTCTAATTGTCAGATAAAGCAACACCGTTATTGAGGAGCAGACCACACACACGTGTTGCACTACAATTTGACTGCCAACATGCTAGGGGCATCGTCGCTCATAGCTGCACTAGTGAATATAGATGACCAAAGAAGGAGGAGGGCACAGAGGATGGCACGGAGGATGGCACGGGAGAGGGTATACCGCACCCGCATACACCTGTTTGGCATGAATGATTCAGAGGTCTTTCGCATCTTCAGATTCCCCCCTCATGCCATCCTGGAATTAACCACAACCTTGCAGGAGGACATCACCAGCCCAACACAACGCTCACATGCAGTGCAGCCACTGGTCAAGGTCCTGGCAACACTCCATGTCCTTGCCAGTGGCTCTTTTCAGCGTACAAGTGGAGTGGTGGCTGGGATGTCACAATCCTCCATGAGCAGATGTGTGCACCAGGTTGTCCCTGCAATCCTCACACGCTTGGCCAACCAAATCATCAAACCCACCACTGAGGAGCTTCGAATCAAGGCAATGGCAGATTTCTACCGAATTGCCAGATTCCCACGCACCATCGGGGCCATAGATTGCACACATGTGGCACTCCAGCCCCCCCATGAGACCGAGCACATGTACCGCAATCGGAAGAATTGGCACTCCATCAACGTACAGGTGATAGTTGATGCCCAAGGCCTCATATGGCACGTTCGTGCCAAACACCCTGGATCCACCCATGACAGCTACATCTACAATCAAAGCCACATCCGAACAGAATTCGAACAGAACGTGTATGGGAACACCTGGCTGGTTGGTGAGTGACATGGGAGTCAGGCATGACTATCCCCTCCCGTGATGCACAACAGAAGTGGCACATGCATGACTAACATTCTCCTGTCTTTTCCTTTACAGGTGACTCTGCATATGCACTGGGACCCCATCTCATGACTCCTATCCGGAACCCCCAAACCCCAGGAGAGGAACGATACAATGAAGCACACATCAAAACCCGTGCAGTGGTGGAGCGCACCTTTGGCCTCCTGAAGTCACGTTTCCGATGCCTGGATAAGTCTGGGGGTACACTGTTGTATTCCCCAAACTTCGTGTGCCATATCATCGCTGCATGTTGCATGCTACACAATCTCGCAGTGAGGAAGGGCCTGCAGGTTGAGCTACGTGATGATCTGACCCCCCAACCAGAAAATCAACCCCTAACCGAGGATACCCCGTCTTCTGAGGGAAGAGCAGTCAGGAGGCAGCTCATATTGGGCATCTTTGCACGTTAAACACACACATTAATCATGGCACAATGAGAATGCATGCATGCACACCACTATGGTCCCTAGCACACACACCCCACATCCTCATCAAATTGGATTGGCACCAGTCCACCATGCAAGACTGGTGAGCAGTAACGCCACGTCAAGGCTCCAATTATGTCACTGTACATTCATACACCATTCACACGGACCTGGGAATCACTTCTCCCTGGTCCTGGGGAACCCTTCTCCACCAAAATTGAGGGTGACACCCCTTTTCCAGCAGGAATGTCACCCCCACATTCAAACATCATTCACAACCCAAAATATGCCAAAAAAGTCAAACAAACAAAAATGCATTGAAAAAAAAAATGCTTAGAAAAAACAAAAAAAAGCAGAGAACAAAAATAAAAAAGCTTTCAAAACAAACAAAAGGGGGAAAAAAAATTATTGCCCTCTGCCTGAGCCACGCCTGGGGCGCCCCCGGCCACGGCCCCGGACCCTCAGGGGAGACGCATGGGGGAGGGGAAAAGCCGGGGAAGGAGGAGCAGCCCCTGAGATCTGCCCACCTGGCGGCCTGCCCTCCAAGGCCACGGCTATTCTGTCCAGGGCAGCACCAAGTGTTGCCGTGTTGCCCTGGATAGCCTGGGTAAGGGCCCTCACATCCTGCCCAACGCCTGCTGCTGTAGTTTGCAGGTCATTTAGGCAGGTTGTGGAGGCCCGGGAGTGGGAGTCCAGGTTACCCAGGCTATCATTAATGGAGGACAGGCTCTGATCCACCCGCCCCATAGTCTGGCAGAGCTGTCTCAGAAGGCGGGTCTGGGTGGCCAGGTTCCTTCTCAGACAGGCGGGCATGAGATTGGGCGCCCCCCTGGTGCTTGGGGATGACCTCCTGGCTCTTGCTGATGGTTGTGGCCGGGGAGAAGGGGAGGCCCTTGTGAGGGGAGCCATGTTGGGGGAGGAGGGGGGGGGGCTGACCCTTAGGGAGGGCAGGCTTCTTGCAGCCAGAGGGGAAGAGTCCGCAGAAACCAAAGGGCCAGTGCCTTCCATGGACTCCTCCTCCTCATGATTCTGCTCCTCCTCATGATCGTCCTCCGCATGATCCTCCCCCTCCTCTTGTTCCTCCTCTGCGGACTCTGGCCTTGTTGGGGGGGCCTCATTAGGCTGCTGTCCTGGGGTTGGAGCGGTCAGTCCAGATGGCCCTGCACCCTCCTGCACAGCTGTGGATGACACAAAACATTCACAGGTTGGAGGATCCACACACTTGCCACATATTCCCTTTCACCCCCTCCCCCACACATGCTACACACCTGAGAGAAATAAAAACCTTACCTGGCACCGCGGGGACCGGACTTGTGTCAAAGCCTGGCAGGCCCTCCACTTCATGCCGGTGAAAGGTCAGGGCCACCACACGCTCCGTCTCTGAAAATCTAACCCGGCATGGTGGGCCCCCTCCTGTGCCCCTGGCATGGGCATTTATTGCGGCCAGTTTTTTTTTCACCTCACGCCGGAGGTCATTTATTTTCTTTTCTATCCCAGAGCGGGTCCGTGTCTCCCCCTCCCCCGATGAATTGACCTGCTCCGTGATTATATCCAAAATCTCCCTCCTCCTGGCCGGGGTGGTGGTGGCACTCTGCGGGCCGTGGAGAAAACGCCCATAGTCGGTAATGGCCCGGGCAAGAATTCTTTTTTCCCCCACAGTAAAATTGAGCTTTCTTTTTCTCTCAGTCATACTTCCAAACAAACTCACTAGCAGTCACCAAAAATCTGTCACAAATACAAGCACAACCAATCAGACAAGAACACACACAAAGAGAAAAAGAACAGCCAAAAATCACACTAGCACTCAGCAAGAAACAGACACAAAAAAATCAGATGAAAAAATAAAGCAAGAAAACAAACGCTCAGAAATATATCAATCAAACAAACAGTCTCAAACACTTATCAAAATACACTTTCACAAAACTACCAACAAGCACAAGATCACACAGAACACTAATCTCACAACTACAAAACACACTCTAACGAACAACAGAGCAAAAGCACTTGATTCAATGGGAAGGGACACAAAGGGATGTACTTTTGCAATGGAAGGGCGTTTGTGTGTGTCTATTTATGCTGTCTGCGTAGTTCACAACATTGCCCTAGTCCATTTCCAATTTCAATGATTGCGCCGCTCCCGAGTTGTGAGCATGCGCACAACGGAGCTGACATGGTTTCCTTCACGCGCGCATGCGCGAGTCGGCCGGCCCTTCATTTGCATGGGGTCACGGCTCATTTCAATGTAACACGCCCACGTCCCTCCCAATTTGTATTACTCCTCCTTACGCCTACGGAAAAAACCTTACGTTTGCGCAAGCTCTTGCGTAAAAGCTACGTGAATCGCCGGATTACGCGGCTAGATTGCGCAAGTCTAACGGAAAAGTGGTGCGCTACGCCGGAATGATAATGCGCCGATCTACGTGAATCTGCCCCATTTTTTTTAATGTCACAATGTAGAGTATAAGATTTCCTATCATCTGTGCCCAGTCTCGCCACACAGATTTAATCCAGCGCTGAGTAATCCTCTTTTAAAGTTCAGTGCAAATTAACAGAATTTCAGATAAAAACCTGCCAAATTAGGTTAAGTCCGTTTCTCTGTTATTGCTTTCAGTGACAGGTTATTTACAAATCTAGCGTGGACATGTTTATCATAACAAGAGGTTATCCAAAGTTCATTGTATATTACTAGGATGTGTTATGATGTTATATCACCTCATGTTATGATAAACAAAACATAACATATGATAAACATGTCCTAGCTATATTTGTAAATAACCTCCCACTCAAAGCAAGAAGAGAGATTCCGGACTTTTTGATTTAGGCAGGGTTTTATCTGGAAGGCTGTTCATTTTCATAAAATAAAAATAATAATTTAATAATAATAATAATAATAATTTAATAATAATAATAATAATAATAATAATAATTTAAAATAAAAATAATAATTTATTTGCTAGAAAATTACATAGCAACCCCAAAACATTATATATTTTTTTAGCGAAGACCCTAGAGAATACAATCGCGGTCTTTGCAACTTTTTATCGTGCACAGTATTTGCGCAGCAATTTTTCGAATGTGTTTTTTTTGGAAATAAAACTGTTTTGTGCTTTTAAAAAAAAAACAGTAAAGTTAGCCCAATAATTTTGCATAATGTGAAAGATGAAGTTACGCCAAGTAAATAGATACCTAACATGTCACCCTTCAAAATTCCACACGCTCTTGGAATGGTGCCAAACTTCGCTATTTAAAAATCCCCATAGGTTACGCTTTAAATATTTTTACTGGTTACATGTTTTTAGTTACAAAGGAGGCCTATTGTTCATTTTACTTTATTTATTTTAGCTTGACATATTTTCCCCAACAATAAATGTTTTGATCACTTTTATTCTTATTACAAGGAATATAAACATCCCTTGTAATAGGAATATGGCAGGACAGGTCCTCTTTACAGTGAGCCATGTTGTCAATAAGACCTCACATCTCACATCTAGGCTGGGAAGCCTTAAATAAATTATAATAATTAAAAAAACGATCCTGGCTTTGACTGTTGCGGTGAGTCGGTAGAAGCACCGAAGGGCGACGGGAGGGAGGGGACGTCCCTTTTCACCTCCCGTAAGAATGATCAAGAGGCAGAACAGCCATCATGATCATTTTTATAGTGTAGAGAATCGCTGGCTGAAAAAGCTGATATCTAAATGGTGCCTGTAGCTGCAGGCATCATTCAGATATCCCCGCACAAAATCAAGGATGTCATATGACAGCCAGAGGGCAGGAAGTGGTTAAAACACATTTTTTTTCCAGAATATTTTACGGGTATTGCAGAGTATTTGCTGGGTATTGCAGATTATTGGCAGGGTATTGCAGAGTATTGGCCATAGTATTAGAGATTATTGGCAGGGTATTGCAGAGTATTGGCGGGGTATTGCAGAGTATTGGCTGGGGTATTGCAGAGTATTGGCTGGGATATTGCAGAGTATTGGCCGGGGTATTGCAGAGTATTGGCCAGGGTATTGCAGAATATTGGCCGGGGTATTGCAGAGTATTAGCCAGGGTATTTGCAGGGGTATTGCAGAGTATTTGCAGAGGTATTGCAGAGTATTTGCAGGGGTATTGCAGAGTATTTGCAGGGATATTTCAGAGTATTTGCAGGGGTATTGCAGAGTATTTGCAGGGATATTGCAGAGTATTTGCAGGGTATTTTCAGGGGTATTGCAGAGTATTTGCAGGGGTATTGCAGGGATATTGCAGAGTATTTGCAGGGATATTGCAGAGTATTTGCAGGGTATTTTCAGGGGTATTGCAGAGTATTTGCAGGGGTATTGCAGGGATATTGCAGAGTATTTGCAGGGATATTGCAGAGTATTTGCAGGGTATTTGCAGGGATATTGCAGAGTATTTGCAGGGTATTTGCAGGGATATTGCAGAGTATTTGCAGGATATTTTCAGGGGTGTTGCAGAGTATTTGCAGGGGTAATGCAGAGTATTTGCAGGGGTATTGCAGGGATATTGCAGAGTATTTGCAGGGATATTGCAGAGTATTTGCAGGGATATTGCAGGGATGGCAGAGCATGGATGGCTGGATCTGTGACTGCAATTGTCAGAGATACAGCCCACAGCACTGCTGACACCCGCTCTCTCCTTCTCACACTGTACCGATCAGTACAGAGAGGGGAGGGAGGAACCGGCGTCATCAAATGATGCCGGTTTGTTTACAATTGATCGCTCCATCATTGGACGGAGCAATCACGTGGTAAACGACCACTATCAGCGGCTATTTACCGCCATCCGTGATGTGCCGGGTTCTCTGGACCCGGCGGTCACGGACACTCCTGTGTGAGCGCCCCAGGTGGCATGCGGGAGAGCGAATCTGGGAGGATGTCCAAAGACGTCTTCCCAGAGTTAACGAACTGCCCTGTAGATGTCTTTTGTCTATGGGCGGGTCGTTAACTGGTTAAATAAATAATAAAAAAACACATGATTTTGCATGTAAAAAATTCAATTTTAGTGTTTTTTTTTTACACTTGAGCCTGCAAATCACTGCATCCATGATCAGGCATACAGTTGCTGTACTGCAGGAATTAGTCAATAAAATATGAGAGTGCTGATTAGCATACTAATAGTCCATTGAGAAGTACATTGTCTGTGGTGGAAGTTGGGACTTGTAATATCTTCATTCACAGATCTCTGTGAATAACTGACATTGCTAGGCGAGCAGAGCCCCACTGAGTTATGCTGGTTTTTAAAATGTGACAGCGGCTGCAGGGAGAATAACCCCCATTTACTGTCACAGGGAACAGGGCCAGGGCGTGTGGTGGGGGGTGGATAACATGTTACACCCTAAATATGGATGTAATATGTAACAAGTTCAGAAGGTTAGCTTGGCCATTAACAAGTTTTACAAATACATTTATATAGTTACTGATACCTAGGAATGTGTGATACTTAAATTGTTTTTAAGAATCAATGGCCCAGATTCACATAGATGTAATATTCCGCTGCGTAATCGAAATACGCTACGCTGCCGTATTTCACCAGGCTTTACACCGAATTCTGATAGTTTTTTGCGCGTACGCTACGGTGTCGTAGTCTATTTCTCGCCGCGCAATCGAAATACGTGATTAGGGGGCGTGAAGCATTTAAATTAAGCGCGTCCCCGCGGCGATCGAACTGCGCATGCTCTGTTCAGGAATTTCCCGCCGTGCATTGCGCGAAATCACGTCGTGACGTCATTCGTTGTTTGAGTAGCGGCGTTTACGAACATTCCTATTCCCGGACGACTTACGTTTAAAAATAATAAAAGACGTCGGAAGACGTTGATATTCGACGCGGGAACGACGGCCATACTTAACATGGGCTGTCTAATATTAGAGGAGGTAAAAGGCTGGTATAGTGTTACGCAAAAAAAAGATGACTAAAGGTGCCGTAAGAGATTGCGTTTGAAGTGCGAAATTTCGTTGATTGCAGGCAAAAGCTCATTAGCATACCCCGACGGCGAAAAACAACAGGAAGTCCGCCCAGTGGCCGCAATTTTCTTGCAGCGTAGATCTGAAGGCGTACTAACACGTAATCCAGTCGAATTGAAGCCCGCAGGTGTCTTTTCATGGTTTGAGGATTTCGACTAGCTAAAAAACGCCCGTAAGTCGAAAGTACTCCAGTCTAACACCAGTTAGACAGGCGTAATCGCTCTGTGAATCTGGGCCCATGTATTTAACAAAAACCTGTCATAACAGAAATGCAGGGAATGCTATTCTGACTCTTTCTATTTTGCTAACCCAAAGCATATATGCAGATCTTGACTACTTACTACACTAACTTCACTATCCTCACTATAACTTTAAATACTGACTACTAATTCCAGATCAAAATATTGTAGCCCGAGGCATATAGACATCTAGAAGAAATAGGTTAGAAAAGGCCGCTCACATATGTGTCTCATGGTTAACATATTCAATTTTCTGTATAGAACTCATCTAAACTGATATCAATTCATAAAATCAAAGCTATACAGTGTATTTGCAAAAATAATTATTGCATATATTTTGTTTTTCTTTATTGCAATGAATGAATACACAACTGGAAATCATACACAATACAATCAGAAAGTAGGATTTTTTTTAAGTATATAATTTAAGTGCATTGCAGAATGTAAGTGTTTTTGGAAAACCCACTGTAAATCCTTGGAGAAACAGCTGACAAATTCAGTAAAAGTGCATATATACAGCTGTGTCACATTTTCCTGGCACTGCCCCAAACGTAATGCTCCATGCTGTTATCCTAAAATCAACACCTTTTCTGATGTGCCTGTGTTGGCAGAGAAAAAAATATACTGCCAGGTGTTTCAACACATCCAAAGGCCTGTTGCAGTTAGAATACTGATGCTTGGAGGGATAATTGGATTTTGAGATATTTTAAGCTATAGTGTAAGATGTGTTCTATGTCTCATTCACATGCTAATACCTTTATTTTCCTTTGCCAAAAAGACATTGAATTGTTAAGCTATCTTGCCCTCCAGAGAACTGTACGTTCTGTGACCTAACTTAACGAACCCTTCATTTATTGATGGTTAGGAACATGTTTAGTATTATTTTTCAAGAGAAAAAAAAAAGAATACCATTTTCACACTTTCCAATGACCATTAAAAAATGAAATAGTGAAGTTGAAAAGGGGTCATTTTAAAACCAAAAGAGAACTATACCTAGTTAAATATCAGAACAATTTAAAGTACATGATAAAAAATAAAAATAAACGGTTGACTCTATTGGCAAATTATTTGATCCCTTTTAAATCCCAGCTGCAAGCTTCTCATATGATATAATACATTTTGGTACATCCAAAAAAAAAGAGCTCAAACAGCAGCCCAGGTAGGTCTGTGTTTCAAACTGTGAAGCAGCATAATACAGGTGTTTCCCTAGCTCACTTTTGCCAGTATGCAAACTTAAATGATTGAACAATCAACATACTGAGTAAAATAGCTTAAAATCTCTTACATGTTTGCAACATGTTCCCATATAGGTCTTTGGGAAAAAATGATGTTATGGATCTCCACTATTTATTGATCGCCCACTGCAAAATTAAAGACACAATACATATAAAACAAAGTACTAGATAAGGTACTAGAACTCTTTTTCCATTATTACTAATTTTAACTTTAGAGCCCTTTGTCAGAACAATAAATCAAAACAAATCAATATGTGGTTTCCCAGCAGCAGGGAAAGAATTTAAAAAACCTGATTATGCAGATGACCTACTGTTTTTTAACACATCTCCATACATCCATTCCCAACTTATTAGAGGGTTTTCAAAAGTATACTAAATCAGGGGCATTTAACCTTTCCTTATGTAAATGCTTAATTCGAAAAAAACAATCCTGTTTTTCTTCAAATGGGAGCTAAGTGCTCTGAAATTTTTAAGCATTTGGCTCACTTCAAACCTGGATGATTTATATAGCCAACATTTCTTACCTCTGCTTAGAGATATCAAACCAGACTTAAAAACTTGGCATTCCAATAATTTTTCTTCGTTTGGAAGAGTTGCAATTATTAAAATTACAATCCTTCCAAGACTTTTGTATTGTATGCATGCACTTCGGATTAAGATCCCACTTAATTTTTTCAAACTATTACAGTACATTCACCACCAATTTGTTTGGGCCTATAAGAAACCATGTGTTAACTATTACTTAATCATAAGGTCTAAGGATGCTGGTGTGATGGGTCTCTTTAATTTAAAATGCTATTATTATGCCACACAGCTTTCCCAGGGTGTTGGACTGGAATTGTTACACACAGAGTAAAGATTGGACAGCACTCTAAAGCTCTTTTACTTTATTACCACTTCTTCCATGGATACAGTTATCCTACTACCCTTCCCAACTAAAACAACACGCTTATTGGTGCTACACTCCAGGTGTTCCATACTGCTTCCCCTACCTACAACATAGCTTCAACACTAGGCTCTCTCACAACAATAGCCAACAACCCAGAACTTTGTTCCAGGTCTGCATAACAGATTGATACTTGACACATCAAATTGCTTCCCCCTTTTAGCCTTTCATTGTGTACAAATTGATGTGATGAGAACTAAAGAAGCTTTACAAGAAGTGTGCAGTGGCCATCTGATTCCCCAATGAATGGACCTGCAGTTATGTAATTATCTTACCAATCATAAACAAAAGCATTTTTTTCCAAAGCTCCTACACAATTTGAAACACATTATCTTAAAGCTTCAGAAGTATTACAAAAACATGTTGTTGCTATATTTGTGGCTTTAACAGATAATCAATATGTAGTGTGATACCTTTAAATATCACTCTTGGTAAAAGTATCTTAACATTAGAAAACTCATGTATATTGGCACAAAAAAGTTCCATTTGTACGAGACTCCAAGCAACCCTTATATAAGATACTTACGCACTGGTATGCTACTCCTGACAATCTTCTTAGATAGTACCGGCAAACTAGTGATCCATACTGTAAACAAAGCAAAGGCACAATGTTTCACATTTGGTGGCAATGCACCTTAATTACTGTGGGGCAGATTCACGTAGATCGGCGCATTATCATTCCGGCGTAGCGCACCACTTTTCCGTTAGACTTGCGCAATCTAGCCGCGTAATCCGGCGATTCACGTAGCTTTTACGCAAGAGCTTGCGCAAACGTAAGGTTTTTTCCGTAGGCGTAAGGAGGAGTAATACAAATTGGGAGGGACGTGGGCGTGTTACATTGAAATGAGCCGTGACCCCATGCAAATGAAGGGCCGGCCGACTCGCGCATGCGCGCGTGAAGGAAACCATGTCAGCTCCGTTGTGCGCATGCTCACAACTCGGGAGCGGCGCAATCATTGAAATTGGAAATGGACTAGGGCAATGTTGTGAACTACGCAGACAGCATAAATAGACACACACAAACGCCCTTCCATTGCAAAAGTACATCCCTTTGTGTCCCTTCCCATTGAATCAAGTGCTTTTGCTCTGTTGTTCGTTAGAGTGTGTTTTGTAGTTGTGAGATTAGTGTTCTGTGTGATCTTGTGCTTGTTGGTAGTTTTGTGAAAGTGTATTTTGATAAGTGTTTGTTTGATTGATAGATTTCTGAGCGTTTGTTTTTTTGCTTTTTTTTTTCATCTGATTTTTTTGTGTGTGTTTCTTGCTGAGTGCTAGTGTGATTTTTGGCTGTTCTTTTTCTCTTTGTGTGTGTTCTTGTCTGATTGGTTGTGCTTGTATTTGTGACAGATTTTTGGTGACTGCTAGTGAGTTTGTTTGGAAGTATGACTGAGAGAAAAAGAAAGCTCAATTTTACTGTGGGGGAAAAAAGAATTCTTGCCCGGGCCATTACCGACTATGGGCGTTTTCTCCACGGCCCGCAGAGTGCCACCACCACCCCGGCCAGGAGGAGGGAGATATTGGATATAATCACGGAGCAGGTCAATTCATCGGGGGAGGGGGAGACACGGACCCGCTCTGGGATAGAAAAGAAAATAAATGACCTCCGGCGTGAGGTGAAAAAAAAACTGGCCGCAATAAATGCCCATGCCAGGGGCACAGGAGGGGGCCCACCATGCCGGGTTAGATTTTCAGAGACGGAGCGTGTGGTGGCCCTGACCTTTCACCGGCATGAAGTGGAGGGCCTGCCAGGCTTTGACACAAGTCCGGTCCCCGCGGTGCCAGGTAAGGTTTTTATTTCTCTCAGGTGTGTAGCATGTGTGGGGGAGGGGGTGAAAGGGAATATGTGGCAAGTGTGTGGATCCTCCAACCTGTGAATGTTTTGTGTCATCCACAGCTGTGCAGGAGGGTGCAGGGCCATCTGGACTGACCGCTCCAACCCCAGGACAGCAGCCTAATGAGGCCCCCCCAACAAGGCCAGAGTCCGCAGAGGAGGAACAAGAGGAGGGGGAGGATCATGCGGAGGACGATCATGAGGAGGAGCAGAATCATGAGGAGGAGGAGTCCATGGAAGGCACTGCCCCTTTGGTTTCTGCGGACTCTTCCCCTCTGGCTGCAAGAAGCCTGCCCTCCCTAAGGGTCAGCCCCCCCCCCTCCTCCCCCAACATGGCTCCCCTCACAAGGGCCTCCCCTTCTCCCCGGCCACAACCATCAGCAAGAGCCAGGAGGTCATCCCCAAGCACCAGGGGGGCGCCCAATCTCATGCCCGCCTGTCTGAGAAGGAACCTGGCCACCCAGACCCGCCTTCTGAGACAGCTCTGCCAGACTATGGGGCGGGTGGATCAGAGCCTGTCCTCCATTAATGATAGCCTGGGTAACCTGGACTCCCACTCCCGGGCCTCCACAACCTGCCTAAATGACCTGCAAACTACAGCAGCAGGCGTTGGGCAGGATGTGAGGGCCCTTACCCAGGCTATCCAGGGCAACACGGCAACACTTGGTGCTGCCCTGGACAGAATAGCCGTGGCCTTGGAGGGCAGGCCGCCAGGTGGGCAGATCTCAGGGGCTGCTCCTCCTTCCCCGGCTTTTCCCCTCCCCCATGCGTCTCCCCTGAGGGTCCGGGGCCGTGGCCGGGGGCGCCCCAGGCGTGGCTCAGGCAGAGGGCACTAATTTTTTTTTCCCCCTTTTGTTTGTTTTGAAAGCTTTTTTATTTTTGTTCTCTGCTTTTTTTTTGTTTTTTCTAAGCAATTTTTTTTTACTATGCATTTTTTGTTTCTATGCATTTTTGTTTGTTTGACTTTTTTGGCATATTTTGGGTTGTGAATGATGTTTGAATGTGGGGGTGACATTCCTGCTGGAAAAGGGGTGTCACCCTCAATTTTGGTGGAGAAGGGTTCCCCAGGACCAGGGAGAAGTGATTCCCAGGTCCGTGTGAATGGTGTATGAATGTACAGTGACATAATTGGAGCCTTGACGTGGCGTTACTGCTCACCAGTCTTGCATGGTGGACTGGTGCCAATCCAATTTGATGAGGATGTGGGGTGTGTGTGCTAGGGACCATAGTGGTGTGCATGCATGCATTCTCATTGTGCCATGATTAATGTGTGTGTTTAACGTGCAAAGATGCCCAATATGAGCTGCCTCCTGACTGCTCTTCCCTCAGAAGACGGGGTATCCTCGGTTAGGGGTTGATTTTCTGGTTGGGGGGTCAGATCATCACGTAGCTCAACCTGCAGGCCCTTCCTCACTGCGAGATTGTGTAGCATGCAACATGCAGCGATGATATGGCACACGAAGTTTGGGGAATACAACAGTGTACCCCCAGACTTATCCAGGCATCGGAAACGTGACTTCAGGAGGCCAAAGGTGCGCTCCACCACTGCACGGGTTTTGATGTGTGCTTCATTGTATCGTTCCTCTCCTGGGGTTTGGGGGTTCCGGATAGGAGTCATGAGATGGGGTCCCAGTGCATATGCAGAGTCACCTGTAAAGGAAAAGACAGGAGAATGTTAGTCATGCATGTGCCACTTCTGTTGTGCATCACGGGAGGGGATAGTCATGCCTGACTCCCATGTCACTCACCAACCAGCCAGGTGTTCCCATACACGTTCTGTTCGAATTCTGTTCGGATGTGGCATTGATTGTATATGTAGCTGTCATGGGTGGATCCTGGGTGTTTGGCACGGACGTGCCATATGAGGCCTTGGGCATCAACTATCACCTGTACGTTGATGGAGTGCCAATTCTTCCGATTGCGGTACATGTGCTCGGTCTCATGGGGGGGCTGGAGTGCCACATGTGTGCAATCTATGGCCCCGATGGTGCGTGGGAATCTGGCAATTCGGTAGAAATCTGCCATTGCCTTGATTCGAAGCTCCTCAGTGGTGGGTTTGATGATTTGGTTGGCCAAGCGTGTGAGGATTGCAGGGACAACCTGGTGCACACATCTGCTCATGGAGGATTGTGACATCCCAGCCACCACTCCACTTGTACGCTGAAAAGAGCCACTGGCAAGGACATGGAGTGTTGCCAGGACCTTGACCAGTGGCTGCACTGCATGTGAGCGTTGTGTTGGGCTGGTGATGTCCTCCTGCAAGGTTGTGGTTAATTCCAGGATGGCATGAGGGGGGAATCTGAAGATGCGAAAGACCTCTGAATCATTCATGCCAAACAGGTGTATGCGGGTGCGGTATATCCTCTCCCGTGCCATCCTCCGTGCCCTCCTCCTTCTTTGGTCATCTATATTCACTAGTGCAGCTATGAGCGACGATGCCCCTAGCATGTTGGCAGTCAAATTGTAGTGCAACACGTGTGTGTGGTCTGCTCCTCAATAACGGTGTTGCTTTATCTGACAATTAGACTTTTTTTCAAAAGTTAGATCAGCTTTTATGTGCTCTAACTTTAGACAGGACATTTTGCAGTTGCGCACATCGCGTAGCCTGCGCAGCAACTGCGTTTTTTTGTGGATCCCCGTAACTCCCTCATTAGCATATTTGACTAGCAAATCAATGGTGTGTCTAGCGCAGTTTTGCGCGAAGGGAAGCGAATGTCTAACTCAATTACGCCGGACCAAAAAACGTAGATTTCTGGCGTATATTGTTTTGTGAATCGCGTCCAACTATACGCACGCGCACATTTAGACTTACGCACGCGCAACAGCAGTTGCGCAGGCGTAATCGCTCTGTGAATCTGGGCCTGTGTTTTTAAAACAGGTTTGTAACCTCATTCTGAAAACTGCAGCGACCACTCTGAAGCTTGATGTTGCTTGTTGTTTACTCTACATTTCATCTTATTTACCAAAGGTCTTTGGTAAAACATATGGTAAACTCAGCTAAAGCCCTGATTCCTCATTTCTGGAAAACCATCTGTTAAGGAATGATTTATGAGATTGACCATATTCACTTCATGGAGGAGACACTAGCAATGTCAAAAAAAATCACAAACTTGGGATTCCTGGTTTATTTTTATTTACTCTGATGAATATAAATTGCTAATGGGTACCTAATACACATGTTAAGAATATTGGATTATCATCTGTTTCTTTTTACATGCTAGTATCATATTGAAAACCAATAGGTTACTAAAGTTATGAAAGTTCTCGTATGACAGAATACAACTTTAAAAGTGATGTAATATATTATATTCAATTGTAATGTATACTTAAATTTGTAAACATGCGTGGTCTTGGTTGCACAATTTTTTTTGTACAAATACCCGTGGCCGATCCGCCCTATAGGCTCACTATGTTAGCCGCTTAGGGCCCCACAAAGCTGCAGAGGGCCCCCCAAATTACTAGAGGCCCTGCTCATTTTAGGCCGCTCACCCTGCTTCTCAACTCGCTGGCTGCATGGAAGAAGAGGTAAGAAGTCAGATTCCACCGCTTCTCACTTTAATGCTGTGTTTCTCAACTCCAGGCCCCAGGGCCCCCCAACAGGTCATTTTTTCAGGCTTACCATTATTTTGCACAGGTGATTTGATCAATTTCACTGCCGTAGTAATGACCACAGCTGTTTCATCTGAGAGAAATCCTGAAAACATGACCTGTTGGGGGGCTTGAGGACTGGAGTTCATGCTTTAATGTAAGATGTAATTTCCGACAGCAAAAGACCCCCTCCCCCTTTCTCAACTTTAATCTTCAATGTTACATGTCACTGTCGGCAGCACCCCGCCCGCCCCCCCTCAATGACAAGTCATTTTTGGCAGTCTCCACCCTGCTTCTCAACTTTAATGTGACATGTTATTTTGCTTAGGGCCCCAGAGAGGTCAGGATCGGCACTGTAAATACCATACTAATTACATAACATCGTTTGTTCTGTAACTAGACTAGAACATTTTTCATGCTTGTCCCTTTGGATATTTTTTGCATGAACTGTCATGATCGGCTCTCAAAAGCTGTATATACTAAAGATAAATATATCGGAAGATTTCTCCGAAAGTGGTATTTTTTGTTCGATTCAACCCGAAAATCAAGGAGAGTGACATTCTGTTCCAAACACAATCCATAAGTGTAAAACATACTGTACCCTGAACATGGAACACTTTGGCTGGGATTCAGAAAGCTTTTACGGCGGGCGTATCTCCAGATTCCAAATTTCTATGCAAAGCAATTGTACTACTTTGAGTCACAAAAATCTTTCCTAGGCTTTTTTTTATTTATTTTTTAGCAGATTTACTGTAAATGTACTAACACATTGAAGTCACATTGAAGTCATTGAAATAAGCCCACTGGTAGGGATGAGCTGAACATCCCCCCCGTTCGGTTCGCAACATAATCTTCGAACGGAACGAACGTTCGCTCGAACATTTGAAACCCCATTGATGTCTATGGGACTCGAACGTTCAAATTCAAAAGTGATAATTTTAAAGCCTATTATGCAAGTTATTGTCGTAAAACGCCTTTGAGAACCCGGGTCTTGCCCCAGGAAACATGTATCAATGGAAAAAAAGTTTTAAAAACAGTAATTTTTCTCGACCGTTTTTAAAACTTTTTTTCATTGATACATGTTCCCTAAGGCAAGACCCGGGTTCTCAAAGACGTTTTCACAGGCATACTATAGACATCCAGCAGGTACAATATTTAAAGTCATTTTTCCTTTTTTTTATTTTTTTTTAATTAAGCATCATTAAAATCACTGCTCTCAGGAGCAGTGATTTTAATGATGCTTAAATAAAAAAAAAAAATGAAAATCCCTTTAAATATTGTACCTGCTGGGTGTCTATGGTATGCCTGTGAAAACATCTTTAAATAACACAATCACCTGCCTGCCAGTAAATTAGGAAGAACTGAGAGCCTGCTCTATCTACCTGCAAAAAATGACACTCTCTCTGTCTCTCTCTGTTCTCTCTAACCACCGCCGCAACACACTACATAAGGCCGACCTGCAGACGACCTTTTATAGTGTGGGGCGTGTACTAAACCCCCTGAGCCATAATTGGCCAAAGCCACCCTGGCTTTGGCCAATTACGGCTCCTTGTACTGACAGCGCTATGATTGGCCAAGCATGTGGTCATAGTGCATGTTTGGCCAATCATAAGCCAGCAATGCCGCAGTGAATTATGGGCCCTGGCGCATCACTCTAATTTGGCGCGAACGACCCATTTTGTTTGTATTTCCAAGAAGCTCATCCCTACCCACTGGTAGTGTGAAATGGTGTTTTTTATCTCTGTAACTAACAGAAGGCAAAAAAGCATAGAGAGGTACTAGTGCCTGTGGCTTTTCCAGCAGTCTGTGCAGTCAGTTAGCTGGTGCTTCTCCAGAGATAGGTCAGAGGGCTGAGTGGTGTTTAAGTATAGGCAGATGCATGCTAGGTCAGCAACAATGGATCAAGAACAGGACTGGATAACAGGTTACATGTAAATACTGCAAATCAGACAGCAATGAGCTAGTGCAGTAACCCAGTTTAACCACCGGGCAATTTTTTGCGATTCGGCACTGCGTCAGTTTAACTGACAATTACGTGGTGGTGCGATGTGGCTCCCAAACAAAATTGACATCCTTTTTTTCCCACAAACAGAGCTTTTATTTGGTGGTATTTGATCACCTCTGTGGTTTTTATTTTGTGTGCTAAAACCAAAAGAAGAGCGACAATTTTGAAAAAAAATATATTTTTTACTTTTTGCTTTAATAAATATCCCCAACAAAATATATATTTATATATATATATATATATATATATATATATATATATATATATATATATATATATATATATATTGTTTTCCTAAAAAAATCGCAATAAGCGTATATTGATTGGTTTGTGCAAAAGTTATCTACAAAATAGGGGATAGTTTTATGCCATTTTTATTACTGTATTTATTGGCGTATAACACTCACTTTTTTACCCCGAAAATAAAGGGTAAACTGTGCCTGTGTGTTATACACAGGGGGCTGTGGAATGTTTTTTTTTTTCTGAAACTTCCCTATTTAGTTAGTTAGGGTACGTGTTATACGTCTGTGCGTGTTATACGCCGATAAATACGGTAATATTTGTTTTTACTAGTTATGGCAGCAATCTGTGATTTTATCATGACTGCAACATTATGGCGGACACATCAGACACTTTTGAAACAATTTTGGGACCACTATAAAAATGCACTGATTACTGTGTAAATGACACTGGCAGGGAAGGGTTTACCACTAGAGGGATAGGAAGGGGTTAAGTGCCTCCTAAGAAGTGATTCTAACTGTGTGGGAGCTGGGCTACATGTGACACGACACTGATTACTGCTCCCGATGACAGGGAGCAGAAAATCAGTGTCCTGTCACAAGGCAGAACAGGGAGATGCCTTGTTTACACAGGCATCCCCCCTTTCTGCAGCTATGTGACACGATCGCGGGACACCGGCAGACATGGAGTCAACAGGTCCCGGGGGCACGGTCACAGAGCTTGCAGCGCCAGCCATTCTACTGACGTATATCTTCTGGCGGCAGTCGGCAAGTGGTTATATTGTTAATTTGGTGCCAGTGATGGATGGACCCGCGTGCAGGCATGCCCATGTACATGTCTGTGCACACCTGTACAGCTACCCCCCTGGGCTGCATATGCACCATCTTTACTATTGGGAAGCCTTCCCTGAAACAACTTTTTAATTTTAGATAAAAAATACTTTACAATCACCTTAAGTAAAAAAAACATTTAATTTGTTTTCTTTTAGTTGTGGAAAGTACAAGGAAGTATTAAAAACCCAGGTTGTAACTTCCGGTTCCGGCGCCGCATGGAGTAGCTGTGCACTCCTTCAGCTCCCGCACACAGGCTCCCAAATCGGCCTATAAAAGCCAGCAAACCCGCTGCCGACCCCTGGGCTAACCATCCGCCATCCCCCCCTCCACCCGAGGATGGACAAATACCTGGAAAAAAGCGGCGCGCGGTCGTACGCCGCCGCTGCGGCGCGAACGGGACAGCCGCAAATCGAGGCCCCGGCTTTGGCCTACACGGATTCGATCGTAGATCCGATCGTGGATCCGACACCTGCAATGGAGGTGAGTGCACCACCAGCCCCTCCAACTACCCCTCAGACTGTTCACATCCCCTCACCTCCCCCACAGGCGGGGGATATGCACAACATTGAGCTGATGGCCCAGGCCGTGGCTGCTCTATTATCCCCCATGATAGCGACCTCGGTGGAAAAAGCCATCAATGCAGGGATACAGAAAATCCAGGCTCAACTAGGGGAGCATGCATCCAGGCTGAATGAGGCTGAGAATCGCATCGGACATATAGAAGAGGATCTTTACCAGGCCCAATCCTTTGAACATGCGCAAGACAAGACGAACAAGTATATACTAGACAAACTGGACGACCTTGAGAACAGATCCAGGAGGAGCAATCTGCGCTTTATTGGCGTCCCTGAATCGCTGCAACCTCAAGCACTTTCAGATCTCTGCTCCAGACGCATCCCCGAGACCCTGGGCCTGCCGGGCCCCTGCACTGTTGAGCGCGCCCACCGCATGGGCCTTTTCAACTCTGATCGCAAGTCACCTCGCCCTGTCATCGCCAAATATCTCAACTATTCAGAAAAATCCCTCATCCTGCAGAAGTTCAGGCAGTCCAGGACCCTCCAGATAGACGGCATGAATATCCTGATCTTTGCGGACTACTCCGTGGACGTCTCCAAGAGGAGGAAGGCTTTCCAGCAGACCTGCACGGAGCTCCACCGAATGCAAATCAAGTTTACACTGGCTTTCCCGGCCGTACTTCGACTCAGAGCACCCAACGGAGATCAGCTCTCCTTCCATGACCCATCCGAAGCTGAGGCCTTCCTGAGATCCCTCCGCTCTAGCCCCCACCACAACCAGTCTCCCAGAGCGGCACCTTCCAACCGGGCCCTAGAACACGGAAGCCCACGCAAGGACTCTCCTAAAAGATTCAAGGCATCTGGATCCGACCGTCAACACACCTCATCCTTTTGAACTTTTTTTTTCTTGAACCTTCTCTTTTTTTCTTTTTTTTTTTTTTTCTTCTAGACGGTCACACCATCCCGATGCAGTTCTGCTGCTCATTAACCGTCCAGGACCACTCCTGGGCCCTCTCCTTCAGCGTGCCTCCCCCTTCACCCGGGGGACCACGGTAGGCCTAATGCAATTTTGATGTTATGCCAGTTTGTCTCCTTTTCTTTTCTCTTATGCTCCTAAAAATGCCATTTTATTTCACACTGTTTTGTTTTCACATTGTTTTATGTTCTCTTGCACAATCGGTAATAGTTGTCTTAGCTCCACTTGTGCCTTAATATTATGTTATCCTATACGTTTATATATCATGTGTAGGCCTTTCCATTCTTCCGCAAGGAACCTGTCTAGCTCCTCCCCCCCCCCCCCCTCACGCATTGCTCCTGCTGCTTACACCCCCCCCATCGGTCGCGGCGGGTGAAGTGCTGCATTGAGAGCCCTGCGTTGGGAGCTGGCCTATTCAGTGGCTCCATGCGGAAAAAAGTGAAGTTCCCAAATGTTGTTGTTCACCTTGTTTGCCCCCATCACCCTCCCCCCATCTCCCCCTCCCTGGTTCTCAACCCTCCGCCCATTTTTAGGGATCCGTTACCACCCCCGCTCTCTCTCACAGCAAACCACCACAACACCTGCTGTCCTTGCACCCCACTTCTACAATGCACCATGCTCCCATTCTCCTCGCCTCCACGTCCTGCTCTCACCCCATTGTTAGTCTTCCCAACATGAGAATAGTCTCCTGGAATGTCAAAGGGCTCCGCTCCCCCAATAAGAGGATGAAAGTTCTGCGCCACCTTAAAAGGCTCAAGACCGACATCGCCCTCCTTCAGGAAACCCATCTGTCCACCCCCGACTTCCCGCGGCTGCGGAAACTCTGGGTAGGCACAGTCCTCGGTTCTGACTCAAGTGGTCGGAAAGCTGGGGTAATAATCCTTATTAACAAAAACCTTCCCTGCAAGATTCTGTCCTCAGATTCGGACTCCGAGGGGCGATTCACCTCGGCCCGTATTCAACTGGGATCCAGGGTGGTAACCATCACTAATGTATATGCTCCCAACAGCCCCACAAGTGCCTTCTTTAGCGACCTCACCTCCTGGGCGCTTAGAGACCCAGCCTGCCCACACCTGATAGGCGGGGATTTCAATTCCATCATGCACCCGATAGATGACAGGTCCTCTACCAGACAATCTCGTCCTCCTCTGACTCCTCTCACCCAGACATTATTGGCGTCGACGGTCGATTCACTGCACCTCCACGATCTATGGCGACTAAAACACCCTGCTGACAGAGAATTCTCATTTTATTCCCACCCTCATAAAGTCTTCACGAGACTGGACTATCTTTTCTGTTCTGACTCTCTCCTCCCACTGATCTCGGAAGCTGACATACACGACATCGCAATCTCGGACCATGCCCCGGTCTCGACCACCCTTGAGGACCCTGACTTAGCCTCTAACCCCAGAATCTGGCGGTTCCCCTCCTATCTTCACAATAACTCAGATTTTCACCAGCATCTAGAAAAAGCCTGGTTGGGATACGCATCGGATAACGCGTTACACGCTGACAACCCTAACCTTTTCTGGGAAGCGGGCAAAGCGTTCCTCAGGGGCTGCATAATCGCCTACGCCGCCACATTCAAAAAACACACCCTTAGACGCTACAAACAGGCCAGCGCAACACTGCATCAGGCCCAGCGGGTCCTCTATACTGATGACTCCCCCAGCAACCGTAACGCCTGGTTCGCTGCCAAGCAGGCCTTTGATAGCTGGGCAGCCACCCTCGAACGTACCCAAAAAGCGCATCTAGACGCCTCCCTCCACAAGTTTGGTAACAAAGCAGGTAGACTCCTTTCCAGATTAAGTAAAGGACCCAACCGCCCGACGCATATCATGTCTCTCAGGGACCCATCGGGTTCCATACACTACACCCCAAAAGGTATCAATAATACTATGCGCCAATTCTACTCCTCCCTGTATGCCTCAGACCCTATCGATAAGCCGACAGCCCTCAATTTCCTACGACGTATCTCCCTGGACCAGGTAACCCCCACCCAGCTCGAAGCCCTCAATGCCCCTATCTCTGTCCTGGAGGTCCAATCCGTAATCAAACAGCTTTCCCCCTCCAAAGCCCCAGGCCCAGACGGTTTCACCGGAGAATTTTACAAGTCCTTTAGCTCGACTGTGTCCCCCCTCTCCACAACGTCTACACACACATATGGTCGGGTGGGTCCTATCTTCCAACGGGCAATCAGGCCATAGTAAAACTCCTAGAGAAGAAGGGCAAGGACCCCCTAGAACCTGGCTCTTATAGGCCCATCTCGCTTCTTAACCTTGACGTTAAAATCCTCTCCAAGATAGCAGCCACTAGATTGGCATCCATTATACCCTCCCTGATTCACCCCGCACAGTCGGGCTTTGTTAAGGGTAGGACGGCCACCATGAATATCAGGAAGGTGATGCTAGCTCTCGAACACGCAAAAAATGACCCGGCAGGAGACCACGCCATCATCACCCTAGACGCGGAGAAGGCTTTCGATAACGTTAGTTTCGAATGGCTCTCCATGGTCATGTCCAAAATGGGCTTCTCGGGCCCCTTCACGCACCTCATAGAATCAATGTACACTGCCCCTGCCGCGAAAGTGGTCGCGGCGGGCCTCCTCTCTGAGGAGTTCAGGCTGCACAAAGGCACGAGGCAAGGCTGTCCACTCTCCCCGCTCCTTTTCAACATAGCACTTGAACCCCTCTCCCGCCACCTAACCCAGATCGCCCCCCTACATGGCATCCATGTCGGAGGCCACGACCTTCGCACGTCACTATTTGCAGACGATGTCCTTATCTTCACATCCAGCCCCTCACTCGACATGTCCACTATCAAGACCACCTTTGACGAATTCAGGCAATGTTCAGGGTTACGTATCAATTATAGCAAGAGCGAAATACTCCCAATAGGCTCCCTATCTATCCCCTCCTGGTCCCAAAACTCCTTATTCGCCGTTGCAAAGTCACATATCACTTACCTGGGGATAAAAATAGGCAAACTACCCTCCTCCCTATACCACCTCAACTACCCCCCCTGCTCACCAAAATATCCCAAGAACTGACCAACTGGATGGACCTGCCTCTCTCGCTACTGGGAAGATGCCACCTTGTCAAGATGGTTAGTTTTGCACGCCTACTGTACCCACTACAAACCATCCCTTTACTCTTGCGCCACAAAGACATTAAATCCATTAACTCTGCCATTTCCAAGTTCCTCTGGCGTGGCAAGAGGGCGCGCATAGCATTTACCAAGCTGCATCTTCCCAGGCGAGAGGGGGGCATTGCCCTTCCCAACATCAGGCTATATAACTTGGCATGTCTATTGAGAACAGGCTTGGATTGGATAACCCAGTCCTCCAGGTGCTCGAACTACCCCCTCGAATCGGCGATGGTCCGCCCCTTCTCGCTCACGGCCCTTCTCCATTGCCATTGGAAATCTGCCCCCCCTCCCCTCCAACACAATCTCCTTCTCCGGGATACAGTCATCGCCTGGAGAGAGGTCAGGAAGGCCCTCAATGTCCCCTCCTCTATCTCACGATACCTCCCTATCCTGGGCAACCCGAGCTTCCAACCAGGCTTAGATAACCAGCCCTACCTCGACTGGGAGGGTAAGGGTATCAAATCCTTTTATTCTTTATGTGACCCCCTTTCAGGCCGCCCCTAGGTTTTAGAGCCCTGGCAGACAAATTTTCTCTCCCTTCGTCACATGTATTCCAGTATATTCAATGCATTAGTTTCCTGAAAAACGCCTGTCGAGATGACAGAAAAAGGTTCCAGAGCTCCTTACCGACACCCTTATTTCCCGGGCCTCATACAAAATCTCAGACATTTACCATCCCCTCCTCCAGCACAACATCCCCCCCCTGGCCTCAACCTCGGCGGCCAACTGGTCGAAAGACTTCCCTGACCCTGACCTGGTGGAGAAGCTCCTGCATGGCCTCACCACCATCCACAGACTTATCCCTAACGAAATATGGAGAGAGACGCAGATTAAGATTGTTCACCGAGCCCACATCCCCTTCAGCCGAGCCCATGCCACCCCAGAATGCCCCCTCTGTAAACAACCCAAACCTAACTTGACTCACAGGTTCTGGTCTTGTTCCCTCATAGCCAGTTTCTGGGACCAAGTCATCCAATACATTTTCGATGTCACCCTGCTACGCATACCCAGGGACCCGTTACTACTTATATTTGGGTACTGGGACCCCATACTACTCCCCTGGTCCTCTCCCTCCACCCCCCTGGGCAGGGACTGGACTCTGATATGCCTCTTGATAGCCCGTAGAGCCATCCTCCAGAAGTGGATATCAGCGGACTGCCCAACCACTGCTCAAGTTAAAAGGGAACTGTTGCAGCTCTTATACAAAGACAGGCTCAACACGGACCTGACCCACGAACCGAGCAAGAACCGCTTCTATCACTTATGGAATCCCTTTATGTCGTATACTTTCACTCCTACTGAATGGTTGAACTTTGAGAAAATGTCTTTTCTATACCAGGATCCCCCTCGGGATTGACATCTCTCCTACCCTCCCTCCCTCCTCCCCTACCCCCCCCCCCTCTCTTGTTGTTCCTTTTTGTTTGCAAGCACTACTATTTCACCTACCCCGTGACCACTTAACCTATACCCTCCCCCCTTATTTGTTCTCTCTGAGAACCTCTACATACACTGTTAATCTACTGCAATGTTCCACAGAAAATGCTTTTATGTCCTGTTTTTTTTTATGATTTCTCTGTTATGTAACTTCCTTAATAAAAACATATTTAAAAAAAAAAAAAAAAAAAAAAAAACCCAGGTTGTTTTTTTTTATGTTTTCTCTATTCTCAATTGGAAGATGTTTCTTGATTCCTGAGGAAATATCCTGAATGGACACAGAGACAGCAGTACAAAAGAAACAGTGGTAACTGTTACAAAATCAAAAACAAATGTTTGGATTAGACCTTTACCTGTATATTAAATCTCAAACAATTGGATTCCTACTGCAATATAACTTATATTAAATGCACATATATTCTTATGGGAACATTATTGTTAAAAAAAATCCTACTTTGATTAAAGGGTTAGCTTAACCATTTGTTACCAATCTGTAATTACCCTTTATTACCAGTCCAGTTTTTAATTTTCTGTGCTGTAATAGTTTGACAATTACTAGCCCATGCTACACTGTACCAAAATGTATTTTTTTGTGAGACAGGTCTTTTTTTTGGTAGTATTTAATGAACAAAAAATTTATAAAAAAAAATATTTCCTTTTACGTTTTTGATAAAGTATGGCAAATAAAAAATTCAGAGTAGTATGGAAATCGTCCTGATTTCTTTTGCAAATTAAAACTAATAGAGTGCTACTGTACAGAAGATTACAAGACTCTGAAAGCAAGTCACTTTTGGTTATTTATACTGGTTATGTATATTAGTTTCATTTACAGTGCAAATAACTTACAACTAAAGGCTTTTGTATGGAATACTAAACAAGTTATAAATTATTTAGAAATAGTGTACTTATGCTTTAGTTAGACCACTAGAAAAATAAATAATGGGCAGTTGCTTAACCACTTGCTCACTGGGCACGTATACCCCCTTCCTGACCAGGTGAAATTTCAGCTTCCGGCACTGCGTCGCTTTAACTGACAATTGCGCGGTTGTGTGACATGGCTCCCAAACAAAATTGACGTCCTTTTTTCCCCACAAATAGAGCTTTCTTTTGGTGGTATTTGATCACCTCTGCGGTTTTTATTTTTTGCGCTATAAACAAAAAAAGAGCGACAATTTTGAAAAAAAATCAATATTTTTTACTTGTTGCTATAATTAATAGCCCAATTTTTTTTATCAGTTTAGGCCGATATTTATTCTACATATATTCTACAAAATTTTGGTAAAAAAAAAAATCGCAATTAGCGACTGGTTTGCGCAAAAGTTATAGCGCTTACAAGATAGGGGACATAATTATTATTAATTTTTATTATTATTTTTTTTACTAGTAATGGCGGCAATCTGCGATTTTTATTGGGACTGTGACATGATGGCAGACACATCGGACACTTTTGACACATTTTTGGCGCCATTCACATTTATACAGCGATCAGTGCTATAAATATGCACTAATTACTGTATAAATGTGACTGGCATTGAAGGAGTTAACACTAGGGGTGAGGAAGGGGTTAAATGTGTACCCTGCTATGTGTTCTAACTGTGGGGGAAGGGGGGTGACTGGGGGAGGTGACCGATCTATGTCCCTATGTACAAGGGACACAGATCGGTCTCCTCTCTCCCTGACAGGACATGGATCTGTGTGTTTACACACACAGAGCCACGTCCTTGTCTCTGTAACCACCAATCGCGAGTGCCTGGTGGACATCGCGGCTGCCAGGCACGCGCCTCGGCATCTGGGGCGGGCACGTGCGCAACCTAGGCGGAGCTCGCGAGCCTCCCAGTGGCCTGGAGAAGTGGAGGCCATAAAAAGATGGCAAACCGGAGAATTAGAACCACCCTGCGGCCGTACAAAGTCGTACGGCCGTCAGGAAGTGGTTAAAATACAAAATTAAGGTACAATTTATATGACAATGATTGATAAATGAATTTAAAGCAGTATTTTAAAAGTGTGATATAAATAGCACTAGTAGCACATGTTCCTATTAAAATACAATAAGGTTATTAATAAAGAACCACATAGAGCTCAGAGAAGTAATTGCTTCATGTGTGCAAATAGAATTAACATCATACAGATACTCCTCGTTTAACGACTTACCTGTTTAACGACCACTCGACTCACGACCAACTCTCCCCACCCGAACGATGCTCTGTACATCATTATATTGTTCAGTATAGTATAGAATTTTAGTTTGTGTTCTGTACTTATGCGAATTAAAACAATGTTATTGAGCTGGAGTTTTGTCTTTAGACCTTTTTTTTACAGTACAATAGTTAAAAATGCTTAAAATATTGATCACTTGTGGCTCCTCGTTTAACAACCAATTTGATCTGGTAATTGGAATGGAACCTGGTCGTTAAGTAAGAAAAGTGTAATATCTTCATCATCAAATCCCAATGATTAGAACAGTGGGAATACCTGTAACAAGTCTTAATGGCAGATTTCCACTCCTCTGGAGAATAGACAGATCCTAGATCCCTTTCCCAGCTTAGCATATTGGAGGTTTTAGTGAAGGTAATATAATTTTGCAAAGTATTGTAAAACCAGGATAAGCCTTTCGGCTCATCGCATTTAGACAAGAGATACTTCCACACCCCATCATGTAAACTATATGAGGTATCCGGGTGCTTGGCATGGAGATTTCGAATCTGTATCTGAGAGTACTTGTGTGAAATAGGGTTTATTGTAAGTAGGTGACTATAGGTGAGTATATTATCCTTCAACCACTGATGAACACTGACGTTGGGTATCAGGAATTCATATATTTTAAGACAAGATAGCTTATGTTTTGTGAACGAATCAGAAGGCAAGATTAGGTGGAGTTCTTTCCATGCCTCAAGTGTTGCATCGATAGAAGGGAATCTGGGACATACAGTATCAAAGGCAGGTCTGTCAGACCAGCCATCAGGAGGGAAGTAAGATCTCTGTTGGACAACACAGAACTCTCTATTTGGACCCACAGTTTGGAAGGCCCTGGTTCAAACCAAGCTTTCACCTGGTCCAGTATAGCCGCCCTATAGTAATTTTGTATATTCGGGAAACCCGCCCCCCCATTATTCCTGAGCTTCTGAACAATCACATAGGGAATTTTTGACATCTTGCGGTTCCACACAAATTGTCTAAATAACTTATCCATAAGATTGAAAAAGGATACTGAAGGCATATAGGGATAGTTCTAAAGTAGTAGATTAATTTAGGGAGCACAACCATCTTTAAAGCCGCCACCCTACCGAGCCAGGAGAGTTCGTAGGAGGCAATATGCTGCAAATCACTTTTAACTGTATTTATTAAAGTAGGAAAATTAGCTTCATAAGTGGACGAGGTAGGAAAGGACAGTTTAATACCTAAATAAGGAATAGCCCTCGACATCCATTGAAACTGGTATTCCCTCTTTAGAAAGGATATTTGCTTTTTTGACATATGCACAGGCAATAGGCAAGATTTCACAACATTCAACTTATAATAAGAAAGATCAGTATAGTTTTTTAACACTGAAAAAACCTTACCAAGGGAATAAGTCGGATTTGTAAGTGTAAGGACCACATCATCGGCGAATAGACCGATCTTATGATTATTATTTTCTTACCTTGATCCCCCAAATATCATCATCAGATTTGATGGCCTCCGTCAAGGGCTCCATTATAAGGATGAAAATGATGGGTGATAGCGGGCATCCCTGGCGGGTGCCATTTGTAATGTAACATTTATCTGAAAGGGCATTAGATGAAAAAACTCTTGCTGAAGGTATAGAATAGAGTGCTAAAATTGCTGACAAGATATTCCCCTGTAGACCAAATTTTTGTAACGTAGCTTTAAGGTACCCCCAGTGGACTCTGTCAAAGGCCTTTTCGGCATCTAGTGCCAAAATTGCAGCAGGTACTTTTCTACTTTCTGCTATGTGCAAAAGATCAAACAGTCTCCTAGTGCCATCAGAAGCTTGACAGCCTCTGACAAAGCCCACCTGGTCAGATTTCATCAAGGAAGGGGTTATCCTAGCTAATCTATTGGCCAAAATGTTTG